>JARHVA010000139.1:4172500-4772500 GCA_037957365.1 Torreya grandis
TTAAAAAAAAAAATCCACAACTACATAAATGGAGTTGAAACTTTTTTGTGTTCTAATTAGTCCCATCACAAATTTCATGCTTATAGATTCCAAAGACCTATTTGGGACAAGTAGATGTTGATATAAACCTATATTAGTTCTCTTCCCTTTGTCAATTTGACAATTTTTACACCTTTCAAATTATCTTCTCACTTTTACTTGCATCTTAGGCCAAAAATAGTGTCTAGTGAGTTTTTCCAAAGGCTTATCAAGCCCAAAGTGGCCTACCATACTTCCACTATTATTTGCATGGATCAAGTTCTCTTTTATTGATATTCTTAAAATATATAGCTACACACATTTGAATAGTAACCCATATTATATGATATAATCTAGCCATGGTTATTATTTTATTGTAGTTGGATGATTATAAGCATTGTTGCGTCTTTGAATTATTCATCATCTTCATACATATATTTGAGTGACTCAATACCAACAATCTCAAGATATATATCATGCAATAACAAAACTATTATAATCAATGCATATACTACCCTATTGCTTTGACCTTTCTTATGCTTGATTCTAAAGGAGAAATTATGCATACACTCCACCCAGTTCATGTGCCTTTGATTTAGTTTAGGTTGCTTAGTGATGAATTAAAGTACATAATTATCTATGTATATGATAAAATATTTGGGCATTAGGTAATGCCTCCACTTATTTAAGTCCTACACCATTGCATAGAATTCCAAGTCATATGATGAATATTTTCTCTTAGCATCATTAAGTTTTTCACTATTATAAGCTATTGGCCTGATATCTTGGCTTAAAATAGGCCTTATTTTGACTCCACTTGCATCACATTATATCTAAAATACTTTTTTAAAGTTTAGTATTACTAAGATAGGATGCTCCATTACTATTTGATTTAAATATTTAAAACTCCTTTTAAATTTCTTAGTATAAACAAACTTATTATTATCTCACCTAATGGTATCTATTATTGGAGAACAAATTCCACTTAATTTTATAATAAATTTCCTATATAAAATTGCAATCCCATGGAAACTCCTTATCTCTCCAGTTATTCTAGGTGTTGGACATTCTATGATTTCCTTCACTATGTCCTTGTCCATCTTAAGCATGCCTTGTGAAAATAAAAATCCTAAGTACAATATTTATAATTTCATGAACTCAAATTTCTTGATGTTGATAAACAATATTTCCTCTTGTAGCATTATTGTGATTAGATGTAAATGATGAAGATGTTCCTCCTTACTAGGGTTAAAGATAGGAATATCATCCAAGTAAACCACTAAAAACTTACCTATAAAAGGTTTGAGTTTTTCATTTATAAGACTCATTAAATTACATGGTATATTTTTAAAACTAAAAGGCATAACCATCCATTCATACAACCCCTCATTGGTCTTTAAAGCAATTTTCCATTCATCCCCTTTTCTGATCCTAATCTAATAATATCCATCTTTGAGATAATTTTTTGAGAAATAGATTTATCCACTCAAGAAATACATCAAGTATTCCATATTTGGGAGATGAAAATTATATATAATTACTATCTTGTTTATATCCCTAGAGTATATACACATTCTCCACTCACCCTCCTTCTTAGGCATCATAACTGTAGGAATTACACAAGGACTAAGACTCTTTTTGATCAACCCTTTGTCTAATAGTTCTTGTACTTGTCTCTTGATTTCTTAATTATCCTTAGGAATAATATTATATTCTACCTTGTTAGGTAAAAATACTCCTATAAAAAAGTATATGTGATGAGTAATATTCCTCATAGGTGGTAATGTACTTATCATCTCATCAACTATAATTTTTACATACTCTTCCAACATGTCTTAAATTTCTTGAGTAAACTCATTTAATTTGGTGGTTTTCATAATATTCCTAGGATTGACTACTAATGAAAATCCCAAATCCTCTTCATTCATATCATTTAAAAACCACTTTCACTAAATAACATCATATTTGATCCAACTTATTGGTCATTGTCTTCATCTTTCATAGGCAACAAGGTATGACTAAATCCATATTTCACCAAGGTGTATGAATTTATCCTACCATCATGAGTGGTTTTAATATCATATTTCCAAGGCATCCCAAAAATCACATGATAAAAATCCATGGGAATCACATCACAAAGGACCTTGTCTTTGTACTTTCTAACTTGAAATTCCACCCAACTTTGTTCACTAGCCAAAACTTGATGTCCTTTATTCAAAAATGAGATTTATTCAAACATGAGACTTTTTATGGTGTGGGGTGAGGCAAATTATTCAATCCAAATTTTTTTACCATTTTAATAGAGACTAAGTTATCTATATTTCTTGAATCTATAACCATTTTTCAACACTTACCTTGGTACTTGCAAAAAGTTATGGCAAGGTTTTTTTAATTTTTAGTGGATCCTTCTCCTTGGGTGTTTTGATCAAAACTCTCATCATAATCAAATATTATCCTACCTTAGGTTCCTCCATAAGTGATGGAGAATAGACACTCTCTTCTTTAACTACCTATGCAATCTGATTTCTACTTTCTATTCTTGGACTTCTTATTGGCTCGTCCTTTGGACACTCCCAAGACCTACATCCAAAAAACTTATTTCACTTAAAATACCTACCTATAAATCCAACTGATCCTCTACCTATTGATTCATAACCACTCCTAAAATATTATCTTCTAGATCTAAATCCTCTTCTTAATATATATAGTTGTTTATATGAATTACTAGACTCCCCTTGACTTCTTTGTGAATAACCTCTAATTCCTTGATGACCTATTCCCATAAAACTTATATCTCTACATATATTTTGTTTCCTATTAAGCTTGTCTTCTACTTTTAATGCAACTAGTAACGCTCTTCCAATATTTTTTGACTAGCAAGGCTCAATTCATTGTACAAGTTGTATCTTAAACCATTAAGATACCTAGAAACCTTATCATTGCCATCATTAATGTGACATGATCTAATTATCATATTTTAAAAATATTTAGTATATTATTTTACCCATATCTCTTTATGTTTTAGGTTTTAAATATTCCTATAAGGTTTATGATGTAGTCACTAGGCAAAAACTTGATTTTCAGCTTGGCACCATTCTATCCCAGGACTTAATCTTGTATATTAATTTTTCCTCCTCTCATATTTTATGTAATCCCAACATAGGGATTCATTATCCTTTATCTTGGTTCTAGTAAAATTCATTTATTATTCTTGTGGTACATCCTCAAAATCAAAATATTTTTCTAACACTCCTATCCAATTAAGGAGTTATTCTCCACTAAGGCTGATTGCATACACTAAGAGATATAGTTTGGGATTTTATCCTTTCTATTTCATTACCTTCAATAAATTTTCAAACTTTTGATCTTTATTTTCTCTCTTTGATTCATCTTCAAATTTCGATGCATGTGGCTCTTCTTCCTCTTGATCACTCAAATTACCTATGACTAATCCTCTTCTTTGATTGACCTCAGCTAATGTGATTGTTGCATCAAATTTGATTCTAAAATTCCTCAAATCCTGAAATATTTCATCTCCCATTTGTATAGTTACTTCCCTCTCACTTGCTAAATTTATCCTAGGTGGCATCTTATCTCTTCTTAGGAAATATACCAAACAATCTTAACTTATCTACCTCTCATATAATCTCACCTTATCCAATCACTTTTAGGTGTATTTGTGTGGATTTGATACCAAAATGATTTAGAGGGTAATCTACCAAAAGTTTAACCTCTCAACTTGATGTCAATTGGCATAACCTATCTCACTTCTTAGTAGCCTTTTTTTAACCTTTTCTAATGGTATGAATAATTTAGGATTTATATTAATAATATAAGGTAATTTTTGAGTACCCTCTATTTAAAACCTTCCCTCCAACAATTTTCTTGATCCAACTCCACTCAAAAACCACTTTTTAACCTCTATCAATCCCAAATTAGGTCTCCTAAGGCCTAATTCACTATTATCGCTATATTTTCATACATAAGAGATTTGTACAAATTTGAAACCTGAAGAATATATTATAACACATTCATTCCTAGAAAATCACCAAGTTTTGTGATTTTTAGTGGGTGGTATCTCCTACAAACCTTGTTTTTATTTATAAACCCTAACATAGGGTTTAAACTAATTGTACCTAACCTAAAAAGGAATTATTTGTTATTTCAAGATTCCAAATATATTTCACACTTCTGTAATGATTGATTAAGGTCTATTCAAATCTTATAATCCTTAACAACTTATTTTCCTTTTAGACACCTTTTTTCCTCACTTTTAAATTGTTTTGAGTTTCATTGTGTGTACATTCACAATCACCTAAAGGTCTAGGTTTGATATCCTCACAAAGCCTTATAAAACAAAAAAAGATAGTGTATAAATAACCTTAAGGAATAGTTAGATAAAATTATCAATAATATGAGTATTAATAGTCGATTCTTTATAGGCTCTTGATTCAATATTCAATCACATATAATCATTTTCATCATCATCATATAGGAAAAATAAAGTTTCCCACCTTTTATCTTCAAAATATGGAATCTTTTCTTGATT
Source organism: Torreya grandis (assembly GCA_037957365.1). Lineage (NCBI taxonomy): Eukaryota > Viridiplantae > Streptophyta > Pinopsida > Cupressales > Taxaceae > Torreya > Torreya grandis. The sequence goes on from JARHVA010000139.1 coordinate 4,177,068, forward strand.
TATTATAGATTTATCTCTTAAAAATTAAAATTAATTATCCCTTACCAAATATCTAATATGTTTTATGTGTCTTATAAACTCTAACTAACTTTGGACCCTTCAACAATCATTAGAGTGATAATTAAAATTTGAAACATACATCAAAGTTTACATTATGTTAGAGAGTTTTTAATGATTTCATGGTGATGTAATAAATGTGTCCTAGTGAGTGTATTATGTGACTTGATAGTCTAAGTGACAATGACAAAGTGTGCAATGTGCGTGTCCTAGTATGCTTAAAGGAGGTTTGGTTGATATTCAATTTTAACATGGTTAGAGATGTTCAAGAATGTGTATGGAGTTTTGAGCATGTAAAAGGGTCCTATAAGAGGTTTTATATGCTTTGAGTTATTATGTACATGATTTATTTTCATATGTTTGATCATTGTTTTCATCTAGACACTTTAGGTCTAGTGGAAGAAAATATGAGTAGGTAGCTTACTAACATCACCATTACCACATGTGGATGAGTCAAGGGGAGTTGGTCATATGGTTGTGATAAAATTTATTCCTAGTTTATGTGAACTTAATTTTATGTCATGTTATTAATCACAACAAAATATATGAAAGTGCAAATTTGGGCTCCCAAGCAATTTGACAATGTTTTCCCGTAGCCAAATTTGCAATGTGGCAAGAAGAGCTGAGTAAGCATATTGATGGTGGAATATCTCACACTAGTGGATATTTCATGTGAAATTGATCATATGGATTTGTTTAATTTTGTGATTATTTTATTTTTTATAACTTTAAATTCAATTATTTAAGCATGATAAAATATATGCATGTTCAAAGTTGGCCTTCCAAACAAGTTTTTGACATAGTTGGATTTATGGCAGAAAAATTTAAGTTAACATTTTAATGTCATTATATATCACACATGTGATGTTTTTAGGATAATATTGACACATTTTTGTATTATATTATGTTAGGAGATCATATGGTCCAAATTTTAAAACATGTTCTTGAGCGAAGCAAAAGTCATTAAGGAGCAAAGATGGCCTTCCAAGAAGATAAATAATGGTCCCTATACTTATTCTATTTTTCATGAAGTTAAATTTCAAGACCAAATGGAGATAAAATTGTGCACAATAGTTCATACATCAATATATATGGTATGCAATAATTCAAAGAGGTCAAAGTATTCAATTCTTAAACTAGGTAAAATCAAGCTCCTTACAAAAGGATTGATGGAATGTGTTTATTCAAAGATGCCAAGATGCTATGAGATGAGGACAAGTGTTTAAGGTTTAACACTAATATAAATTAAATAATAAGGTTCCAATTGTGATCAGGTGTTTATATATATTTATCTAATGGTAAACATTGAATAATAAAGACCTGGCTGATCCATATAGATTGATGGTATGCATTGAGTCAATATTGCAACATTGCATGAGATGAGGTCAATTGTTAGATGTTTAACATTTGAGAATTGGAAAACTATGCATTAAATATCAAAAAATATCAATGGCACATGATTTATATAATATTTGAGGACATGATATGAGATCACAATGTTTGATGTTTAACTATGATCGTTTACATTTGAATATTTGAATTTAACAAAGGGAAAAACCAATCTATGGTTTTTGGACCATATCTTTTAATCAAAAATGAATTTTCTCATGGTGTAAAAAACAAATTCATAGATGATCCCAAGGAAAATATGGAAATATAAATTTTAAGGTTTTAATGTATTTACAAACAAAAATATTGAGTTTCAAATTTAAATTGGTGTTTGATTATGTTCTGCAAGTAACCCGAGAAGGGTATTTGAGATCATTCTAATTTTGTTTCAATGTATCATGATGAATTATATATTTGGAAGTATTTTATAATTAATGAGGATGATCTATGTGAATTATGAAGTTTTGATCAATTATATGTAGTATGAAAAAATGTTTACAAGTTGATTGTGTATTCATTCATGGTGACTATGTGCATAGACTGTTGTTTGAGTGAATTATGCTTAAGTAGAAGGGTATTATGTTGGTTTTTATCACATAAAGAGGAAATATATATCATTTTTAATGGGTTAATGTACTTAAGAGTGATCCTATATTCTTGGTTTTCTCATATAAGTGTCAAAGAGGTGAATGATTCTCTATAGGACCTAAATATGACTTAAGCCTATGTGAAAGTATGTTGTGCTTAAATGTGACCCATGTTAGATGCCTCAAGGGTTAAGGTATGCTTAATGGCCAACCAAGATGTTGATAATTCATGAATTATCTATAAATGGTGAAATAAAATGTATTGGTTTCAAGGCATGTGAAAGATGAGTGACAAGACTTGTGTAAGGTGTGCATGTGGGAATTATGGAACAAAGGAGAGGTAGAGTGCTCAATTACTAAGTTAATGAGTAGATAATTTTTTTGACTATGTGTATGACCTATAGGTAATTTTTTTGATGTAAAAATAGTTGTCTTTTATATTTTAAGATTGATTGTGAATGAAGGTGAAGAGTGATAAGTAGGGATCCATCATCGAGTGTTGTAGACATCAGTCCAAAGGTGGATGTGTTCTTAGGTGTTGTTATGGAAGCTCAACCATCTAGGGGTTACAAAATAATTGTAAGGTGAAACTTTTTAAAGGTCTAATTATTGTGTAATATTAGCTATATAGGTGTAGAATTTCCTTGTGGGATTGTAGTCTCACTAAAATAAGGGATGGTAGTTCCTTGATTACTTGAAACTAGTCTAATTAGTTCTTGTTATTATATGATAGTATTCCAATTTCAAGTTCAAGTGGGTTTTCTCCCCCAAAAGGGTTTCCCACGTATGTCATGTGTTATGTGAATGATCTTGCATTATCTCTCTTACTCATTGCTATAAATGATGTGTATGTTTCATGAATGCTTATGGTAATTGATTAAAAACTTGAAATTGATTGAAATTAAAGTTAGATTATTTGGGGTCATTGATTCATCCCCCCTCTCAATGATTATACCTCTAAAAATTGGTATCATAGTAGGTCATTTGGTAAAGGCTTCACAACTTGAAGGTGATCCAAGGTACAATATAGGTAGTCATCAAGGAGGTTTCTCTACCAATCAAACATTGATGTTTAATGGATCAAATTATGCTTTTTGGATAGAAAGGATGAGGACATACATTATGTCCCTAGGGTTTGATGTATGTAATTATGTTGTGGATGGTTATGTTTCTCCTAATACCCCTTCATCTAGTGTTGCAGACAAGAAACTATTTGAGAATAATTCTAAGGTAATGAATGCCATCACCAAATATTGAGTTTACCAAAGTAATCCATTGTAAATCTATTAAAGAGATATGAGAAAAAATGTAGATAATTTATGAAGGAGATTCAAAGATCAATATTTATAAGTTTTAACTTCACATAAGTGTATGAAATCAAAAATTCATCATGCCTATAAATCAATCCTAAATTAGAGAAGATAGAGCATACCTATACTTCTAATTGGGATACACTTGTTAAGTGGAAGAATGACCAATACAAAGATATGATATACTTGATTAGGGGATCACTTGTCACAACATATCATGCTTAGAAGGGTTCCAAATCTTACAATCTAACACAATCACATAATAACCCTAATGAATTCCTAAGGTTTAAAGTATTAACTTATTCTAATAATAAGAAATTAAATCTAATATAGTGCACACCAAAGTTTTTGGCACAAAGTTGGGGTTAGAAATAATAAAATAACTAAAATAAAAATGTATTAGAAGACATATACTCATGTCAATATATATGAAATATTAATACATGAGAGAAGAATACAAATGAATTATCTATCTACTCTTACAAAGGAGAAATAAAGTTAGGAATACTTGCCTTTGAAGATGAACCCATTGAGCCTCAATCTCTTCCTTGGCCAAGGTGCTTCTTAAGAGATTGTTGTGGTATGCAAGGATAATAAAGATAAATCAGCTCTAGGCTACACAACCCATCTAAGCATAAAAAAAACTTCTCCACAAGACAAGATCTATATCTCTAAATAAAGTATGGAACCCTAAGCTTTATTCCTCACGTAGAATAGTCAATAAGTAGATGTTCATTCTCACTTCTTTATTATTAATTATTATCTTATGAAATGATGGGAAATGAACTTGTACATATAAGAGGATATTTCCATAAATTCTCTTTAAAATGTTAGTTATATAGGGTCAACCCAGTTGACCCAGTATGTTTTGGGGATAATTCACTAGGTTTGAGCTAGGTCGGACAAAAGGCTAACAAGCTAAGAAATTAAAAAACACCCCTAAACTATAATAGGTTGACCCAGTTAACCTAATACAACTGAAAAAATAAAAGGGAGTTAAGGCAAGAAAATGATGGATAAGACATGACAACAGAGAGGAATGGATAGGACTAATGAGAATAATCTTAGGGTAAATGGTTTTAGGAGACAAGTGTGTAGATGACAAGTGGTAAAAGGGACAATAATCTTATGAAGCATTGATGGTCTACCCATCCCATTCTCAATGTACCCCTTAAGGCATTCACTCAAAGATATTGAGACTCAATAGGTTTTTTCAAGATACAAAGTGTTAATAATTTATAAAATTTTGAAAATATTATGTGTATACATATACCCCACTTAAATCTCATCACGTGTCATGTAAGTGTAACATGGGATGGTGTTTTTGGGTATAAAATGATAACATGAAATAATGATGCTAAGTAAAGTGTAATAAGTAGCAAATAAGATAAATGAAAGGACAAAATTTAAAAACACATACCTTTAACTTACCTTAGTGCTATAGATAAAGAAGTAGATTGTAAGAAATGTGAAGGTGTCCAATGTAGAGAACACTATATGAACCTATAGAAGTTGGTGCAAAAAATAGCCAAAAAAAAAAAAAAAAAAATTGGAAGATAAGCATATAATAGTGAAAAATATTAAATAATTCATCACGAATCTAACACATTTAATGGTTTTAAAAATGGATGAGTAGAAATAAAGATATAAGAAAAATAAGGAATTTGTTGAAAAATAATTAAAAGATTTGAATTTTGAAAAGTTTTTTTAAATAGGGGAAAAGATAAGTAATTTATTATTTTGATTTGTGAGAGAGGGGAACAAGATATTTAGAGACAAAAATGAGCTAGGATGGTGAAGAGATGAGATGCTAGGCGAGGAGGAGTCCAGAGGTGGTAACAACTGCACTACAGGTATGAAACTATGAATTTTAAACCAATTTTTGAAATTTTTGGTGAATTAAGTGTAATTTTAGTAAAATTTGATTTGAAGTATTTCCAGATGTCAAAATGAAACAAATTTAAATTCTATCAGTAAAAAATAGGAATATTGAAAATGGGTTTAGAGGGTTTAGGAAGAAAGTAATAAAATTGCACTTTTTTGGGCAAATGCAAAGGATCAACAAGCAAAAAGCACTAGGGTGACCTAGTCAACCCAATGGGATAGAAATGAGTAGAATCCACAATGCATCAGTAGGTATGGGTTAACCCTGTACATTCTACAAGATGATGTCCTAATTTAGATTTTCCAAGTGGTCTAAAAGGTTTAAAATGAGAAATCGGCACTAGGGAGGGGAAGAGAAGGGTTGACTTAGATTTTTTAATTAACCAATTGAAAAGATAGGAAAATGTTGGTCAAACTAGTTTGACCATAGAGCTGAAATGATATGAAAAAGTGTGCAAAAGGCCAAAAGAGGGATAAAATGGCCTAAAATGACCAAGTAGGATAAAATTAGGTAAAAATGACTAAAATAAAGTAATTAAGGATTGTTTTTTATTAAAATTTTAAAACTAATGAATGTATGGTGACTATACATGACATGAAGGAACTGATATATCCTTTTTTGTTTCTTGAGTATAAGGATAATGGAGATTTTGAAGACTTATGGATGTAGCATAGTTATCAAACTTTTTATTTAGGTTGTTAGATGTAGATAGGGCTAGATTAGGATTCATAGGTTTAGGTAGGATAGTTGATATGTGTTGAATCCCTCTTATTGTTGATATGTTAGTCATGTTCCTTAGTTGTTGGGAATGACTAACTAACACCTTCAGATGGGAAGTGGATGGGGATATAATATATATGGTTATCATGATAGAGGATGTCCATGCCATCCTAGGGATACCTATAGTAAGAGCGTAGATGACCACATGGATACCAGATAGTCTAGAGGAGAGGAGATCCCTAGCCATGTGGGCTATAGGTTCAGAGATGATATTACTAGGTAGGAAAGCTAGCATGTTTGATGTTTATACATCATTGATTATAGACATCTAGAAGGATATGATAGGCCTTATGATGAAATAGGTGTTATGTTACAAGTTAGATGGTAAGGTACCACTATTTGTGGTACACTTGAGAAGGATGATCTTTAAGGAGTGAGTTATATATGATCTAGGATCAATCATCTAGGTCTAGCTAGTACATGATATGTATGAGATGTTGTTCAAAGGGTAGAAGACCATAGGATTGATCATATTATTGATACCTTGGATATATGAGAGGTTTCCTAAGTATCAACTAATTGGGTTACATCATGTGATTGATGATAGGTTGCCTTGGGTATGGAGATGGAGGGAGGAGTAGGTAGCATGGGTTATGCCCCACATGCTAAAATTGTAGTCAGTGAGATGTATAGACATTGTGTGGTAGACATATGAGTATATAATAACTAAATGGGCAAGATAAGACATAGTTATACCAACAAAAATGATGATAAAAGTTATTTGACACTATTTTTGGTGGAGAAAGAGCCGCATTCGATAACATGGGTGCCAAGGTAGATGGGCTTACCTCATCTAGTAACATCGATATTGATGCTTGAGTAATGGTCTTAGTATGTGAGGGAACCATATAAGAGGAGAGGACTGAGGACACTAATGGTGTGGCTAACACTGAGGCCATATTAAGAGCAACCATGGACTGGTCAGGCATGATGAGGAGTTGAGTAGGAAGATAGGGATGTAGAGGCATAGATACCAGATGTAATATTACCAACTCCACAACAAGATGAGTAGTATACATTAAGTATATGGTGTCTATGGAGTAAGGAAGAGTATGATAAAGTGGAGATTATTGCCATCCCAAATGAACCCATAAGTGAGCCAAAGAAGATGACAAAGAGATCACTCAAACATAGGCTAAGATAGAAATGAGCCATGGAAATTAGGTTTGAGTTAAGGAGGTGACCTACTGAGAAGGTGTTATGAGGTCATGTAATGGGGAGACTATGCGAGGTGGTCATGCAGATGGTGATACCATAGTAGTCAAGACATAAACATGTAAGAATCTGTATGAATATTATTACTTTAAGTTTTTATTTTGGAAATAGAGATAGATATTTTGAGATATAACGGTGACCTAATATCCATCTAGTGGGATTTTCTAGGTGTAGCTAAGGATGATTAAGAGAGATATGGGTCCCTAGTGAGGGGAGCACTCCATGATGTCCTATATGAGACTTTGCAACCATATGACCCCATGACACTAAAGGATCTGAGTGTACCATATGCCCCAGCTTAGGAGAGCTAGTTCAGATTAGTTGGAGAGGCAACAAGGAAAATATGAGCATAGAGAGAGGATGTAGCCAATATTAGATATGGGTGTAATGGAAATATAGGCATGGCATGCCCTAGTAAATGAGATAGACATGCATCTAGCTATAGTATCACAGATGATAAATATTTAGACCCAGTTGGTGGAGTCATAGGTGTAGGTAGCAAACCTATAGGGATAGGTATAAGGATTGAGATCTCAGATGGCCTCTTTATAGTTTATTATTCAGAATCAGATTGAGGCCTGAATAGGTAGTATGTCTAAGCCATAAAATAGACAGGATGGAACCCAGCCATAGAGATAGAGCATTATATATGGTTGTATATATTGTATTAAAAAATTGATATATATATATATATATATATATATATATATATATGATGGATCATTTTTACATATTATTGTTTGATAAGTATGTTGTCATTATTATGGTTTTGGTTATTCATTATGGTTGAGGCTATGGATGCTTACGATATATTTCTTTATAACACATGTATTTAGTTTTGTTGTAAATGCTATAGGAAATATATGTGATGCAGTTCTTTTCTAGCATTATGTAGGACACATGCATGGTTAAAAATAAATAATCAAAAGGACTTGGAAAAATATAATCAATCAAAAATGAATATACTACACACTATTCCAAGATGGGAAATGTGTAATAATAAGAGAATGACTAATTATAAATATCCAAGAGATAGTAAAACAAGATGGTAAAATGGAATTTGTTTTTAAACCAATCTGAAATATTTTTGCACCAAATTAAAACAAGTAAAATCATACTAATATTGCATTGGGAAGTATGAAATCAATGTAATAAAATGGAAGGTATGTAAAAGGGTATAAATGGTAATAATTTTTTTTAATTAAGTCAATCAATCATACCAAATCATGTTGATAAGTATGAAATAAATAAAAAAATTACAAAAGTTTGGTCTTAAATTGGTCATATTAATTCAAGCTAGAAAGTATGACAAATTCAAGAAATGGTTGTAATCTTACATGCACTCAAAAAATAAGAAGATAATAAGGTGAAATAAAAATGAAATAAGCATAAAAAATACTAAATTAAGATGGGAAGCATGTAAAATTACATGTAACCTCATAATCAATCGAATCTTATCTCAAATTTGACACATGTAATTTGGATGGTGACTTGGGTATTAGAAAATTTTGTGAGGAGGATCGGGTCCTATCCATGGTATTACACTATAACTCGATAAAGAGAACACAACCAAGGTGGAATGAACAATAAGGTTGGGTAATAAAGGATGTGGGTAATAAGAAGGAAAAGATGGTAATTTATGAGGAATATCGGGTCCTATGCATGATCATACAAAACAACTCATAAATGAAATCCCAAGGGGAGAGATCAGTAGACAAAACAATATTTATCAAGAGTATATATAAGGGATATAAGGAGTGAAAAAGGGATTTTAAAAATCAATACTTAGGCATCTTATGAGAAGACCTTAGGAGGCAAGAGGCATGCTAAGGACGTGAGAAGACACTAAATGACTAGTGGTCATCTATGTATAAAGGAAACATGTTTGCTACAAACACAAAGATTTGTAGGCAAATAAGTGTGTTACTAATATCAACTCATGAAGGTATATTGGTAAAAATAAAATTAAAATAAACCTACCTTCCCATGATGTGTTCCCTATTCTTTAGGACCCCTTATAGATCCATCGATCTACTACGAAGATTGGGTACTTGCATGAGAAAGTAGGTAGCACTAAAATATTTTTTTATTCTCATCTTCTAATATACTAGCCTAGCAAACCCTAAAGGACCTAAACTTTATCATGAGGCCAATTGTGGAGTTTGAGCTTTGACTAGAAGAAGAATATGTGCTTTGAATAACATCTTTTAGTTTGATTAGACTTTTAAGATTATTTTTGCCTTTTGATTCAAATGATTTGGATTTTAACTTTGTTCTAAAGGCCTTTTAAGATTCCTCCTCCATATATATATTTATAATGACCAATCATGAGAAATATAGTGATACACATGAATGAGTTGTAGGCTAAGGCTAAAGGAAGCTAAGTAACCAAATATAGAGACTGACTAGAACACTTAGGCTTGACAATGAATTAGCATGTGATCTCAAGTCTCAAACATGTATATACTTAGCTTTTAGAAAAATGAATATGGAAAAAGGATATCCAAGGTGGAATGATAAAAGGAGATAATAATGAGATAGATTGTTTGCTAACTGATCACATGGTAAATGGAGATAATAACTAAAGGGAATTGGGTTTGTATAACCAAGTCACCATTACAAATTATTTGTGAAAAAGAGAGATAAGGAAGAAAAATAATCATAAAGATACAAGAAAGAGAGCTTTGAGTAAAACTCTATGGAGAAAAAAAAGACAACCATATGCAAATATAAATGATAATATAAGCAAGATATAGTACAACAAGCAAGAAATCACCATATATGATAAGGAAAAATTTGACATACTATCAAATGATATAACATATAAAAATAAGATTATAACACACATCTAGTCAAATATAAATGTGAAAGAACCATACACATGCTCATAAATACTGGTAAATCTATCCACACATAGTATCTAATCCATTGGATAAGTCTCTATGAATCTAAATGCACATTACTACTAAAATTTCATCAATATTCAATAAATACTGGTAAAATACTTATTTGCTAAGGAGAAAAATTATTCAAAGGATGGTTAGGAGAATGTGTGGGAGTGGGATCTACTAGAGATGTAGGAACCACCATTGGAGAAGAATCCATAGGTGAGGGAAGGTCCATAGGTGAAGGAATCATAGGTGGAGGTGTATAAGGTGGTGAAGGGACCAAAAGAGGGGATGAAACCACTAGAGGTGGAGCCATGGGAGAAGAAGGATAAGCCTTCTTGTAGGATGAACTATGGTAGAAACAAAAGAAGCTCTAAAAATGGCTATAAAATGATCTTTAAGATGTTTGTTTAGGATGTGACAATGATCAGTGTGATGGGTACCACATAGATGCCATAGACAATATACCTCATCATAATTAGGCAAATATTTAATAAGTACCTTTGGGGGAGGTATGGGTTTGTTTGATGATGGGCAATAAGGATGCAAGGTATCAATATATTGTCACAACTTGTGATAATGGGTGGAAGAATAATTATCTATCCCATGGAAGCAACATATATTCTTGTGAGTGGTTTTAGGAGAAACACTCATGAAAGGAGGTATAATAGGAGTGGAAGAAGTTAAAGATCACTCATCAGCCCATTTTTTAGGTAGAGGAGCCATCTTAGGCAAAGGAAGAAAACCATCACCAAGGGAGGGTAATGATGAGGAAGGAATAGAACTAGGATCAACAAAATGAGTGATAACATTAGAAATAGGGGTAGGCTCAACAACATTAAGAATGAAAACAAGATCAACTATAGTACGGGTGATAAAAGGATCAACTATAGTAATATTTATTAAGGGAGGAGTGGGATATATAGAAGGTCTAAAGAGAGTTTTAATAACCTCATGGGTAAACTAGTTATGAGGTGCAAAGTACTTAGCAAAATGGTAAGGCCCGATCATAGAATGATCTATGAGAATAATCCTATGTGGATCCTTAGAAATTGGAGGTGTCGATGCCACCTCTACGCTATAATAAAGGGTAAAAATACAAAAATTAGGAACTATAAGTGAAATAAAATGATGAGATGCATAAAAATACTCAATTAAAGAAGAGAGATAATGGATAATATCAACATCATGAGCTTGTACAAGATTGCCTAACAATGGATCATCTAAATAATAACCATCATAATCTGGGTGTAAAGATCAATGACATAGGTAGGGATAACCTTGTCATTTGATGAATCATGGTGAATAGAATGTCTATTTTTGGTCAAGACTACATGAATGTCATTATAAATAGGCTTACAATAATGAGGTTATAAAGAAGTAGGAAACTATAAGATGATAAATCAAAAGTTTTGATATTTATGTTAATGTCATCAAGCTCATCATCATCAAAATCTAAGAGATTAGGAGGAATGTTACCAATGAGATCAGGATGCCCACTATAACCTTGGGTTGAGTTAATTAGAAAGTTAATATGTTGAGACTCACGAAATGGAATGCTAGGCAAAGATTCAAGAGTAAGAATCTTGAAGACACTGTGATCTTGGAATTATTTGAAATTCTAAGGGTTAGTATCATCCTTAATCCTATAAATGGATCCATTATGAGGGAATTTAATGCATTGGTAAGCATATAAAGTAATATCTCTCATGCAGTGAGTCTACGGCCTACCAAGCAAGATGTTATAAGAAAGGGGGAATTTAAATATCTTCATCTTGACATGGATGATGATAGGTGGGATAGTAATGAAAAGCCACATGTAACCTAAAAGAGGAATTTTCCTTCTATCATTTCCTTGGCAGGTGTTATGTGTAGACTTGAGATTACATTCAGAATACCCAAGGGTCTTAATGAAATTGAGAGAATCAACACAAGTTAAAAAAACCCTCATCAATAAATGCACACTTAACTTGGATATCACCTATTTGGATGCTAATAAATAAGGTAGGATAATCTATACAAAGCAAAATCTTTTTAAGAATCATAGAAGCTATGGGAAATCATAGAGAAAGATAAGTGTCTAAAGTTTCATCAATGTTGATAAACATATCTTCACATTGTTTTAATATATTATCATTGGATCCAGATAAAGCTACCTCCCATCCTTATAGGGGAGGATGAGGGACATTCATCTTGAATAATAGTTACATGAGGTAGTTTCTATGATGTGGGGAAGTCCTCATAAGCTCAAGAAATGAAATCTAAGATGGGAGATTAGTGAGTTCCACAATGGGATCCCATTCATCATAACCCATAAGAATGTTATTATATAAAGGTGCATATTGATTAAGGAGATCTTCAAAAAGAGGAGATGAAGTGCATTGAAATTTATTTGATATGAAGGAGAAAGTTTGGGAAAAGGTTGTAAATCATGTTGAGATGAAAAACTAGTTGGTTCAGATTGATTTTAAGAATTGGAAGAAGTGTTAGTATAATCTTGGTTATCATTAGTATTGGAAGATAATGGAAGAATGGTAAAAATAGAATGGGATGTGTTATCTAAGGGGGAATAAAAAATTGGATCATCAAAATTAATAAGGTCAATCTTTCCCTAAAGCATTTAAATTATTTGGAGAAGAATCCTAGATAACATGATATGTTTTATGTGAAGGAGTGTAGATAGGTTGGGAATCAATGAAAGCCACTACTCTTTGCATATTTGTCATGTTAACAAAATTCTCTTTGGAAGTTGGTTCAGCAAGACTTTCTACATTGTTGGTGGAAGGGGTAGACTTGTCTTGGTTGTCTTAGATAGGTTAATGATTAGGTAAAGGATCTTTGTATATAGACAAATGAACATTGTCTTAAGTCAAGACTTGAGTTTTATCATGTGTTTAATATCCTTGAGAGTAATCTCATAGGCTTGTTGACACTTGTAAATAATGGAATAATGATCAAAATTAGGGCCAAGAATAAAATCCATAGCTAAATTATGAATTTATCTACATGTATCATGAAAATGACCCCAACTAGCTTGAAACCAATAAAACTTGTTAGGATCATACCAGGATTTCATAGGATGAGTAGGGTCAAGTTTTCATGGAAGAGGCCTAGGTAGAAGCTTAATAAATTTAGTTGAGGATATAATTTTTTAAATGTTAATGTTATTTGGTGAACATAAATGAGGATTGGTATAGTATTGAGAAGAAATAACTAGTTTCAAAGAAGTGTTAGGAACAATATCTTGAACATTGTGAATGGTGTCATAAGAATCAGTAACACCATCATTAGTGATATTGTGGTTTTTGTTTTTGAGTAAGAGACAAGGACCTATATAAGGTTAGGGTGGCTCAAATTTATGCATTAGGAAATATTGTCTTTTATCTTGGTTGATAGCTTCCTCCAATGTATGTGGAGAGAGAGTGTGGACTTGATATTGTAATTTAAGAAACAAAACATTTATAAAGAGATGAAAAATATTATCATACACCATGTTATATTAAAATTTATTTGAAAAAAAATTCCATCTCTTAACAAAGGCTTGAGTAGTTTCATTTTCATTTTTTTGCAATTAATGAAATAGGCAAAAATGTTTTCAAGAAGATCATTAGTTTGGAATTATTGCACTAAATAATTTACTTAATCCTCCAAAATAGAAATGAAATGAGCTCTAATTTTATTTTACCAATCCAAATAATCACTCATGAGGGTTTTAGGTAGGATCTTGGTAGTGGCAAAGGTGTTTAATTTGACCCAATCCTTGTAAATATTTCCAAATGTTTTGAGGTGAAGGGTAGGATGAGTTGACCCATTATAATAAATTATAGGTGTTATACCTCCTATATCAATGTTGGAAATTTGAGTAGTGTGAGGTTAATTTTATATATGCTTGATGGTTTTATGGACTAAATGAATTTGAGGAATGAGATTGCCTTGATAATCTTGAAGAGTAGGGGGAACATTCTAGTTATGTGTGCCCCAAACCATTGGTTGTAGACGAGATTGAAGATTAAGAAGGTGGGTTTGCATTCTCATCATTTGATTTGTGTTATGTTCTTGAAAGGTATTCATTTTATTGATAGTTTACAATTAAATTTAATGTGTTTGATTAACATTAGAAGAATTAGAATTGGTATTTGTGTTGGTATTAGTGGCTTGGGTACCATTATTAGGATTGATATGATCTTGAGATGAATTATAAGAATATGAGGTACTAGTGGTCAAATTTTCTTATGTATGGCAAAATTTGCTTGTGTAGAAAAATATGGACTAGTGAATGGTTCAAAAGAAGAAGCACTAGAAGCATGATTGCCTTGGATAGAAAATAATGAACTAGTGGAAGGATTAAAGATAGTGGATATTATGAGAGACCCACTAGATATAAAACCTATCATGTTAGTTGAGATAATAGGCATGGAGGTAGAAGAGGTTAGAGAAGAAGATGTCATGGTATAAGGAGTCAAAATTTATGGAAGAGGTTGAGAATTAAGGAAAGTGGTACCCCCAAATCTAATATTAAATGTAGGTGTAGACACCAAAATCATGTCTAACCCTTGGTCATCTCTCCCCCTTAGTCCACTTCTAACCATGCCTAACCTATGTCTTATTAATTTAAAATAATCATCTATTTTAAATTAATAATTCTCTCTTTTACCCATGACACATCATCCTCCCCTTGGATTCCCTTTCCCTTGGATACCCTCATTTATCACCCTATGACCTATTCTAACTTCCCCTCCAGTAATCCTCACGTTTATTTATCCACCTTCGACCATTTTCACATGACCAATTAGACCTGGCAGTTGGAAGAATGGGCAAAGGGCTAATTTTAGCCCTTTTTTCATTATTCCAGCTGCCGACGTCGGTTACCAATTGGCCGACGCCGGTGGGATCACCGATGGTGGTTGCTTAAGACTAGCCTGAGGACAAATTCTAGTCTCCTCTCTCAATCTCTCTTCCCCGAATGCAAAAATCCTCTTGCACCCAGACTTCAACCTTTCTCTCTCTCTCCTAGATGTATAGCAAGCACCACAGGCTACAGGTACATTGCAGGAAGTCTTCTACAACAACAGCATCAACAACCAGTCCTCTACACTCCTCCTTCAACAAGCAATAGGTAAGTATTCCTCTTTTGTTCCAGTTCTGTATTTCAGAATGTATTTATATTTAGTCTCTTTTTGCTACTTCTAAGTACTATAGCCCAAACTAGCCTGACTATCAATCAGACCCGACTATCAACCAAACCAATCAGACACTCTTTCAGGATAGGTTGAAAAGCCCTCCTCTTAACTAGACCCCTCTTGACACCCTATCCTCTACTCTTTGTCCCTCCTAAGGCCCCGTCTGTTATCCAGCAACCCTGCACAGACTCCCAGACTGTCACAGACCCCTTCTGTCGACCATAGACCTTCTCTAAGACCTGACCAAAGACCATTGCCCCCACCGACATCGGTAGACTAACCGACGTCGGTAGACTTGACCAACCGATGTCGATAGCCTAACTGATGTCGGTGATTGTGGAAGACCAATAACAACACATAGGTATGCATCTTCTCTATTTCTTTTGCTTAGTCTTCCATTATTTCTCATTATCAGATGTTTTCTTTATCAATCAGTGGATTGACACCCTTCCAGGAAGTCTTTGCACTTCTAGGATCAAGCATTGCTTGGCAGTCCACCTTACGTCCATCTAACAATCTCTTTGTTTGAGTCTCTTTCTTTTGCAGGTGTCATCCTCCACAGCCAAAGAGGAGTCCCTTCAATCACTTGGATAATGGTGCACAGACCTCATCCGGGTATCATCTAACCCTAGACCACTTATCTTAGTTTCTTACTTCCTTTGAATATAGAAAAGTGAAAATAGTTTGAAATAGTAGGAGTAGGTGAATCAGGCTCTTCAGTTTGATCACTAATCATGAGGTTATAAATGGTAGAAGGATCCTTTCCTTGATGTTGAAGAAATTTGGAAATAAAGAAGAGTATTTTGGGAGAATACTCTAACTCAAGTAGGTCTTCTAATGAGAAAGGAGGATTCTGATACAAAGAGGTTTTATGAGGGGTCCCATAATTCATTGTGCAAGTGGAAATATGAACATTACTATTATCTAAAAGAGGAACCCTACTATGTCTATGGTAGACCTTATTAGGATTGGTAAAGTTCATCATGTCTATTGAATGTAACTCAATGTCATCACTCAAAAAAAATTCCATGATAAAGGGAAAATAAGAGAGATGAGAAATCAAAAGATAAAGATGTGACTAAAATAGTACAGGGTTGACTAGGTCAACTTAACACAAAAATAGGAATTATAAAACTATACAAGGTCGATTGGGTTGATCTAATATAATGTATAGAATTAGAAAAGGTATTGGGTCAACTAGGTCAATCTAGATCAATAGATAGGGAATAAAAGAAGAATAAAAATAGATTTTTAGATTGAAACAAGATAATTTTGTAAGTAATGAAAAATAGTAAGTACTGAAAGGAAACAACTAGTCAATTGGATTAATGATGGCCAATCCAATTAAATCACACAAATAAAAACCTTACACTAACACTAGTTAATATAATATTTTACACACATAATTGAGGAAAGAGTAAGCAATCAACTTGAAGAGTAAAGATCTAATTAATTAGTAAACTTGAATGTTTATTAGATTATTAAGATACTATTATTAATGTGATTAGAAGTTGGCTATAAGCAAGGTACTAAATAGTAATCTAAGGATGGTTTCAAGTAGTTTGGGTTAAAAGGGACTATATTGGTAATGATATAGGATTGGTATTGGGGATTACCCCCATTACTTCACACAATATAGTGATAAGGGCATCGAGTGATTAGCTATAATATAACATTAACCATGCTTTATACTTGACTAGAACATCAAGTCAGCTTCCCCCTTGGTGATGAAATCCAAGTAGGTTGGCCTTGGGTAGATAAAATGTTAAAATGCTTATTTATATTATGTGATTTGGTCATGTGTGCATAAAATAGAAATAGTGAAACTAAGTGATTAATTAAAAATATTCTAATTAAACTATGTGATCTATTCTAAGCATGCAAGAAACAAGAAAAAAAGGTGTGAAATAATTACTAACATACAAATATTAATTTAAACTTGAAACAAGGTATAATTTTGACACTATATGCACAAAATATAGAATAAGGTCGACCCTATACTATGGATGAAAGGTTTGAAAATGTACAGTGTTGGCCAAGATTGACCTAGTTATTTTAGATAGCACATAAAACATAGAACTAGGTTGATAGGGTCGATCTAGTTGATTAATTAGGGGAAATTTTAAATACTAAAAAATATGAAAGGAAAGATATAAAAGAAAGAAATATAGAGGTTTAAATCAACCTTAGTAGATTAAAGATTTAATGAATGAATATTTTTTATGAAAAACCTTGGAGTATGTTTGAGAAACTTACAAACTAGGTTGACAAGGTCGATCGAGATATACAAGAACCTACTATAGAATGCTAAAAACATATAGGGTTGATTGAGTCAACCTAGTAGGCTAAACTAGATATCTAAAAGCTAGAAACCTATATTGGGTTGATTAGATCAATCTAGTTGCATGTTCCTGGAAACCTACACATAGTAGTAAAAAATAGGGTTGATAAAGTTGATCTAATATGATAAAAATAATGACCAAAAGAATGAAAATAAGTGAAAGAGATATTGCAAGGGTTAGTTTCACATTGGTTTCACCAAAATGTATGCAATCAAAAATGCATCATATCTATAAATCAATCCTATCTTAGAGAAGATAGAGCATACCTACACTTTTGATTGGGATACACTTGTTAAGTAGGAGCATGATCAGTATGGGGATCTAATAGATCTGATTAGGGGATCACTTGTTATAACATATAATGCTAGGAAGGGTTCTAAATCCTACAGTCTAACATAATCACACAACAACCCTAATGGAGTCCTAAAGTTTAAATCATTCACTTATTCTAATAACAAGAAAACAAATATAATCTAGTGCACACCAAAGCTTGTGGTACAAAGTGGGGGTTATAAATAATAAAACAATTAAATTAAACATGTATTAGAAGACATATACTCACATTAATGTATACAAAATCCTAATACATGGGATAATAATACAAATGCATTATCTATCTAATATTACAAAGGAGAAATAAACTTAGGAATACTTACCTTTGAAGACATACCCACCGAGCCTCAATATCTCCCTTGGCCAAGGTGCTTCACAAGAGATTATTGTGGTATGTAAGGATAATGAAGATAAATTAGTTATAGGCTACACAACCCATCTGAGCATCCAAAAGACTTCTCCATAAGATAAGATTTGTATCTCCAAAGAAAGTATGGAACCTGAATCTTTATTCTTCAATTAGAATGGTCAATAAGAAGATATTTATTGGCACTTCTTTGCTATTAATTATTTTCTTATGAAATGGTGGGAAATGAACTTGTATATATATGTAGATCTTTCCCTAAATCCTCTTGGAAACTTTGGCTATATAGGGTTGACCTAGTTAACCCAGTATGTTTCTAGGGACAATTCACTAGGTCTGAGCTAGGTCATCCAAAAGGCTAATAAGATAATAAAGTGAAAATACCCCTAAACTATACTGGGTCAACCAAGTTAACCTAGTACAACACACTAACCAAAAGGGAGTTAAAGAAAGAAAAGGATAGATAAGGTATGATAATTGAGTGGAATGGGTAGGGCTGAGAAGAATAAGCTTAAGGTAAAAGGTTTTAGGAGATAAGTATGTAGATGGAAAGTGGTAAAATGGACAACAATATTATGAAGCACTAATGGTCTACCCACCCCTTTCTTAGTGCAACCCTTAAGGTATGCACTCAAAGAGATTGAGACTCAATATATTCCTACAAGATACAAAGTGTCAGTACCCAATAAAATTTTGAAAATATTATGTGTATATAAGAAGGCTATTTTAAAGTCTCAAGATGAAGGAAGAAGATTCTATGGCATCATTTTTACAGAGAGTTGATGAGAATATGAACATCATCAGAGGTCTTAGAGAGAATATTGAAGAGGCTACTATAGTAAAAAAGGTATTAGGGTATATATCCCTCAAGTTTGATCCAAAATTATTTGCTATAGAATAAAGTCATGATCTTACTTAGTTAAAGATAGATCAATTGCATGGCACCCTTACTGCCTATGATATGAGAGTAAACGATGATATACCACTAAATAAGGAAGCAATATTCAAGATAGAGATGAATCCTAAGAATAAGTTTCAAGGTAATAAACCAAAAAAGGATGACATATTTGACATTGATGAGGATGAACTAATTAATTTAATTACTAAGAAATTGAACATAGGATCAGAGAAGTATAAGGGTAAACTACCCTTCAAATGTTTTAATTATGGAGAGATAGGACATTTTTATTGTAAGTGCCCTCATAATCATGATAAGAATTGTGATGAAGAGAATGGTGAAGGCCAAGATGAAGACAAGAAGACATATAGGAAGAAAAGATTCAAAAAGTATAATAGCAAGAAAAAGTCTTTCAATAATAAGAAGAATATCTACACTAAACAAGATTTTAGCTCATCAGATGAGAGTGAAGATAGTGACTCAAAAAATGATCATGAAGATGATGGTTTTGTTGAACATGAAGCTTTTTTTTAGCTGAGGAAAGAAGTTGCACACATCAAAAGGAGTCTACTTGGAGTGATTTAGATGATGATGAAGATGAGGTGGACTATAAGACTATATTGATGAATTCTCTTAAAGAACTAAAGATTGAAAATAAGATAAATAAGAAGATGAAATCTAAACTCAAGGATTATGTGGAGCAATTTAATGTGTTTGAGGCAAGATTGGTTAAAGAATCTAGGTAACATGAAGGTATTGTCATGTTTCTTAATTCTAAGTTGGAATCTATGTCTGAAAGTCTAAGAGCCAAAGAAGAATGCTCAAGGTATGCTTCTAAAATTGTGTCTTTGAAAGATGAGTTAGAGAAATCTGCAAGGTTAAATTATTTGTCAATTTTGATAAAATTTCTAATGATCTCCTAAAGATTCAAAAGTCATCTAGTGACATATTTGGATTGGGTTTTAATGAAGATCCCAAATTTGCTACTCAATTTGACATGAATATCAATGAGATCAAGGTGGATCAGTCTTTTAAGATAAATCATCAGAAAAGGAATGAAGGTGCTGGTAGAATGAAGACAAATCATATCAGATAGCCAAATGTTATGAGGTATTAAAATTTTAATGGTTACTATTTCACATGTAATCAATTTGGACATAGAGATAGATAATGCAAGAAACATATTATAAATGAGTTTGCATGGAACTATGATATGGATCTTCAGTCAAAAGGTGTGAATAAAGTTAAGTGTTTTAACTATCTTAATATGGGACACTTTGCAAACCATTGTTCACATAAGATTAGATAAGGTGAGTCCTTTTCAAAAAGAGGAGGTTATTTTATTTGTCATGATATATGACACATTGAAAATTTATATCCAAATAAGGTAAGGCAAGATAGGTTTCTTGAAAAAGGTATAGTGTACTTCAAGTGTCAATAGAGAGGTCACATTGCTAAATTGCACAAATAATGGCCATCAAGTCAAAATGAGCTCAATCAATATTCTAGAGTGTAAGGAAGAAGGAAAGTTAACAAATAGAAGCCAAAGGTGACAAGTGTGAGTCATGATGAGTCTGTATGTCTAAGTAATCTATTATCTATGGTGAAAAAAGCTCCAAAATTTGAAGAGTGCCAAGAGGTCTCATTGTCTTCTCATGTTGAGAATAAAGAGATCAAGCTCAAGGAGAAGCCCAAGATATTGGTTGAGGATAGTTATAAGGTGTGTATAGATACAAGTGAACATCAAGTTATTGTTGAGCTTTTATCATGTAAAGAACATCAATTATATGTGCCTAATGATGAGGTTCCAAAATGCAAGGCAGATTCTTTAGATGAAAAGGTATGTCATGAATCTTTGTTATCTCCATGTATTGTCAATTCAATCTTAGATGAGAAGAAGAATGTTGTGGTGGTTTATAATGTTGTTTCTCTTAATCCTAAGAAGAATAAGAAGAACTACAAGTATAAGATGACCAAGGAGGAGAAGGAATATGAGGAGTTATGGGTAACTCCTAGTTTCACATTGTTTTATGACATTGTGACATAGGGTGTCTTTGCCTATACTTTTTAGGAGACATATTTTCTTGTGGAGAAGAAAGTTTGAGTGATAAAGATTATATTTCCAATCCTAATAATGACTTGGGTTGATCTTAAAAGGTCTTTAATTTAGTGGAGCAATAAGATCATGATCTTTCTCCAGAGGTTTGTGAAGGAGCTATTATGCAGTTCAAAATGGGTGTTTCCAGATGGCATAACGAGTTAGATACAATGTCAAGAAGTATTTAGTAATAAAAAAGGTCTATACACTTCTTTGTGATATGATCTAGGTTTTTTATGGTTTAAAGGTATGTTGAAGGTAAATTGAATATTTTTAAGTGCTCTCAGTTTTCTTGATTTTAGGCTTAAGGGTAAGCAAGTCTAAAATGGGTTATAGGAAGTCAAGGATACCAAACGATTAAAGGCTCAAATATTGGTCCATGAGTTTGTTATGGGTGTCTCTAGGTGTGCAAGAAGTTTTAGAGGTGTGCATTGACTAGAAGGAGGTTTTTTTACCTTGTTTAGTTTGAGTTTCTAAGGTTTTAGGCTATTATAGAAAAGTGGTATGCCTTATGAGTTGAGATATGAGGATTATTAATTTATTTAGTGGTCTAAATTAATTATAAAATCAAGCTTGATAGAGATTTTAATGTTTGTGTTTCTCAATTTATTCATGTTTTTGTCAAAATGGAGGCTTAATTGGCAAGTTGGTTTATGAAGGAAGTATGTTTTAAAAGATGAGCTAGGTGATGAAAATTTGTGTTATTGAGGGGGAATATGAGAGTGATATAGATATTAATTTTAAAGTCTTGAATGTGTTTCTATTGAAAGTTTTGGGCTTTACAAGTTTGAGGTATGGCTACAAGGAGTCTAGATAGGCCTAGTATGAATATTTGATGTTTTTGCTCAATTTTTATAAAAGGGAAAGTTATGATTATTTTATGGAGAGTTATTAGGTTGGATTAATTCATGTTTCATATTTTTTTAGTTTCATTAATTTTTGTTGGTGGCCCTTGAGGAGGTTTGAGAGAGAAGGCTAGTAATCCTATATGGTGGTTCTTCATGGTGTATGAAGATTTGAAGATGCTCAAGTAATGAAATGGATCATAAATATAAGTGGGGTCCCTCTTATATGTATCTTGGTAATTTATATTATATTTCTATGTTTTGTGTGTTTTTTCTTCATTGGTTATAGTGCTTGGTTGAAGAAGATTATTTGGCATATGGAAAGAGGAAGTTGATAAAAAAAAGAGGTAGGCTCAAGGTAAGGGAGAGTTTGTATCATATTTTTTTAGGTGGTACTTTATTATTATATGGTATTTTAAAGTCCTTATGATCAGTTGTTCCCCACTTTGTCATTATGTTAAAGGGGGAGAAGGTTCCCACTGTGAGAGTGTTTGAAGAGAGGGAATGTGAGATGAATGTTGTTTGTTAACATCAATGACAAAGGGGGAGATTATTAGAGAGTTGTAAATGATGTTATGTTAATGTCATGAAGGTTTATTGGTGACTTTATGAAGTGAATTGATAGTCTAAGTGACCATGACAAAGTGTGCAATGTGCTTGTCCTAGTATGCTTGAAGGAGGCTATGTTGATTTTTAGTTTTGATATGGATAGAGATGTTCAAGAATGTGTATGGATTTTAGATCATGTTCAATGTGTCATATAAGATGTATTATATTCTTTGAGTTATTTTGTGCATGATTATTTTTTGTCTATTTGATCATTGTCTTCATCTAGACACTTTGGGTCTAGTGGAAGAAAATCTTAGTAGGCTATTTACTAACATCACCATTGCCATGTGTGGATGAGTTAGGGGGAGTTGGTAATATGGTTGTGATAAATTTTGGAATTATTTAATATGAAATAAATTTTAAGTTATTAAATGAAGAGAAAAAAAATATATGTAAGTGAAAATTTGGGCTCCAAGGTAGTTTGATAATGTTTTCCCATACTTAGCCAAATTTGTAATGTGGCAATAAGAGCCGAGTAAGCATATTGATGGTGAAATATCTTGCACATGTGTAAATTTCATGAAAAGGCTATCATATGGGTTTTTTTTTTTCTTAGTTTATTTACATTAAATTTTATGTCAAGCACTGAAGTGTGACACAAGATATGCATGTTCAAAGTTGGCCTCCTAGACAAGTTTTTGAGATAGTTGGATCTGTGGCAGAAAAATATGAGTGATAATTTTAATGTCATTATATCTCAAACATGTGAGACTAATAGGATAATATTGAGAATTTTTTTTATTCTCCTATGTGAGGATATCATATGGTCCAAATTTTAGAGCATTCTCTTGAGTGAAGTAAAAGTTATTAAGGAGCAAAGATGGTCTTTCAGACAGATAAGCAATGGTCCCCATAGTCTATTTTTCACAAAGTTAAATTTTAGGATAAAATGGAGATCCAATGGTATGTGGGAGTTAATAAATGCATATATATGGTGAATATAAAGTTAAATAGGTTAAATTTTTTTATGCTTAAACTAGGTAAAGATCAAACTCCTTACAAAAGGATCGATAGAGCATGTTTATTCTAAGATGTCAAGATGCTACGAGATGAGGACAAGTGTTCAAGGTTTAAATTTTATAAAAGGTAGAGGATAATGATCTAATAATGAGTATGTTTTTTCATATATTGATCAAATGGTGTATATTTCATAATAAAGACCTAGCTGATCCGTAGAGATTAATGGTGCATGTTGAGTCAATATTACAAGATTACATGAGATGAGGTCAATTTTTAGACGTTTAATGTTTGGGGATTATAAAAATATGAATTAAATATAAAATAATATTAATGGTGTGTTATTTATCTAATCTATGAGTACATGAGATGCGAGCATAGTGTTTGATGTTAAATGTGATTGTTTACAATTTGAAAATTTGAATTTAACAAAGGGAAAAACTAGTCTATGGTTTTTAGACCATATATTTTGATCAAAGATGAATTTTCTCATGGTTTAAAAATTAAAGTGGTAGATTAATCCAAGGCACATTTGTAAATATAAATTTTAAGGTTTGAGTTTATGTATATATAAATATATTGAGCTCTAAATTTGACTGTGTGTTTGATTATGTTCTGCAAGTAACCCAAGAAGGGTATTTGATATTGTTTTGATGTCATTTCAATGCCGTATGATGAATTAGATATTTGGGAGTATTTTAAACTCCATGAGGATAATATATGATCATTTTAAAGGTTTTATCAATAATATTTAGTATGAACAAAGGTTTAAAAGTTGATTATGTATTCGTTCATGGTGACTGTGTGCACAAAATATTGTTTGAGTAACTTGTGTTTAAGCAAAATGGTACTACATTGGTTGTTAGAACTTAAAGAGGATGTATAGATCATGTGAAATGGGTCCATACATTTGGGAGTTATCCTATGTTCTTATTTTACTTAGATAAGTGTCAAAGAGGTTAATGGGTCTTCATAGGACCTAAAAGTGACATAGGCCTATTGGAATGTATGTTGTGCTTAAATGTGACCCATATTAGATGCCTTAAGGATTAAAGCATGATTAATTTCTAACCAAGATGTTGATAATTCATGAATTGTCTATAAATAGTGAAACAAAATGTGTTACTTTTTAGGTGTGTGTGTGGTAGGAATCATGATATAAAATCATGAAGACTTGGCCAAAATATGCATAAGGATTGACTCCCATAATCCAATACTCAATAGAAAACAATACAACACTGATAAAAACCATGATGTCAATATTATTATATGAATATGGATGGATTCAAGTATAAGTATGTATAAGGAATCACCTAATGATTGAAAATAGATTGAATCAAGGTAATAGCGTTATAAGTATACAAACAAAATAATTAGAAACAAATAGCGTAATATAAACCATACGAACATTGCCGATAGAAAATAGGCAATAACTTAACAAACAAACAAAATGGGGGAATAGAAGAAAAGGAAGGGGGTAGTCGAGTTGTCTCCAGATGCACTAGGTAAGTGGATGCTACCTATATAGTTTTATGGATGTAATATCTAACAAAAAAATTAGGCCAAATGTAGTTCTCCTAGGGAATGGGAAGAAAATGATAATTAATGAGAATAAATAAAATGGATATGATAGAAGAATAGGAATGGTCTTGAAAAATGGCAAGTACATGAGAGTAAAATGCCAAAAAGGATGGGGAAACTAAGAAATAAGTGATTGGTTTGTGACTTAGTAAAGGTTTATAGAATCCTTAAGGCAAAGAAGAGGTCAATGTTTTTGGTTTTTTAACTATTTTACAAATGTTTTTGGAATTTTGGAAGTATCTCAACTCGATCAAGAATGATGACACTAAATGGTTCAAGCTCAAAAAATGACAAGAGCATTCAAACTTAGGTTTCTCAGAAAATGGCAAGAGCATTCAAACTTAGGTTGCTCATAAAATAATGAGAGTGTTTAAACTTAGGTTGCTCAAAAAATGGTGAGAGTGTTCAAACTTAGGTTGTTCATAAAATGGTGAGAATGTTTAAACTTAGGTTGCTCATAAAATGGTGAGAGTGTTTAAACTTAAGTTTCTCATAAAATGGTGAGAGTGTGGTGAAAAGGGTGATTGAGATAATCTCAAAAATTATCGAGCACTACCTACATAGTCCCAAAGTAGGACCTTAATTCACTATAGTTCCACCCTTACAGTAGAGGAACCTAACTAACATAACCATTAATTAAAACAAAATAGGCATAGTTGGTAAAAAGTCATAGTATGGCATATGAAATGGCAAGTTGATACATCAAAACTTAGTAAACAAATGTTGCCCCTAGTTTACCAATAGGCATTTATAACTAGGACACAATGGCATAGATAAATGGCACTAATTTTCCCAAAGGTAGTTATAATTAGTAGCAAGACCAGTGATAAGAAAGGAATAACAAATGAAAGATGTAACTACCAAAACTTATATCATACTACTCCAAAATATAATCTTTATTTGAAGTACTTAAAATAACTAATGAAACTAATCATATTCCTTGGTACTAAAAAGGTGCAACCAATGTTGAACCAAGATCAAACAAGCTAGGTATAGAGGATTTAGAACATGTTTGGTCAATAGAATAAAATGGTAAAGTGGATGTAATGGGATAAGAATTATGACAAGTATGATATTCATATAAAGAAGAAAAGTGATAAAATGGCACAACTAAAATTGTCTTTACAAACAATACACCCTAGCTCAGGGATTTCATCTCCATCTAGTGTGGTGATGTTGTATGCTCTTAATCTATAATATGTAGTAATCATGAAAGGCCCTATCTAGTTTGGTCTAGATTTACCTTTATGCTTCTTCTCAACCATGGTATTCTTTTGGTTTTCTTTAAGACAAAGATCACCAAGTTTAAATATTCTATACTTGACATGCTGATTGTAGTGGTCTTTGAGTTGGTTCTGATATGCTTAAAGATTTTTGAGTGAATCTATGCATTTTTCATCAAGCAAGTCTAGATCTTGCAAGAAGGATACTCAATAGTCATGATCATCGAGGGAATGTTTGAAAGATATGCATAATGAAGGCAACTTGACCTTAGTAGGAAGAATGGCTTCAATACCATAAACAAGTCAATATAGAGTGGCTCCTATGAGGTTATGATATGCTCAAAGGGTATGAAATATCTAAAGGTGCCAATCACGATTGGCATCATTGACAATTTTTTTAAGAACATTAACAATGGTTTTGTTTGATGCTTTGATCTAGCCATTACCTTGAGGGTAATATGCTATAGAAAAATGTTGTGTGATGTTATATTCAGTATATAGCTTGTTGATATCCTTATTGTTAAATGATCCTCCATTATCAGATATAATTTCAGAAGGGATACCATAGCAACAAATGAGATGGTTGAAGATGAATTTGGAAATTTGATTTTTAGTCACGTAAGTGAGGGGTATAACTTCAACCTACTTAGTGAAATATTTGGTGGAGATAAGGATATGTTTATGGTCATCATATGAAGTGGGGTTAATCTTCTTAATGAGTTCAATTCCCCATTTAGAAAATGTCCATGGTTTCAACATTAATTTTAGAGTTTGGGCTGGGGCATGAATCAAATTAGCATGTCGTTGACATTTGTCACACTTTTTTACATATGCCACTATGTCTACGTCCATCATGGGCCAATAATAACTAATACGAAAGATATTTTTGGAGAGTACTTCCCTAATTCATGAACTTCTCTTAACACTAGTGTAGACTCTACTGAAGTTAAATAATGAAGTAGAGTTTCACCAAAACTATGATGATAAAGGGTAGATCCAAGTAGAGTATAACAAGTGGAGTGATGAATAAAGGCTTTGATTTGTTTTCATGATAGGTTAGTTAGTAGAACTTGGTCATGAAGGTATTTGTAAAGGTATGAGTACTAGAGTAATTAGGACTAACAATATCATATCTCATTGTAATGATTGAAGGTTAATAAGCTGGTGTGAATAAATTCTCAACAAGGAACTGATATTCTCTAGCTTTATCTATTTGTCAAATCAAAGAGCTGATAGTAGCCATGGCATCTATAATTATATTAATAGACCTTGGTATATGCTCCAATTGGATATTTTTATTTTTTTATTTTAGGGTATTGACCATAACCTTATATGGAACCAACTTGTCATCTTTGGTTTATAAATATTCTGTGACTTGATTGATGATTAATTAAGAATAACCATAAGTTTGGAGATGAGATATGGTTTAGTGTATTGTTTATCAAAGTACTGTGATAAGTGCTTCATACTAGGTCATGTTATTTGTATAAGGAAAATTGATTTTAAATCATTTGGGGATTAGATTCCCCTATGGTGTAATAAATAAGAGGCCTAACCCTAATCCATGTGTAGTAAATCAACCATCAAAATATAGCTTCTAGTGCTACTCCTCAAGAGCTATGTCAATGAAATTTATTATGGATTCATTAAGAAACTGAAATGTGAGGGGATTTGTGTCTACAAGGGGTACTTTTACAAGTTGATCTGTAAGGACCTGTCCCTTGATTGCCTTCTGATTGACATAATCTATGTCAAACTCACTAAGAAGCATGATCCATTTGGCCATTCTACCTTGTAAATCTATTTTAGATATTAGATAATTGAGTGGATCTACCTTTGAAATGACCATGGTCTTATTGTTCAACATGTAATGACACAATTTTTGAGTTGTGAAGACCATGGCTAGACAAGCTTTTTTAATAGGTGCATAGTTGTGTTCATATGTGACCAAGGTAAAAATTAAGTAGTATAATACATGATCTTTTCCATTGTTATCATATTGAGCCAAAAGTTACCCTAGGTAATTTTTAGTAGCTGATAGATACAACAAGAATGGATTTCTTGTCATAAGAGGTAACAAAATAGGTGGATTATCGAGATAGTCCTTGAGTTGTTAAAAAGCTATTTAGCAGTGATCATCCTAGTGAAATGCAACTTATTTATTTAAAATATGTGTAAATGGATGACACTTGTCTACTAACCAAGAGATGAAACATCAAATTGACTAGATCTTTCCTTATAAACTATAGAGTTGTTTCAAATTGGTTGGTGGTAGCATCTCAGTTATAGCATGAACTTTGGTTGGATCAACTTCAATGCATCTATGAGACATGATGAAGCCAAGTAATTTTTGTGAGGTTACACCAAACACACATTTATTTGGATTTATTTGGACTTTATACTATTTTAGTCTTTCAAATATCATACATAGCACTATTGGATGGTCAGCCCTGGCCTTGGATTTTCCTAATATGTCATCAACATAGTCATCAACAATATCATGTATCATATCATGGAATATGAAAATCATGGTCCTTTGATATATAACTCCAAAATTCTTAAGACCAAATGTCATTACTTGATAACAAAATGTTCCCCATGGAGTGGTAAATTCTATTTTATGTTGGTTTTTTTGTGCTATTCTAATCTAGTTGTATCCTGAAAAACCATCCACGAGTGAAAGCATTTCATAACCTGTTGTGGAGTCAATGATCATGTCAATATTAGGAAATGGAAAGTAATCCTTAGATAAAGCTTTGTTGATGTCTAAAAAACTAGTAAAAATTCCAATTATTTCAAGCTTTTTTCTAATAAGTACAACATTAGATATCCATTTTGAGTATTCAATTGATTAGATACATCTTACTTCTAAGAGTTTTTTCAACTCTTTATTTACCAAGACATCAATGTGAGGATGCATCTTATGTAACTTTTGTTTCACCAATTTGGCATTAGGATTGACCATAAGGTGGTGTAGAACCAAGGCAGGGTCCAAGACTAGCATGCCAAAATAATCCCCTGAAAAGATATCTACAAATTCTCTCAGTAGAGCTATAAAGACTTCACATTCCTCCTCAGTGAGGGACATGCCTAATTTTATCCATTTTGAGTCTGATAGAGTCCCAATATTTAACTATATCATATCTTTAAATATAAAGGTTAAACCATATTCTATGACAGTAGGCAAAGACTTAAACTATTGGACTATATTAGGGTCCTCTGCTAGGACTTTCTCTTCAACTTCTCCTAGGCATGATGAATCTAAGTCCCCAATGGGAGATCTAGCCATGTGACAAAAATAGTCAAAAATTCCTAAAGAATTTGATCAAACACTTGTTGTTTCTCAAAAATAAACTCTGATCCATAGGCAAGTTCATCATTAGTGGCCTCTTAGTCTAAATTTGAATAAGAATGAACACCCCCATCTAATGGCACCTAAAATAGGTTTTCACCACTAGACTAGCCTTTATATTTACTTTTTACTTGGCCATAGAGTGCCTCAAAGATGTTTTCACTTTTGGATCTTAATGTTTTATTTATTTGAATTTGGCTAAGGGTGTTCACCCACTCTCCAAAATAGGCTTTAGTATCCAATGTGATTGAGAATCTGGATTTATGATCTCCCAATGGAACATTGTCTCTAAGGCCTAGAAAAGCATATAATGCCTCATCATTCTGAAACTCATCAACCAATAAACTAGATTATTTTTGGTCCCAATCTATCAATTGGGGATAGTATAATGGTAATGGGTTATTATAAATGACTGGCATAAGGGTATAAATAGAGTGAGAGGTAAACAAGTTGGTTTTGGCTAGGTCATCAAAGATGAGGCTATGATGTGAATATGCTTCATTATCAACATCATCATCACTAGTAGCTAGTGATGGAACTTGAATAAGATATGTGGGGTCACCCCTAGGTAGTTTATATCTAAGTTCATAGGGTCTTTTATACTTGGTCATAAAAATTGGCTCCAATATTCCTTGTTGGTTTAGTTTGAGACATTATCCTTTATAATCTGGACTCTCCAAGATCCTAATGGTAATAGGATAGTTTGTACTTTTATAACAATCATCTTGGTTGTCATTATATAACCATGATTCATCCCCTTTAAGAGGGTCTATTTATAGGCTAGATGATGGTACAAACATGACAGGTCCCATATCTTTATTATTTTATTTCCACTACATGTGTGGGGTAAATTTAGGTCATCTAAAGGTCTTTGGATTCTACGAAAGATTGGAAATATGGAAGGTATCATGGGTCACATATTCCATTGGGCTATTGTCTAAAATGGTGAAATGATTGGAAGCTTTAGGAGGTGGCATGCAGGAAAGGGAATCCATGGTATTATGATCTATGCAATTATCTTATGGAGGATCAATAAGTATGGCCTTTCCTTTATCCTGCTTGGAACTCAGATTCATGTCATATTAGTAATTATAGCTTCGAAACTTAGCCTTGAGGTGCTTATAGTGCTCATATGGGTGCAAATATCTTAGAATATTTACTTCCATCCCTAAGTGAGAGAACTTGATACATTGGTGTAGCTTTGACAGGACTGCACAAACCTCATATAACCAAGGCCTTCCTAGAATCATATTATATGATAACTCAAGATCAAGCACATGGAGAAGTGTATCATGGGTCAAAGTCCCAATGATAACTAGTAAGCTAATGGTGCCTTGTGATTCTCTCTCTTGATTATCATAGGCTTTGATGGTTATCATTTTTGGTTGGAGATATACCATTATGTACCTAAGAATCTTGATAAGCTTTAGAGACACTATGTTGAGGCTTGATCCATTATTTATAAGGACACATTTCACTTTATGCCACTTTATATAAACTTCTATGTATAATGGATTATTATGGAGTAGGCTAAGGGAAGACATATCACTTTAGTTGAATGTGACTTGGGCTGGAGATATGTGTCCAACCAAAGCTTGAAATTTATCAAGGGATATGTCACCAAAAATAGTGGATTGGGTTAAAAACTCATTCAAAATATTCTTGTGGATTTTTGACATACATAAAAAATCTAAAATAGATATTTGTGATGGTGTCTTCTACAATTGTTCCACAATATCAAACTTCTTATCTTGGTCAATGGTGAATGGTTTATTTTGAGGCTAAATGGTTGGTTGGATAACAGGTAAAGTGATAGATGGTTTTGGGTCTGGGATAGTAATTTTTGACCTCTGAGTTATGATTTCACAATCAGAATTAGATGTTGAACCATGATTTCTAACAAATGTTGGGAATGGTGTGGGACTAGATAGGATAAGTCTCAATTGCCAGTGCACTTGTATGTGGTTACATGGTAAGGGTGAGTTATAATTATAAGGTTTAAAAGTGTAAGTCCTAATTTTATGGTTCTCTTATGTGTGGTCTTAGGTAAAAAAAGGATTATCTATGTAATTTGGTTGAGTGGTGTTGTTTATCAATGGTTTAGATTGATTAGTGCTCAGTCTAGGATTAATGGAGATGGTATTAATGCTACCCCCTGCAATATGACCTAAAAACTTATTTTAGTCATGTGAAACTACATGGTAGGTTTATTGGTTATTACCATTCTGACCTTGGTTTTATCTATTGTTTTGATGTTGTGGGTTCTGCTATTGATTCTGCTAGTTTAGCCTTTGATTTTGATATTATTGATTTTGTTTTTACACTGACTAGTGTTGTTGTTGTTGTGGTTACTGATTGTTATGATGTTATTGAGTGTTATATTGGGAAAAGGGGTTTTATAAATCCTAAGAGTTTGATTAGAGGTGGAAGCACCATTATCCGATGTTATCTCCCCATTCTCCAACATATTCTCAATCAAATGCTTGATTTGTACACATCTTCATAAATTATGTCTATTGATTCAATGATATTCACAAAATTCATTTTCATGGTACCAATCAGGATAAGGAATTCCTTGTAGATAATGTTTGGGTATAAGCCAACTAATCAGATTAGTAGTGGCAAGTTTATAAAATACATATTCAATAATCTCTCCCAGGTCACTAAGGACATGACGAGTAGACATAATTTTTCTTGAAGGAGGGGTTTGCAATGGTAAAGGTTATTGCATTTGTTACATAGGTCTTAGTTATTGTGCTTGTGGCATTATTTGGAGAGGTTTTTAGGTAGAAGTAAGCTAAAAAGGTGGTGTAGATGATGTTTTCATTATTTGGACATGATACGACTAAGTTACTCCATTGCCCACAATATTCCTATTGTGATTAAATTGCTTTGGTTTATCTTGGTTATTAGCCTATGTTGGTTGTGATTCTTATGATTGGATTGGATGTTGGTGTAGACACCAACATTGTGTCGACTCCCCTTCATCCCTTACACACCTTATTAATTTAAAATAAACTACTTATTTTAAATTAATGACATCACCTAATGACCTCACCTTGACACCTCACCTTGGACACCTCACCCTTAGACCATTTCTCACCCTATGAGTCACCCATGACCTATTCTTACTCCATCCTAACCTTCTAACTAACCCTTGTGCCTAATAAACCCACCTTTTGACCATTCTCCAATGGCAGAAGCACTTGGCAGATGGAGAAATGGGCCACACAGCCCTTTTACCCATTCTCTACCACCGACGTCAATCAACTATCGACCGATGCCGATGGGATAGCCAACACCAATTACTTAAACTAGGTTCTAACTCTCTCTCCCCTAAATTCTCTCTCCTCAACTCTTGGCAGATATTGATGTACACACTCTGAGACCAAGCATCAGAATTTAATGATCATCCTCTAGGCTACAAAACTCTATAGAAGTCACTCCAAACATTGGACTGAAAATATTGTACAAGGTCTTCGACATTAGCCACAAAAAGAATAAGCATCTTGACATCTTTGGGTCTTCAACAAAAAGCTAAGTATTCTTCTAGTCTTCATTTCAAAGTTATAGAATAACTTGGTAATTAGCTTCTATTTTCTATTCCTAAGAACTGTTGAGACCTGACCCGCCTTTCTTCTTGGAGAGGCTAAAAAGCCTTCCCCATATCTTTATCCTCTTTACACACCAACCTTCTACCTTTGTCCCTTCTCAGACCCTGTTCATTGTCCTAAAACCCTGCACAAACCTTTAAACATCCAAACTCCTTCCAAACTCCTTTGTTGACCACAAACATATTCTAAAACCCATCCAAGGCCCATTTCCCTGACCGACATCAACCACAACCTTGAACGACATTGGCAATACGACTGACGTCGGCACCTTTGACTAATCGATGCCAGTAGTACTATTGACATCGGTGATTGTGACAGAAAGATTGTAGAGAATAGGTATGTGTTCTCTACTTTCTCTTTCTTAGTCTTTCATCATTTCTTTTATTTATGACACTTTTACTTATAAACAGTGGACTGTCATCCCTTATGGAGCTTTACATTTCCAAGACCGAGTGTGTTGCTTGGCAGTCCACCTTATCTTATTCTAACATTTTCTTTGGTTTAAGTCTTATTCTTATCTACAGGTGTTTCCTCCACAACCAAAGAGGAGCTCCTACAATGTCTGGATACGGTGCACAACTTAATCTGGGTATCATCTAACCCCTAACCCTTAATCTTTAGTTTCTTCTTCTTTTAAATGTAAATAGCAAAAACATAGAGAAACATTCTGGCACGCCTGGTGGGACCCTGGAGTTTTCCTTGGGTTCATTTTTCTAAAAAGCAAACTTTCATATAGTTGCATTAGGGAAAAATTCTCTTCTTATATCCTTTCCTTGTATCTTTTTATTTCGAAAAGAAAATATTAGCACAAGTTAAAAAGAACATCTTTCTTTTTCTTCTTGTCACTTTTTCCCTACATCTTAGAGTAGTGAAAATTCATTCTCTTAACCTTTTCTCCACTTGTTTGCATTTGAACAAAATATTTCAATTTGGGTTAAAAAAATAATTGCATTTCATTCCTGCTTGAATGCATATTTAGCTCACCTAGTAATTAAAATGCATTATGAATAAATCATAGTGCACATATGTTACACAACCAAACCACATTCACATCAGATTAAACATCTAAATATACTTGAGACAAGGCCCATCTAGGATTTCATCACCTAGCGAATACCTTACCCTTCCTGGCGATCCTACTCATACTTCACTACCAAGGGGAGGACCCACTCTGTTCTCTGGCAGAGTATAAACTATAGGTGAAGTATATATTGGCTAAGTGGCCCAGCTCGGCTCTAGGTTCGTGAAGTGAAGGGAGCAAGCCCCTAGCACCAGGCCATGTATAGAACCTAACACAAATTTTTGAGCACCAAAACATAACCTGAAACCAACCATAGACTTCCTCTTTAGGACCCATTCTAAAAGCCCAATTCCCAAACATATTCTTCTAAGGCATAAGCCACCACGACTCTAAAATTTATTCTTAGGAATTTAACATTTAGAGGTTGCTTGCCATCATCTATTTTGCTATTTTTATTTGATTTTTTTGAGCTGGTAAGGTTGCATCATTCTAAAACAACTCAGAATTTCTTTTTCTTCCAAAAACTTTCAATTTTTTGAGTTTTTGGAAATACACAGAAACCAACATCAGTTTTTCCATCGACGTCAGCAACTCATCTTCACCAACATCAGTTATCTAACCAACATTGGCAACTATCATCACTGACATCAGTTTTTCCACCGATGTTGGTCACTGTCAACAAAAATCTTTCCAAAATAGCAAGCTTAAAACCCAACTTTTTTGCTATTAAATACACATTTTGGGTTTTTGAAACTGAAACACATAGTTTTTAGAACCTAAATCCATTTCGTCTTGGATGGTTTTGACACATAGTCAAGCTAAATCTCTTGTTGACCATGCAAGGCAACAACCACTTCCACCTTTGCCCTTCATAACAAGTCACCAAATGGAGTATACTTCAAACACTGATCGTACTCCTACCCAAAATCAACCTCTTATTGTTCCTAAAGGGGATCAAGAATTTGAGAGATTCCTTGACCACAACGTCAAGGCTCTCCAACACTATCTCGCAAGAAGCCAAATGTGAGATCCTTTAGGTAACCTTATTTTTGGGATGCCAACTTCTTTAGTTGAAATGGAAATAATATCAATAGCCTCCATTACCCAACCCATGGTCACTCAAGCCATTGCCTCAACTAATAACCCAACCATGGCCAATGTTCAAGATTTGGCCTCCCTTTTTATCCTTTTTTATCATACCTCCATTAGGGTTTCTATACCCCCTCAACCATAAACAATTCAACCAAGTTCAAAACCTTTTCATAACTTGATTGTCTCTATCCCACCCACTCTTGTGCCTCTAAACATGAGAGTGAACACATATCCTCTAACTAGTGTTGCCACCATCCAACCACCTTTGGCAGTATCTAGTCAAGTTGTGCCCTCTAACTTCATGGCACAAGACCCCTTGACCTCAACATCAGTCCCCATGACAAACTACCAATATGTTGTACCTATATAAATGCAACCTAGCACGTCATATGCCCCTCCCAATGCCTTCCAGGTACCCTATAACCTAGGGGGTGCCCCTCCTGCCAATCCACTAGCCGATCTAATCAAGATGCTGATGGATAAGATGTCCAACCTTGAGACATCCATTTTAGGTTCAAAGAGCGTTCTTTCATATGATAAAATCTACAACAAACCCATCCACCCTTTGGTCCCTAGTAGACCATATCCTAGCCAGTGGGAACTCCTAAAATTTACTCATTTTTAGAGTAAAGAGGACCCACAAAAACATTTATGAGTGTTTAGACACGCTTGCTACTTATAGCACACAATGATGTGTTACTACTTCACACATTTCCCATGTCACTTTCTGGCACCACCCTTGATTGGTATAGTTCTATTACCAGTCACTCTCTCTTTACCTTCACTCAACTAGCTCAACTATTCCTCAACCACTTTTCAATCAATATTACTGAAAAGGTCTCCATCACAGACCTATATTCTATTAGACAATTTGATGATGAATTAATAGCTAATTTTGTTGCCCATTGGAGAGGTTTAATCAACCAACTCTCCTTTTCCTTACCTCAACCTAAGCTCATCGAGCTCTTTTCACGAGCATGTGCCAAGCACATCTCATCTACTTTGTGGGTCCAAACATTCTACACATTTGACAAAGCTTTCACCATGGCTAGAAAGCTTGAACTCCACGTTGTCGAAGAAGATAAAGTCAAACTATGTAGTAAAAATACTAACACAAAATCCAATGACCCTTCTTCCAAATCTTCTTCCAATTCTAAATCTAAGGGATCGGCAAATGCTATGGTACTTAGATCATCATCTTCTACCACAACTAATCAATCTGACCCCTCTACATCACAAAGCATCATGAAACAATTCCAACAATGATACGTAAAACATCAATATACTCCAATAGGAGAATCATACACTTTCGTGTTGGATAAACTAGTCAAGCAGGGAGTCCTCAATCTCCCCCAAATCCAACCACCACCCCAATTCGATCCCTCAAAAGCTATCCCTGCATGGTATAGGGAACATGACTTTTGTAACTATCATCGTGTCAAGGGTCATGACACTGACAATTGTAAAACCTTCAAAAACATTATCCAAGACATGTTAGATAAGGGGGATCTTGTTTTGGATAACCCAAATGCGTTGGCTAACAAAAACATAGATATCTTTAGGCAATCATTCCCTAACCATCCTCCAAGTCAAAACAATGTTTAGACCATGGCCGATGACCCCCAAGAGTGAAATATATGCATGGTCGACATGGTCTCTCCTTTCATTCCTGACCAACCTCTCCCATAATCTGAAGAGGTTGATTAACCCATTCCTCCACCATGGGTAGAAGAGCCTTCTTCTCCTATTTATCCTCCACCAATGGAGGATAGTCCTCCATCCACCCCTCTTTCACATGTAGGAGAGGCTACTTTGACCTCTCCCATATTAGAGGATGTTTTGATGGCATCAATGCCAGTGGCCTCACCCTCATCCTTCTTATCATCAATGGGGGATCATACTTTCCCCACTCTTAGACCACATGTAGAAGCCATGATTATCCCTTCGCTCTATCCCCTTAAAGAACCACATTCTCCAATCCCTTCATCGAGAGAAGAACTTGTCACTTCACCCACTTCAGTTGAGGAAGACCCAATAATGATTTTCTCTCACCTTTGGCCTAAGATCACTGTGTCTAACACATTTCCACTCTCGTGATCACCTAAATCCTCTAAAATACCGACTGTAAGATCTCATGTGACATCGCCTAAACCCTTCTCTCGATTAGAAAAAAACTTAGGATTTCTCCATTCGAGGAACTTAAAACATGAGGCATTATGGGAGTGACTTAAGGCTCCTTATCTTACATGTCCCACTTCGACTTATATTGACAACCCTTTTATGACAAATCACCCAAAAGTCTCTGACAAGAATAAGGCTTCCACTTCTAAATCGTCAGAAGCTCAACCATCCACACCTAAACCCTCACAGATGTCTATCATGCCAAAATAGATTAAATCTTTTAGCATTTGCCCTGTATCAATTATCACTCACCCACAAGTGAAGGTAGATTTGAACCTCACCCCACATAATAGTAGTCCTCACACCAAACTAAAGAAGGCTGCTAAACCATGATGGAGAAATCCTCCCCCACCATCACCATTGCCCTCTATTTTGGGCCCACATCCATTTACTTTAATAGGAGTGCTTCCAACTCCAACACCTAATATAGGCAAAATGCCTCCATTACTCTCTCCACCCATCAAACATATACTTCCTCCAAAAAATTCAACACCTCTCACCATGAAAGTGGCATCTACGCAAGTGGCCACATTGCCAAATAAAAAGATGGTACGAAAATCTCCTCCTACAACTCCTAAAAAGAAGTTATCAAGCCCTACTATGACAAAGTGTGCAGACCCATTAGCAAGTTCTTATGCTTTGCTATTACACCAATTATTGCAATCTTCTAACATCAGTCTCCCACCCCTTAAACCATACCAACCTCTTGGACCAAAACCATCTTGGTTCGATGACACTCAAATCTATGCGTATCATCGCACACCTAGACATGATACTAAAAAGTGTTGTGATTCTAAGGTTGTCATTCATCAACACCTAAAAAAGGCACCCTTCTCATTAAGGACCCCTTTGACAAACTACTGACATCATCCCATGCCTCCCAAACCTCCTCACCTTCACACTCATCAACTCTCAAACCAAACCATCTTGGTTTGATGACACTAAAATCTGTGCGTATCATCGCACACCTAGGCATGACACTGAGCGTTGCTACACTCTTGAGGTTGTCATTAGTCAACACTTAAAAAAGGACACCCTTTTCATCAAATATCCTCTTGATCACCCTTTCAACAAATCATCGACACCATCCCCTATCTCTCAAACATCCTCACCTAAATTGGGATCCTATCGCGAGACTATGGTCTCTCTACCACATTCTCCCCCTTTGTTTCAAATCAACACTATCAATGTGGCCACCAAGTCACAAACCATGAAGGATAAAGGAAAAGAGAAGATTTCTATTCCTTGGACATATCCATTCACCAAACCTTCTCAACCACCAAAACCCAAGATTCCTATCTTGGGCACATCTCAACCAACATCTTCTGGGGTAATTCATGACTCCATGGTGAAACAACTTCACCAAACCCCTGTGAATAAGTCTTTGTATGACCTAATTCAAATCTCTCCACAACATCACCAAGATTTAATCAAAGCTTTATAGGTAGTGGAGGTCCAACCTAAAGACCCCCAACCACTGGCTACTTTAGTCCAATCATTACCCGCCATTGCCTGCATCACCTTCAGTAATTTTGAGATTCCAGAGTATAACCTGGAAGATCAGGATCTCACCTTCTCAAACTAAGCATGTCAAGAAAAAGCTTTATAGGATGCATCCTAGCATTGCACTCCTTGTCAAAGAGGAGCTTCAATGTCTTCTCTCCATCTCATTTATCCAACCCATTGATTATCCACAATGGGTGTCAAACATTGTCCCTATCAGAAAAGCAACTGGGGGAATTCAAATTTGTACTGACTATCATGACCTCAACCAAGCATCAACCAAATTCACATCCAACATTGACCAAAACATGCCTACAATCAAAAATTTGAAAGAGTGAGATTTCAAAATCAGAGATCTCATCCTTAAAGAAAACCGATATGTAACCAATATAGAAAGAAGCAAACGAGGCAAGCTTTCTCCTAATTGGCTTGGACCTTACATAATAACACACAAGTATGGATTAGGCACTTATCATCTATCTTATCTCAAAGGCCAACTAGAACTTGAGCCCCTTAATGCCTTACATCTGTGACCATTCTACTATTAATCAAGTAATCATTCACTTGATGTTTAACTTGAGCTCCTCCCTTGAACAACCCCTATCATCCTCATTCTTATTCCTTCAACCCTTTTTCCCTACAAACATTAGTTAACCCTTTAAGCATTAATTCTTTGTCCTAATAAAAGGGAAACCCTTAAACCTCTATAGTTATGTCCATGACTAACAGTTTTGTTAACACAAATATAAAACTGGGATGCCTATTCAAAGGTCATAAACTATAAATGTAGACTGCTCCCTCAAAGGACAACTACATTATTGTTGTAATTAGTAGACTGCTCCCTTGAAGGACAGCTATTCAAAGACATCAAAACTTATAAAGAAAAACATAGACCACTCTCTTGAAGGATGGCTATGCCCAAATTTTGCTACATAAACAACACCCTCTCAGAATCTTCCCACATCGATTAGCTTCACATGACCACACACAAAACAACATCTCAAAGTGGACTTTCCACATTGATCAGTCTACCAAAAAAAATCTCTGACTGACAAACTATTAAGTCATGGACTTGCCTATAGTCATTCTCAGGGTCACCTATAAAAAGGGGCAAAGTAATCCCTGCTAAAGAGGGTTACACTATCCTCACATATCACCTAATCACACCTATTACCTCAACATACCCAAGGGATTTTGAACTCACTTAATGTCAAGTGATTCAAGTATTTCTCTAACACAATCAATGGTCAACAACGCAATGCATGAACATGGCTTTTGTTTACAAAAACCCTTATCTATGTTATCATTATGGTCCTTGTCAATGAAAGAGCAACGAACCTTTCACTTCTTATACATCTTCGTCACATACAACCAAACCAATCCAAACCCAACCAAAACATTTTTTAAACCTCTAACATGACATCATGATTTATTTAATACAAATACCAATTTGTGTTATATGAATTATCATAGCCCATTCACACTAGTTTCTATAGAAAACAATACACATGGAAACTATCAACCAAACACAACTTATGTCAAGCATATACCATCACCAATATGGAAAAGTGTTGAAGCATAAATACACTCATTTCATTTTTAGCATACATCCATCACCAATATGGAAAATTGTTAGGAATGAAAAACCACATAACCAATGTTATAGAATACACCATCACACAATATGGAAAAGGCTATAACATCATCATACATTTCATTTTTGGCATACACCATCACTAATATGGAAAATTTCTAGGGATAAAAAACCATATAACCTTTGTTACAGCATACACCATCACACAATATGGAAAAGGCTATAACATCATCATACACTCATCATTTCAAGCATGTACCATCACACATATGGGAAATGCTAAAAACATTAACATAACCAAACCAACAATCAACTTCTTTGACTCTTCCTCCCTTTTGTGGAGAACTACATTGGCTTGAGGCCCTTAAAATAGGGGCTATGTAGGTAGCACTCAGTTGACATAGAGTCTTCTAAGGTTAGCTCATCCATTCGTTTTTTCATCTACCTGATGGACCAACCATATAACCTTTAACCATAACCTAACCTAGTCAAAACCAATCCATAACCTACCCTCTTCTTCCCTTTTGGGGAGAACTACATTGGACTGAGGCCCTTAAAATAAGGGCTATGTAGGCAGCACTCAGTTGACATGGGGTCTTCTGAGGTTAGCTCAGCCATTCATTGGTTCATCTATCTAATGGACCAACTATCTGAACCAGCCTAGACTCATGACCAATCAACCAGCCCTGACACTGTAGAAGTCACTTTAAACTTCTCATGGCTCACATTGGAGATCACATACATCTCTCTAACCATAACAAACAACACTTGAGATCACTTATATCTTAGCCATACTCGACCAACCACTTTGGAGATTGTGACTATCTCCTTAGACCATGAATACTTTCAAGACAACTTTGCATTGGTTGTTTTGATTGCATATATGCTACCTCACGAATAGATATAAAATTTTATGCACCCCACATTATGACCCTCACACGTATTGATGGATCGCACCCAAGTTGATCCCCAATATTTGTGACATTTTCATGTTTTTTAGGAGCACTTCCTAAGCCCAGGATACTTGGAACACGATGACCATTAGAGGTACAACTTTGATCAATCTAACCCAATCTACTACAACCAAAAAGATGGGGACCAATTAGTTTGATTTTAGTCCTCCTCGACCATTGGAGCTACAACTTTGGTCATTTAACCCAATCAGCTACGACCAAAAATTTGGGGACTAGTTACTTTGATTTTAGTGCTCCTTGACCTTACCTGCGACAATTTGACCTACCTATCATGTGAAGTGGTATATATGCAATCTCAACTATTACAACATTCACACTCTAACTTCACCATAACCATCCACTACCTGTCAAATTGGCATCTGATTTTGGGTTCCCTTCTCTTGATTCCCACTTTAAGGGGGAATACCTCATCATCATACTTGGGTCCACCTACACCTTATCCCATACCTGGGGCAACTTAATCCTATTTTTGTCTTGAAATTCATTAGAACAACCAATAAGACAAAAAGGGGCACATGTAGACACCAACATTGTGTCGACTCCCCTTGGTCCCTTACACACCTTATTAATTTAAAATAAACTACTTATTTTAAATTAATGACATCACCTAATGACCTCACCTTGGACACCTCACCTTGGACACCTCACCCTTAGACCATTTCTCACCCTATGAGTCACCCATGACCTATTCTTACTCCATCCTAACCTCCTAACTAACCCTTGTGCCTAATAAACCTGCCTTTTGACTATTCTCCAATGGTAGAAGCACTTGGCGAATGGAGAAATGGGCCACACAACCCTTTTACCCATTCTCTATTATCGATGTCAATCAACTATCGGCCGACGCCAATGGGATAGCCAATGTCAGTTACTTAAACTAGGTTCTAACTCTCTCTCCCCCAAATTCTCTCTCCCTGACTCTTTGCAGATATCGATGCACACACTCTGAGACCAAGCATCAGAATTTGACGATCATCCTCTAGGTTACAAAAAATATACAAAAGTCACTCCAGACATTGGACTGAAAATATTGTACGAGGTCTTCGATATTAGCTGCGATAATAATAAGCATCCTGACATCCTCGGGTCTTCACCAAAAAGCTAAGTATTCTTTTGGTCTTCATTTCAAAGTTCTAGAATAACTTGGTAATTAGCTTCTATTTACTATTCCTAAAAACTGTTGAGACCCGACCCGACTTTCTTCCTAGAGAGGCTGAAAAGCCTTCCCCATATCTTTATCCTCTTTACACACCAACCTTATACCTTTGTCCCTTCTCAGACCCTGTTCATTATCCTGCAACCCTGCACAAACCTTTAAACATCTAGACTCCTTCTAAACTCCTTTGTTGACCACAGACATATTCTAAAACTTGTCCAAAGCCCATTGCCCTAACTGACATCGACCACAACCCTGACCAACATTGCCAATATGACCGACATCAGCACCTTTGACTAATCAACGCTAGCAGTACTATCAATGTCAGTGACTGTGACAGACTGATTGTAGAGAACATGTACACATTGTCTACTTTATCTTTCTTAGTCTTTCATCATTTCTTTTATTTATGACACTTTTACTTATAAACAGTGGACTGTCATCCCTTATAGAGCTTTACGCTTTTGGGATTGAGCATGTTGCTTGGTAGTCCACCTTATCTTATTCTAACATTTTCTTTGGTTTAAGTCATATTCTTATCTATAGGTGTTTCCTCCATAGCCAAAGAGGAGATCCTACAACGTCTAGATACAGTGCACAACTTAATCTGGGTATCATCTAACCCCTGACCTTAATCTTTAATTTCTTCTTCTTCTGAATGTAAATAGCAAAAATGTAAGCTAAAAAGGTGGTGTAGATGATGTTTTCATTATTTGGACATGATGCGACTAAGTTACTCCATTGCCCACAATATTCCTATTGTGATTGAATTGCTTTGGTCTATCTTGGTTATTGGCCTATGTTGGTTGTGATTCTTACGATTGGATTGGATGTTGGTTTTGGCTACTTCCCTAATTTTTACCTTGATTCTAATTAGTTAAAGTAAGCTTGATGATCCCTTTATTAATAAGGGCTTGCTCAATCAATAAGCCTTTGTCGATGATCTCATTCAAAGTATGTGTACATTGTAGTTTCAAATGATAAGCTATCTCACTATGCAAATTTTTAGTAAACACATCAGCTAATTTTTTATTTGGTAAACTATGGGTGAATTGGCTTGTAAGGGCTCTCCATTGCTGTAGATAACTTGAAAAACTCTCACTATATATATTTTTTACTTGTGTCAAGTCAACTAATAAAATCTCATGTTTGAGATTATGGGAAAAGTGTTGCACAAACTTATCAAAAAGATCATCAAAATCTATTACTAAATTATTGGGCAACTTTAAAAACCATTCCAAGGCTTGTCCAACCAAGATCCTTAGAAACAACAATAAAAGGTATATATCACTATATGCCACTAGTTGACATGCAACAAAGAACTTGGCTAAATAGGCCTTAGAACCACCTTTCCCTTTGTATTTATCAAATTTTGATGGTTTGTATATTGGATGAAATGGTATCTTTAAGTATTCTATGTTTAATAGATAAGAACACACATCATCCAACTTAAAATTTTTAGTCTATTTCCCAGATTGAATGGTAATAATTGCATCCTTCATATATTACAATTCTTGGGCTAGGAAACTGGATGATTTGAGGGAGAACATTAGTTTGGTTAGATGTTTGGAAGGTCATAAGTAGGATACTTTAACCAGGGTATGATGGATATATCTATTTGGGTATGTTGGTTTGTTTGGGAAATAGACCATGAATATACATACATGGATTAGGATGTACTTAAAATTGTATATTTGGTTGTGTGATATTCTAGTTTGGGTTGGCTATGAAGGTTTGAATTAGAGGATTGTATGGTTTTTATGAAGGGATATAACTATATTATGCCTACTATGGTTGAAAAGGGACATGCTACTGACTAATCAAACCTTGTTGAGTGGGAACTTGTGAACCAAGACCCTGTTTCTGAACTTGTGGCACATTTTGAACTGATTATT
The DNA here is from genome assembly GCA_037957365.1 of Torreya grandis. NCBI lineage: Eukaryota > Viridiplantae > Streptophyta > Pinopsida > Cupressales > Taxaceae > Torreya > Torreya grandis. The sequence goes on from JARHVA010000139.1 coordinate 4,221,991, forward strand.
GCCTATTAGGTAATTGAGAAACATGGGAGCCTCCTTGTAAAAATACTTATTGGGAAGTGAATGCATATTGAAGATTCAATGTCTATCACTGACCAATATTTACACATTGTTGGCTAGTCATCATTTGGTTTTGGATTGGTACATTAGTCTACAACTAAAGAGGTATGTTTGTCACTACCTGATGAGGTGGAAAATTAGTTACCCCCTATTAAGGTGGTAATATATTTAGCTTTTATTTCATTGATATACTATATTATGCTTGTTTTTGTGGAATACTACTCATCACTTATTGAGGAAGAGTAGGATTCATCACATTTTGTTGTTGAGGAACAACATTGGTCATCAGTTGATTACCTAATCCTATTGGTTGCATGCTTGATGAAGTAGGTAGTTGAGGTTAGGATGTAGAAACTTCTACTCCTTGATTTTGAGAACCACTTGCAGTGTTAACTAAAGGCATATTTTTTTAGGTAGCTACTGGTGTATGGAAACTAATTTGGTGTGGATTGGACATTACTTATGCATTATCCCCTATATTTTGGCCACTATGTTCCATAAAAGTACAAGAGACTTATTTGATTATTAGGGTATGAAATAAGTCATCGAACAAAATGTTCTACACAAATGGGTTTAAACTTTGATTGTCTAGACTAGTTAATTCTATCAAAAATCCTTTTGAAGGAAATAAGTCAATAAGAGGTTTGCTTACCATGGTAATCTAATTGAAATTTCATGCTAGATTTAGGTAGGTTTGGTATGTTGTTTGCATTTGGTTCTAGAGGTCTTCCATGATGTTTTTGCCTTTTTTAGTCATATTAGGGTCTTGATATGTTATTTGGACTAAATCCAAAGGATTACTAGAATAATCTTGTTGATCATAAATTTTGTTATGGGGCATTGATCATAAATTATGTTGTGGGGCATTCCTACTAGACTTGGTAAATTTTCATGGGGGAAGTCTACTGGAAACTTGGCCCCTACCTCTATAGATCAAACCAAAATCTCATCTTTTTTCTCCAAAAAATTATGCTCAAATAAAAATGGATAACATGTGGAAGGAGTATTAGTAAAGCATGATTGTTGAGGAACTGGTTCATCAACTATGGGTACTATAGCTAAGTATTGTGCAGTTTATTCTTGGTATTTTTCTAAATAAGGTGGTGTATTAACTAAATAGTTAACCAATAGATCTTGGATTTGTGCCCTTAATTGAGTATTATAAGAGGGATAAGGATCCATCTCATAAGCAATATTATTTGCGTAGGGTTCTTGCACCATTTCTTCCTACACAATCACATTACTAATCCCTGGAGTGTACATGAATCCACTACGAGTGTAGGAATATATGTTGGGATCCATAGTAAATGTTTTGTAATATAAATGGAAGAGAGCTCTACAAAATCTAAAAAGACAATGTCTAAAAGCTAATGTTCAGACTTAGTCTAGATTCATCAAAAAGATCAAAAAGGTTTATGCAAAGAGTTGTGATAACACAAGATAATGTTAAGTGTCTAACATTACATGTCTTATGTAAAAATATTAAGTAAATGAACCAAAAATTGAAATGCAAAATGCTAAGGTTGAAGTTTTTCAAATCAGTCTAATCTAGGAATTTAAAAGTTGCTAGGTCTTTTGGCCAAAATACAATGTCAAAATATAGACTCAAACAAGGCATGCACTAAGACTCTTAGCCAAATAACATCAAAATATAGACTTTGAAATAGATGAAATTTTTAATCTAATGGATTTAAAACACTTCTAACAAATACTAGGCATTTGATTCTTGGACATGAACTCAATTAAATAGGTATAATCTATGAAACAAAAATCACTTTAGAGATAGTTTGTTTTCTCATAAATAATGGTATAAAACTTGGTTCTTTTGACAAATAATCTAGACAAAAGTGAATAGTGTAATTATGATAGACAAAGGTTTTTAAAAAGTACACTCAGATCGATTTGAAAATGTAGGAACAAATTTAAAATCTATGCAAGAGGGCCTATGAAATAATATCTAAAATGTTTTGGGCAGTGTAACAATGCTAGGTACTCAAACGATGTGAAAAAATGCTTGTTTCAAAAACTCTCTAAGGCAAAGATAGTTTTACACAAATTTGACAGCATAACACTACCTTTCTTAATTTAAAATATTGTAGTGCATAGACTCAAAGTGTAAGTGTTTAGCACAAACTAACTTAAGTCTATCAAGCGGTAATAATGATCATGAGTCTTAAATGACCTTCAACCCAAATTGGAAATTGAACCTAAGTTCCCTCAAGTTTAGTGCAAATGAAGAATCTACTTAACACATCAACCCTATGAACTTATGAACGTGCAATTTCAAATTTATATTATAAATGAAGGACTTAAACAAACTTTGGAAAAGGGTTAGACTCAATTGGGCAGCATAACTATGCCAAAGTGGATGATAAGACCCCAAGTTTTGATAAATTTTGAACAAGGAAAATTGATGATTCACATAGGCATCATAATGCCTCTTTGTTCAAAGGAAAATGAGGACTATGTGTTTTTGTTTGTATCATTTGTTCACACCAAGTTTTGACTACAAAAAAAGCTTTAATCTAGGACAAGACCAACTAATTAATCACTCTTAGATCCTAAATTGATAAGGTTGCTTGGTATTATTGGAATCTATCAATATACGTCATTTGAGTGGATTTTAAGTGTTCATCTAAAAGTAAATACACATTATATAGTAGGGTTTTTAAACCCCCCTTCTCTAAAATGATATTACTATAACATGGACCTTGAGGTGTACCTTACACCAAAAATACTTTTACGACAAGTGGGGATTTATCTAAGATCTACAATTTTTTTAACGTCTCTAGGGGAATCAATTTCACAATGAATTTCATGTAAAAAAAAGCAAAAGAAAAGCATTAAAATTGGGTGTCTATGGTACTTAGATTGTTTCAAAAAGGCCTAGTCCTTTATTTAACCACTACATCCTATTATTCACTCAGTTTAGTGTGATGTCTAAAGTGTAGATACATCCCATGTACAAATCCATCACTAAAAGGTGGTTTAACCACTCAAACCTTCCAATCCTAGTGAGAATGGGTAAAGTCAATGTTGAGAGATGAAACCCTAAGTTAAAGCTTCCCTAAAGAACTCATGGGATGTAATGACATCAGCCTCATAAGCCAATATGTAATGAAATGAAAGACAAAAAGAAAGACATAAGCAGAAAGACTTTAGGGTCATTTTCAAGGTTACCCAAACTATGATGAGTTTTTGAGGAGTGCTTTAGGTGACATTCTTTCTAATCTTTGGACTAGGATTTTTGCAATAAGGATGGAGATTTTGATTTCAAGGGTTCCCTAAATGGGATACATAGAAGATCATACACATGTAAACCTTATTTTTGCCAAACAAGTTCTAATTTAAACAAATAATTGAATACAAAAAGCTTGGAAAGGTGAGTTCATTTTTAAGCACCAAGATAAGTGATTGGGTGGTGTTTTTTTGACCCTTTGGTCTTAATTTGTAACTTTGAAAGCAAAATTATCAAAACATTCACTTAAGCATCTAAATTTTTTATTAATCCCAAAAATAAAGTTCCTAATTCATTTTAAAACACTCAAATGAAGTGTGAAAGGCAATAATTTAGTTTAATTAGATGACTTTCCATGTAAATCCTACAAAATAAATTTTAGCAAGTTATTTAACTTTGAATCACTTTTGAGGATGAAATAAGAACTTTTGAAGAATGAGATCTTAGGTTGACAATCAAATTGGGTTGTTAGGTGAGTTGGGTTGATAGGCAAGTTGGGTCGGTAATCGAGTCAGGTTGATAGGTGAGTTAGGTTGGATAGGTGAGTTAGGTCAGGTTGACAGGTGAGTTCGGTTAGACAGGTGAGTCAGGTTGATAGGAGAGTTGGGATGAACTAGAATTGAGTTGGGGTAAAACAAAGCTAAGTTAGGAAGAACTAGAGCTGAGTCAAAATAAACCAGAGTTGAGTTGGGATTAACCAGATCTGAGTCAAGCTAAACTAGAGCTGAGTTGGGATGAACTAAAGTTAAGTTAGGATGAAATAGAGCTGAGTTAAGTTAACCATAGCTAAGTTAGGTTGAATCAGAGTTAAACTAAACCATAACTGAGTTGGGATGAACCATAGCCAAGTCAATTTAAACTAGAGCTGAGTTGGGATGAATAAGAGTTGAGTTGGGCGGAACCAAAGTTGAGTTGGGTTGAATCAGAGCTAATTTGGGATGAACCAGAGTTGAGTCAAGATGAATTAGAGTTGAGTTGAGATGAACTAACGCTGAGTCACATTGAACCAGAGTTGAGTTGAGATGAACCAGGGCTGAGTTAGGCCAAACTAGAACTAAGTTAGGATGAACTAGAATTGAGTTGGGTTGAACCAAAGCTAAGTTAGGATGAACTAGAGTTGAGTTAGCCCATCCTAAGAACAAAACCATGGTTTATAAAAATGTAATTTTTTGTTCAATATTTTGCTCTCTTTGCTTTTATACTCTAAGAGCCTACATGACAATAGTTAGTAGGTTTCTTATAGAGGCTTTATGAGCAAATTTGTGGGTTTCGGTTCCACTAGACATGCCATTATGTGAACTAGGAATTTGATGATGAAAGGGAGATTAGTATTGTGTTAGTGGATAAATCAAATCAAAAGCATACTAAACTAACACCTTCATACCTGATTACTAGGGTGATCTTAATAAAAAAACAAATGAAAGGCACAACTAAATATTAAGGAAAAACAAGAATTCTTCACCTTCCTTAGATGTTTCAAATGCTTTTTTTTAGTGGCTTACTCAATTTTTTCTCATGAAGTCTTCATAAATGGAAGATTGTCTACCTCCATCTCTCCTTGGTATCTTGCTTTGATTTGGACTCAATATTTTGGCATGTGAGATCTTTTTTGAATCAATTTGGCATGGTAAATTTTCACAAATTAAGCTTAAAATTCATGTGGCAAGGCCTCCTATTTATAGATTTTTGTAAATGGATAGAATCAACCCAAACCATCCATCTCAAGATTGAGATGTGTGGTCAAGGATTAATCCAATTATGTAATTAAAAATCCATAAATAAGATCATCAATATTTGTGATAAAGAAGTGTTTAAGAGTCATGGGAGGCATTCATGAGGTATGGGAGGGGTTAACCTTGATATTTTATGCATTTATGGCCTGGGGATGTCTTCCCAAGAAATGATGTCACCTGATGATGTAGATATTCAGTATTCATTTTTAAAAATAAGTATTCAAAAATTTTCTATGGAATTTTTAATTAGTCTCTAATTTGGTTTAATTAGCTCTTAAGCATGATTAAGCACTTTGTGTATAAATTACTCAAATTGATCAGAATGCCTTGTTATTGGTCCAAAATTTGATTGGATTGGAATTAGAATGTGATATTAGATTCATTTGATCCACTATCCCATTTAGGATGTTGTAAAGAAAAAATAACAAAGGCACATGTCTAGTACAATAAATATGATAGAAAAGAACAATCCAGAGCACCCAAGTGCAAAATTGACATTTTGACTCAAAATGATTTGATCAAAGTTAGCTAGCTCATAAATTACATTATCCCATTTAGTAATACCCTAGCCAAAATTGGCACTTGAATATACCAATTTTAACTCATTTAATGTGTTTTAGTATTTGTAGGCCAAATTGTGCATTTTAGTTGGAAATTGGTCAAAAGCTTGGTTGGAGGTCATTGGTATCTAGATCTAGGTGTCTATAATAGGTGTAGAATATCCTTATGGGATTATAGTCTCACTAAGATAAAATATGGTAGTTCCTTGATCATTTAAAATTGGTCTAAATTATTTATTTTTATTATAGGATAATAGTCCAATTACAGATTCTAGTGGTTTTTCTCCCCCAAGAGGGTTTCCCATATATGTCATGTGTTATGTGATTGATCTTGCATTGTATCTCTTGATAATTACTATGAATGATGTGTATGATTCATGAATGCTTATGGTATCTGATTAAGAACTTGAAAGTGATTGAAATTTAAGTTGGATTATTTGGGCTCACTAATTCATGCCCCCTTTTGGTGATTGTACCTCTAACACATTGCTCACATACATGCCTTAAGACCCATATTATAGACACATTGTTAATTAAATAGGTAATACCAATAATTTCACACCTTTTAATATCCTTAAAAACACTATTATAACTCCTAAACTATCAAACTAATTCAAAAATTCAAAAAGTCTATTTTAGTAGGAAAAGCCAAATTTGAATTTTTGAAGATCTAGAACTAAAACCAACAACTAGAAAAGAAACCTCAAGGTGACCTAAGCATCCTAAGACCAATTAGAACACAAAACAAACCAAAATTGATAATAAAAACAAAATTTTAAATATTCTAAGCCTATAAGTGATGTTCCTACATTACACAAAGATGACCACCACTTATTTGGAGGATCTTCAAGACTTGACTATATAACTAGCTATTAGTCAGCATGGCAATCTATAGGTGAGTATTATCATACCAAATGGCATGATATCACTTATATATATGGTCACCTATATTTAGAGTATGTACCCACTCTTATTAGCTATAAATGAGCAACATCATTTCGTCTGACAAGATCTCACTTATCTAGATGGTCAGGGAACCTTTAAAATTATGCCTCTATCTTCAAGCTCAAGATGAGATATATTTTACAATGTGGAAGTTCCTCACTTATCTAGGTTCTTGAGTAACCTTAAGACTTATGCCTACTCTTATTATTCATGGATGAGTGGGATCATGCTAGTGGAAGGTCCTCACTTATCTAGGTGTTTGAGACTATATTGTTTCATTATTTTACTCCATATAAATGATATGTAGACATGAGGATCAATATAATTAATATAAATGATCAAAATTTCCTCACCTTATTCATTTTAATTGATATAAGTGAGCAACTAGGATGAGGACACATGACACAACTTGGTTGCTCAAGTGTTTTGGTAAAAAACACCTAGAACCATTACCTCATAAGCCATGAAGAAGTAAGATTAAGAATATAGGCATATCAATCCCATAAATCCAAGTGCTCACCAAATAAAAAGAATTATTAGCTTTGAAAATATTTTTCATGGAATTTGGTTTCTAACATGTGTAATGATCCTAGAGCTCAAGACCTAATCATTATAATTTAAACTATAGGACCTAGCCATTGGAATTCAAATTATAGGGAACTAGTATCTCTAAAATTTTACAATTGATCTGGGTGTAAAAGATATATGCATTGAAAAACTATGAAAGGAAAATTCAAAAAAATGACTAACTATTAAATTTCACTCATACTTCAATAGATCCTTGTAAATTAGATCAAGTAGGTTTTGTTGAGGGTGCTTTGTGAAGCCAAAATAATCCTAATAAAAATAAACAATCTTCAGCCAAAAATTAAGTTATCTTCATTATTCCATAAAACTAAAATATGAATTCCATGAATGCCATAGTACTAATAGCTAAAAATATGCATAAAATAGATTTAATAGATGCATCCACTCTAACCTTTAGACTCAAGCATCAATTAAACTACTATATAAATTATGGGAACACTCAACTAGCTTAGAATCAATTCAAGACTTCATTGTGAATTAAAAAGCTCAAACTTAAGATAATGAACTCCAACTTAGACTTGGATTGATTCATTTCACAACAAGGATTAAACATGAAATTTGAGCTCAAAAAGAGGTCTCATTTTATATTTTGTATATGGATCGTGTTCCTTGTAGATAAGGAATATGTAGAGGGTAGGTTAGTATTGTGTTAATCCAAGAAATAAAACTCAAAACAACACACTAAATTCCTAACACCGTATAACCTAGACACTAGGGAGAGCATGGGTAATAAGTAAACATATGAAAACACAATAAAAACATAAAATAATGCACTCTTTTACCTTCCTTGGAGATCTAAATGGATTGCTAGGATTGTGCATCAAGAAGTCCTTGATAATGAAGCTTACTTGGCTCCTTCTCTCACTAGCACCTTGGCTTTGATTTGTTTGGATTAAGATTTGTGCATGGTAACACTACTTGTAAGGAATTTAAACATTATAAGATCATATCAAAATATATTGTTGAAGATATTTTTGCATAATAACTTTTCACCAAAATAGCTTAAAAACCAATAGGCATGCCCTTATATTTATATCTTCAAGAATTAACTCTCACCCAAGGTGAATTAAGGTTGAGTTTAAAAATGGAATGGGTTAAAAATAACCCTAGGTTAGTTAATACTAATTATATTTGAGTTAATAGTTGTTATGTAATTATTATTTTCAATTACTAGGCATGGATCTCAAATTAGATATTTTGAGATATTTTCAAAGAGCTTGACAACTCATAAAGGCAATGATGAAAAAGTTTGATATTCAAATTTTTGGAATTTTCATGTTTATATATTCATTAATTACAAATGGATAATTAAAATAAACATTTAGTCTTGTTTAATTATATAATTCAATTTGATTAGCATTTTATCTCTTCTAATATTTGATCAAGTGCCCCACTTAATAGGTCTATAGGCCAAATTGACAGTTGTTATGAAACGAGGTGATTAGGGATGAATTAATTAAAGATTATTATTGCATGTGGGATAGTAACATAAATATGGATTCCTCAAAATTATTATAAGATTTTATGAATGATGCATGAGCAAATTTGGGATGTTTAGTGATTCTTAGGATTGATTTTCAATGGTTGGTAGGAATCAGGCCGAAAGTTAGTTTTGGCTAGTTTTAGGTGTCTATATTTTTTCCCTATTTAGGAAGGAGTTCAAGCTATAGGAACAATAACGTATTATAAAATAATTAAAAAGTCCATTAATAATGAAAGGATATATTTATTGAATAATAAGTTTTAAATAATGTTTGGCAAGCCTGTAATGATGCCCCCTTGAGGGAGTGGCTGACACATAAGTTTGATGGACAATCCCTCAAAAATAAGTAAGAAGAATGAAATTAACCCATGGGTTATATTAATCCAATTTATATAATTATTTCATGTATTGACTTAAAAATTAATGATTTTCCCAAAGTCAGTTATAATTAGCAACAAAGGTCGACACACTAATTTTCCCAAAGGTGATTATAATCAGTGGCACATGCATGTTCCCCAATAGGTTAGATGAGTTCAAATAATGATTTTACCATAGTAAATTATAATCTTTAAGAGAACCTAGATTGAATAATTATTTTTTATTGTGCCTGAGTAGGGTATATTGATACGCATAACTCAAGGATAGAACCTATTGTACATATTAAAGATGAGTAGGGACAAACATAGATACGATGGTATAATAATTGAAGAAACCATAAACAAATATGCATATGAGGATACATGAATTGATGAAAGAGATGATTGGAAGAATAATAGTGGTAAAATAGACTTGAGATACATCATGTATCCAAATGTTTCCTTCATAGTCTAAATAGACCTTATGTTAATGTAGTTCACCCAAATGTGAGAAAAAAATGGAATGAGGAATATAAGAATAAGAATTGATCAATGTGAATGATTTTTTTATATCTGAAAATGTAGATATATTCATACTTATTAGAATTTATATAACTAAAATGGTCAAGGGGTTGATTTTATGAAGGGTGGGATGATTTGCCAAGGTTATCAAGGAGAATTTTATATAACTCTATTGCTTGTAAGATTTATTGAGATAATTTTTATTGTAACACATGCCAACATACATCATGATACAACATACCATGATGAATAACTATAATATGCATAAGGAATGAATCCTGATCTAATAAATAATTGAAAATAACACACTGATGATAAAAACCATGATGACAACATTGACATATGAATATCGATAGACTCAAGAATAATGTGCAAGGAGTCACCTAATTAACACATATAAACTAAGTTAATGCACAATAATGAAATTAAATAAATAATTAAATAAAAAAACAAACAACTAATCAAACAAACAAATAATAAAGCAAAAAAACACAAAAAATTGAAAGTAACATAAAGCATCTTATCATCAACTGAGTCAATATCTATGTGTAAAGGCTCAAAGGAAGAATAAATATGTGGTGCACCCAAGAAAGGATACATGAAAAGGGAATGTCACACCCATAATGGTAGTGGAATGAATTAGAACTAATAATGGATTTGCTTAGGTAGGGTGACTCGAGGATGATTGATTAGGTTTAAATGGGACAAATGTTTTTGGATTTTGAGGATATATATCTCTCGAGGAGATGGTAATCAAAATGTTTAATGTTTAAGATTTTGAAATGTTTTGAGTGTTTTTAATAATTTTTTAAGTATCTCATCTTGTTTGATAATTATGAGACACAGAATGGTCCAACTCACAAAATACTAAGAGCGTGGCTTATGTTGCTCATAAAATGGTGAGAACATTAGCTTAGGTGGTGATTGAGGTTGATTTAAATGTGAATAGAGCATAAAATACATAATCCCATTAAGACCTCAATTTACTATAGTTCATCCTACATAAAATGTAGTGAGATCTGACTAGGTAGCAACAAGTTCTCAAATTAGGCAAATTTAAAGGAAAATGATATTATTAATGGCAAGGTGATGTGAAAATGCATAGTAAAGTTGTTTTTCCTAATATTCCCATAGGTATTTATAATTAGGAAATAGTGGCATAGGTTAATGATACTAATTTTCCCATAGGTAGTTATAATAAGTAACACAAGGTAGAATATAGATTTTCCCAAAGGTGGTTATAATCAGTGGCACTAGTCAAGCATAAATGAAAAATGTAATTACTAGATCCATTGTCATACTACCTTCATATATTATCATTTAAACAAAAAATTCTAAAACTATTGAAACTAGATCGAAGTCCCTTCATAGAAGGTGCTATAATAAGTAATAGAACCGAGGTCAAAAGGAGTAGATAGGGTAGGTCAAAATAATTTTGGTCAATAGTAACAATATGGGGTATGGCATAAATAAGATGATAGGAGGGAAATTGGATATAATGGTAATAGGGTTACCCCTAAGTGATAAGGTAAATGGTAGGGTATGAAATAATGCAATGGAAAGGCAAGGTGAATGGAAAATGAAAATGGCAAGGTAAATTTTTTTGGCAAGGGTATGAATTTATTATTCGTGTTGATGTGGAGATGCACATCTTTTTCAAAATATGACAGAACTAGAATAGTTAAATGTTATAAATTTCTAGCCCACACCTCCTCCTAATAAATTCTCTATCAATAACCTATTGTATATTTGGAATCCAATAATGTGATTATGATATTCATTGGTCATTGATTCTATTTCCTCTAAATGTCAAGACAATATGTATTCAGAACCTCTAAAAAGAAAGTGTGGCTGGGGATGGTAAATAAAGAAAAATATTTTATAATAGGTTTGATTTGGTGGTCTAAAAGTGGAAGATAATGAAATGTATAATAGTTAGGAAACAAATGAAGATCAATATTTTTAGGCACACACAATGTTGTTGATTCCAAATTTGATAAAACTTTATTTGTGGTGGGGTCAAAGAATTATGAATACACTCTTAATAGGACCACCATTTTTTTTTTATTTGGGCCTGAGAGTAGTTACCATTTGATTATGTTGTAGATTTGAGGTTGCATTTATGTTATTTTTAATAATGTCTTCATCAAGTAGTGAAGAATTAGTGTGCTCAGCTATTGGTACCTCAATGAGGTTTTCACCAATGAAGTTATATTGATTGTCCCATAACACATTGAGAAATTTTCACTAAGGAACATTGAATTTTGATTTTTATTGTATTATAGCACCTATAAAAAGATTTCATTAGAAGATGCTAAGTTTGGACTTTGATTATCCCCAAATCCCTCCAAAAATGTTTCACTAGGAGATTATTCTTCTTATACATAAATGTGGTCTTGGTTACCTTGATATTATTCAAATGATATATCACCATGGATGTAGTTCAACAAGATATAATTCTATTAGTCCCAATAAACACCTATGGGAGGTGAAAGGTCAATATAATGGATAGTTTTATTGGTGTTAATGGCATGTGGAATGGTAATGGAATGGAAAGAGGCATCACAATCCTCACAGAAGATACTATGAGAACTTATGTTGATCCTGAAGTAATCATGCTCAAAAATTGTACAAGGATGATATATATATTCAAATTGATCTGCAATGTATGTATAACCAATGTTGTAACAACCATGAACATATTCTAAAGTTGAGTCTGATTCAAGAGACTTTGAATTTGATGTTAAGACTGACATTATTTATGCTTCTAATACTAAATATAATGTCAATTCAAAAATAGAACCTAAATTTAATGTTGATTCTTCATCTGTTATTGATGTTTCTATAATGATGTCTTATTGAATGTTTGGTATTACACAAGTAATGACCTATGATGTCATAATGGCTCTATAGAGACTAGTTTATCAAAGTGAGATTCCTCAATGAGGGGGAAAAGGTCAAGATATAACTATATAAATATTGGTTTTTTAAATGGAATATATTTAAAAATAGGATAATGGTCGAGATAATGATTTGCCCAAAGGTGGTTATAATCATTAAGAATTGACTCAACAAAGACTAGCTTATCCAAGTGAGACTCCTCGATAATAGGGATAGTATTAAAAGGTAATTCATCATAGGTTGACTTATTATAAATATGTGTTTCAATAAAACATCATAGATTGGTTGGTTCTCTTAGCCTTGGTTTACAAGTAGTTATAAAATACCAATTTTGAATACATCTTGGTCTTTGAATGATTGGCTTAGTTGGAGAGGTACTGATTGGATTTATTGTAGTTTGATGATCAGAATGGATTTTCTAAAGTGGGGGATGGTTAGAAATGTATGAAGAATGGTTGGTGGTTTGGTAATGTCATTTTTGTAAATATGTTCATCTAAGATGGTCTTAACAAATATTATATGCCACTCTAGGATGGTAACTATGACTCGTCTAGTCATGATTGCAAAACCTTATTGGGATAATGAGCTACCATACTTGGAAGGGCCTAGAAAGGTAATGATAAGGTGTTTCAAATATTTCTTTCTATCACAAACTAAAGGATGAATTCTTGTAATGGTAATGGTAGGGTATTTTGAAGCTTGGTTTCTATCACAAGTTAAAATATGAGGTCCTAGAGTGGTAATGGTAGGGCATTATGAATCTTGGTTACTATCATGATCCAAAGGAAAAGGTCTTAGAATGATAATGATAGGGAATTTTTAAGCTCGGTTTCTCACATAATCCAATGGATAAGGTCCTATAATGGTAGTGGTAAGTCATTGCAAAGATTGGTTTCTATAACAAGCCAAAAGATGAGGTCCTAGAATGGTAATGGCAGGGTGTTATGAATCCTAGTTTCTATCATGAACCGAAGGATAGGGTCCTAAAATGGTAATGGTAGGTTATTATAAACTTGGTTTCTTTCTCAAGCCAAAGGAGGTTTAATGGTATAGGTATGGCATTGGGTATTTTTAGAATTGAAAGGGTGAGCTTGGTATGTTAATCATCCCAAAGAAGTTATCACCAAACACTATGCTTGAGAATCTTATATTTATTTTCTAGATTGAGAATTTTAAGGAGGATAGGGATCCATCTCATAAACCACATCATCACCATAGGGGTCTTGAATAAATTCATCATGTGTGACCATGTTATCATAACCTAGATTGTACCTGGCTCTACTATAAGTGTAACGAGACATACCAAGATCAATGATGAATATTTTAGAAAAAGGCCTAGAGTATACAAACTCTAAAAAATAAGGTCCAAAGGACAAATGATCCAAGCAGTCTAACTTGGTCTAAGGAATGGATTTGTATCTCCAAAATGGGCTAGTGCTAAAACTTGGTAAAAAGAGTCTAACATCAAATGTCTAACATCAAATGTATTAAACAAAAGGTCAATTAGATGAATAAAAATTGGAATACCAAACTTAAGTATAAAGTGTTTCAAACAAGTCTAATCTAGTTATAAAGAAATAAAGGTTTCTATGTCTTTTGGAAAACAAGTCATAAAAACTAGGCTCAAAATAGGCATTACTAGGTCTTTTATAAAAGACACAAAAGCTAGAATTTAAACAAAATAAGGTCTAAAAAGAAAGAGATTTAATCTAAATTTTTTGAGACACTTTGACATAAACTAGGAATTTGGATTTAAACATGAACTTTATCTTTTGGAAAAATGCATGAAACAATAGGCATATGGAAGACAAATCACTTCCCCAAATCTATGCATAAAAATAGTTTTTAATTTGAATAAATAATTAACCCAAGTTACACAACCCAAAAGTGAAATGAAAATGTTCTAAGTCAAAATTACATGAGGCCTAGATATAAACTGATGCCTACCAACTTGCAACACATAGGCTAAACAGAATGTGATTGGCAAACTTTTAACTTATGAGCAGAAAGCCTCAAATGGTAGGCACAAACATATATCTTTGAAAAATTGTTTTCATCTTTACACAAAATATCACCTTGAAATTTCAAAAAATTTCATTACAGTAGAGTAATGTGAACCTTAACCTGAACAGGACTCGAACCAGAATATTCTATCTTCCAAAACAGTGAAATCAATACAGAGTGAAGAATTCTACGCAGCTCTTATCAAGAGAATATAGAGATATCAACAAGAAAATCAAGCGAAGGAGAAAGAAAGCAATATTTCTCTTGCTTTAACACATATTAAAATGTCCAGCATACCATTCAAATAACCGAAGTTGCAATTAGTTCATTGGGGTGGCCCAGCCAATCATGGACACACCCAACATTACAAGGGACCAGAAATTCATACAATGTATTTAAAAAAATACGCCCCAGCCAATATATTTGGCTCAATGATGAAATATGCATTTTATTGGCTCAATTCATTGAGCACCCAAAATTGTATTGCATATATATTGAAACGGCTTGAATTTCAAACAATTGAGCGGCTCAGAATTACATTAAACTCAATGTTTTAAAAACAACGGCCAGAAGTCATATGGCTACGCCTAACAACTTTCAACAATGGCCTTTCTTAGAAAAACAAATTTCTCAAAAACAAAGAACTCAATTCATTAATATATCAGGATAAACACACACTTGTATAGTATTCACTAGAAATTATATGTATTATATCTGTTCTGGGCCACCAGTCTCTGTTCTACGCCCTTGCTCTCCTCTTCAAAACTCATTCCCCCTTTTTTTTATGTATATTTTATTTTTTTGTATTTTTCACCCACACCAATCCAAATATGCTCTCAATATAGCTAATTGATTCTCTCCTGAGCTAGGTGCAACAATTTTCCTAGAATGCATAAAACAATCTTCTAAGATAAGGAGATTCCAAACAGCTTAACCACTCGCCCCACAGGCTATTTTGCCAAATGTAAAAACAAAATTAGAAAAAGAACTAAGAATTGGAGGGAAAAACAAAAAAACTAAAACATGCTACATCAAAGCCAAAAAAAATGAAATAAATGTGCTCTAAAGTGAGGATGCTCCTGCATCATTCTTCCAACCAACAGAAGAAGTATTCTTCACTTGTTGTTTTTCTGCATCACTTCGTCTGTACTTGTGCCCAGCTTAAGGATGTCATCTACAGTCAACCATGTTGCATCTTTAGCTGGTAGATTATTCCACTTAGTTAGATACTGGAAGTATTCTTTGTTCCTTGTCTTTTTAACTAATTTCTTCTCTAAAATACTCTCAATTTCCTTTGGCACTTCCTTTGGTAGTTGTTGCTCCCATTGGATAACTTCATCTACCCCTGTTTCAGTTTCTTTGGCTGATTATCCTTTGTCCTTGTATGGATATAAATCTGAAACATTAAAAATTGGAGAGATTCCAATCCCCTTTGACAATTCTATTTCATATGCATTATTTGAAAACTTCCTTATTACCTTGCATGGTCCTATTTTCTTTACCTTCAACTTGTTGTATTATTTTTTTGGAAACCTCTCTTTTTTGAGATGAGCAAGAACAAGGTCTCCAATACTAAAACTGACCTCTCTTTTCTTTTGATCTGCCCTTAGCTTGTACTTGATGGTGTTTTCTTCAAGTTTCTTCTTTACCTGTTCATGCAAATTTTGCATGGCATTGGCAAATTCTTCCACATCAGCACTCATTGTCTCCATGCTGCTTAGATTTCTTAACTCATACACGCCTCTTGGATGCATTCCATACATGATTTGAAATGGACTCAATCCTGTACTTCTGTTAGGAGAATCATTATAGGCAAATTCAGCTTTTGCAAGTGCAAGATCCCATTGTTTTGGATGCATACTTACCAGGCTTCTCAAGATGTTACCCAAGCTCCTATTGACAACTTCTATTTGGCCATCCATTTGGGGATGATAGGATGAACTGAAACTTAATTGTGTTCCCAATTTCTTCCATAAGGTTCTCCAAAAATGTCCAACAAATTTGGTCTCCCTGTCAGAAATAATGCTTCTAGGCAATCCATGCAATCTAACAACATCTTGAAAGAATAGATTAGCTATGTGAGTAGCATAAATTGTTTTGAAACATGGAATAAAGTGAGCCATCTTTGAAAACCTATCTACCACAACAAATATGGAATCATGGCCTTTTTGAGTTCTTCACAAACCAAGTACAAAATCCATGCTTATTAAATCCCAAGGCCTATTTGGAATGGGTAGTGGCTGGTATAAACCTGTGTTTTGACTACTTCCCTTAGCATATTGGCATATTTTACACCTTTCAAAAAATTTCTTAACATCAATACTCATACCTGGCCAATAGTAGTGAGCACTCAATTGTGCTAATGTCTTGTTCTGCCCAAATGTCTTGATAAGCTGCCACTATGTTTTTCCTTCAACAAATTCTCCCTCATGGAACTCTTGGGAATGCAAAGTTGGCTACCTCTAAACAACAGACCCTCTTGGACCATGAAATCTATCCAAGGACTTCTATCAAACCCCACTAGATTCATGCAAGCTTCATATGGTTCCTTGAAGTCTGGATCTTCCTTATATAGCTCCTTCAAATCTTCAAATCCCACAATGCTTACTTGAGACTCTTGTATGATTATATTTCTCCTACTTAAGGCATCTGCAACCTTGTTAGATTGTCCTTTCTTGTGCTTAATAGTGAATGTGAAACTTTGTAAAAATTCAATCCATTTGACATGCTTTTGATTCAACTTATTTTGATTGCTAATGAACTGTAAAGCATAGTTGTCAGTGAATAAAACAAATTATTTAGGCAAAAGATAATGCCTCCACTTCTTCAAAGCTTAAACAAGAGCATAGAATTCTTGATCATAAGCTAAATATTTCTTTTTAGCATCACTTAACTTCTCACTAAAGTATGCTATAGGCTTCCCATCTTGACTTAAAACAACGCCTATTGCAGTTCCACTAGCATCACATTCTACTTGAAAAAGCTTATTGAAATCAGGCAAGGTCAAGATTGGATCTTCAGTTACCTTCTTTTTCAATAATCTGAAACTCTTATCAGCAGCCTCAGTCCAACAAAAACTTCTTTTATCACCCTTGATTGTATCTATCATTGGAGTAACAATTCCACTAAAATTTCTTATGAATTTCCTATAGAAGCTAGCCAAACCGTGAAAGCTTCTTACCTCATATGTGCTCCTAGGTGTAGGCCACTCAATTATGGCCTTAATATTTTCTTTATCCATCTTCAATCCTTCTTTTGAAATCACAAACCCCAAATATATCAACTCTATTTTTAGAAAACTGCACTTTTTGACATTGATTAGTAACTTCTCCTCATGTAGTTTACTCAATACCATCCTCAAATGTTTCAAATGATCTTCCTTATTTTGACTAAACACCAAAATATCATCCAAATAGACTATCACAAACTTACCATTGAACTCCTTCAGCACTTCATTCATCAGCCTCATGAAGTTGCTTGGTGCATTAGTTAGTCCAAATGGCATAACTAACCACTCGTAGAGTCCATCATTAGTCTTGAAGGCTGTTTTCCATTCATCCCCTTCTCTTATCCTAATCTAATGGTAACCAATTTTCAAATCTATCTTAGAGAAATATGTAGCTCCACTTAAGCAATCAAGTAAATCATCAATTCTTGGCAATGGAAATCTATACCTGATAGTAATCTTGTTGATTGTTTTGGAGTCTGTACACATTCTCCAACTCCCATCTTTATTAGGACTCAACACTGTAGGGACAGCACAAGGACTTAAACTCTCTCTTACAAATCCTTTGTCTAACAATTCTTGAACTTGGTGCTTGATCTCTTCATTTTCCTTTGGTGTCAACCTGTAGGCAGCCTTGTTTGGAAGATTTGCTCTTGGAATCAAGTCTATGTGATGGCTAATACTTCTCAATGGTGGTAACTCATCAGGTAAATAACCTACCACAATGTCAATGTAATTATTCAACATATCTTGAATCTCTAATGGCAAATCAATCAACTTAGTACTAGTGACTACACTCCTTGGCTTACCAATTACAACAAAGTTTACCTCTTCTTTCTTCATTTGATGTAGAAACTCTTTGCCACTTACTATCAAAACTTTAGAATTCTATCCAACAATAGCAGTAGCCTCTTCTTTCAATGGTGTGAGTGTATGCTTGATCCCATCCTTTTCAAACATGTATGTATTCTGCCTTCTATCATGTATGGCTTTCCTGTCAAATTGCCAAGGCCTTCCAAGCAAGATATGACATACATCCATGGGCATGACATCACATAAAATCTGATCCTTATATGTTCCTATTTGAATATCTACTTTGTATTGTTCACTTACCAGAAGTTTGTGTCCTTTTTGTAGCCAAGAGACTTGATAAGGTGTAAGATGTACCTCCTTCTTCAAGCCTAATTTCTCCACCATCTCAGTTGACACAAGATTGTCAGTACTTCCACTGTCAATAATGACCTAACAGCATTTCCCCTTACTATTACATGTGGTTCTAAATAAAGTTTTCCTTTGAGGTGGTTCTACAACTTCTTTATTTGTCTTTAACAAAATTCTTTTCATCAAAAGAGACTCACCTTCTTTTGGAGTATCTTCATAAGCTGCTGTAACTTTTGCATTTTGTTCTTCATCTTGAGTCACATGTACACCTCTCTCATGGCTAGTAGAAGGGTTCTTTGGACACTCATATGCCATGTGTCCTGCATACTTGTTGCACTTAAAGCATTTGCCCATGAATCTTCCTCTTCCTCTTTGATATCTGTGGTATGGTCTTCTTCCTCTTGGTGTATAGCTACCTCTTAAACTTTGTGAGCTGCTGGCCTCTTCATGAGATGTTTGCAGCTGTCTTCTACCTCCTTGAAATCCTCTACCTCTGATGGACCTGCCCCTTCCTCTTGAGAAGGATGTTTGTTTCCTTGCAATCTTCTCCTCAGTTTTTAAGGCAAATTGATATGCCTCCTCAATAGTCTTAGGAATGAGAAGACTAATTTCATCTTAAATGGAAAACTTCAAACCATTGGTGTATCTGGCTACCTTCTCTGTATCATCCTCAATATGACCTGATCTTATAGTTAATCTATAAAACTCTTCAGTATATTCTTTCACAGACATTTCTTTTTGCTTTAAATTTTGTAATTGCTTAAAAAGATTTGCTTGATAATCTTTAGGAATAAACTTACCTTTCATTTTTGCTACCATTCTGTCCCAGCTTCTGATCTTTGTCTTCCCTTTCCTTCTTCTTTCTTCTTGCACTCCATCCCACCACACGGATGCATGTTTATTTAGCCTTGTCATGGCATACTTGACTTTCTTTTCATCTTCTTCAATTACTTCATACTCAAAATATTTTTCTAATGCATTAATCCAATCAATTAATTCTTCCACGTTCACATTACCTTCATACATTAGAACCTCCATTTTTGGCTTTGTGTTCACCTTCATAATGGCTTTGATCAACCTCTCTTCAGCTATTTCTTCTTCCACCACCAATTCATCTTCTGGTGTCTCCTCTTCTCTGTCACTAACTTCACCCATGTTAGTGCCTCTTCTTTGAGCCATCTCCAGGTCTTGTAGCCTAGCTGTCAGGATCCTAATCTCTTTTGCCAGTGCAACCTGTCCTCCAGGTCTCCTTCCTCTAGCTCTACCTTTGTTCCTGATTCTCATGGCCATCTTGCTTTTTTTCAAAAATCTGGTTCTACTTCTCTTTGGCTTGGATCATAATCCCTTATGCTTTGATACCAAATTGATGCCTACCAACTTTCAACACACAGGCTAAATAGAATGTGATTGGCAAACTTTTAACTTATGAGCAAAAAGCCTCAAATGGCAGGCACAAACATATATCTTTGACAAATTGTTTTCATCTTTACACAAAATATCACCTTGAAATTTCAACAAATTTCATTACAGTAGAGTAATGTGAACCTTAACCTGAACATGACTCGAACCAAAATACTCTATCTTCCAAAACAGTGAAATCAATATGGAGTGAAGAATTCTATGCAGCTCTTATCAAGAGAATACTGGAGATATCAATAAGGAAAGCAAGCGGAGGAGAAAGAAAGTAACATTTCTCTTACTTTAACACATATTAAAATGTCCAGCATACCATTCAAATAACTAAAGTTGCAATTAGTTCATTGGGGCAGCCCAACCAATCATGGACACACCCAGCATTACAAGGGACCAGAAATTCATACAATGTATTTAAAAAAATACGCCCCAGCTAGTATATTTGGCTCAATGATGAAATATGCATTTTATTGGCTCAATTTACTGAGCGGCCCAAATTGTATTGCATATATATTGAAATGGCTTGAATTTCAAACAATTAAGTGGCTCAGAATTACATTAAACTCAATGCTTTAAAAATAATGGCCAAAAGTCATATGGCTATGCCTAGCAACTTTCAACAACGACCTTTCTTAGAAAAATGAATTTCTCAAAAACAAAGAACTCAATTCATTAATATATCAGGATAAACACACACCTATATAGTATTCACCATAAATTATATGTATTATATCTGTTCTAAGCTGCCAGTCTCTGTTCTACGCCCCTGCTCTCCTCTTCAAAACTCATTCCCCTTTTTTTATGTATATTTTGTTTTTTTGTCTTTTTCACCCACACCAATCCGGATATGCTCTCAATATAGCTAATTGATTCTCTCCTGAGCTGGGCGCAACAATTTTCCTAGAATGCATAAAATAATCTTCTAAGATAAGGAGATTCCAAACAACTTAACCACTCATCCCACAGGCTATTTTTCCAAATGTAAAAACAAAATTATAAAAAGAACTAAGAATTGGAGGGAAAAACAAAACAACTAAAACATGCTACATCAAAGCCAAAAAAAATGAAATAAATGTGCTCTAAAGTGAGGATGCTCCTGCATCATAAACCAATAAATGTTTGGATCTAAAATTATTGAGGCTAATTTCAAAATCAACTTAGAAAATTAATCTATTTAATATAGACAACAAGCTAGACAATAAAAAATGACATGATGACACTAGGCATAGATCCAAAAGGCACACACAGTTTTGGTTTCAAAATTGAAATTTAGACATAATGCAATAAGTATTTTTAAATTATTTGAGTAGTGTAATGATGTTATCATGGTATAAAGGTATGATAAATTTTTTGTTTCAATACTCCAAGGCACAATACTTGAAATGAATTGGGCAGCATAATGACACCCTTTTCAATCAAATGACAAACACACATAAAAGTTGACAAATGACTAAGGAAAAAGTGTGATTATCAAATGGACAATGTAAAAAAATTTCAAATAAAGGAGCGATATGTAAAAAAGACTCATTTTTTGAAGTGGTATGACAAATAAATAATTACAACTCAAGACCATGTAAGTAAAAAAAGGACAAAATGACAAAACACCTAAGTGTAACATCCTAAATCCTAAAACTGACAAGGTTGCATAATACTATCAAATTATGTCAATATACTCACTCTTGAGAGTATATTAAATTGTTAATCCAAAAATTAAAATAACATGAAAACTAGGCTTTTTATGTCCCTCTTTTTTGAAGAGTTTGTATGACAACTTGAAACTTTGGGCTACTCACCCTGCATCAATAGTATGTCTACAACAAGTGGGTTTTTTATAAACTATCAATTTTCACTCATTTCTAGATAGTCCCAAGTGTGGTAAAAACTAGATATGTAATCACAAAATTTGGATCCATGTTAACTGACTTGTTGTGAAAAGGTCTTGTTATTTTCACAACCACTACATCCGTAATTTAACTAGTGTAGTGTGATGTCTGAGCTGCCCCTACATGTTGAGGCCAAGTACCATTAAGGATCTTGTTTAACCACTCAAAACAAGAATCCAAGTGGGTCACCCTCAATTTATATACCCCATTATGGAGTGGGTTTGAAACTATGCCGAGAGATGGCTTCTTAGGTCAATGATTCCCTAGAGAACTTGTGAAGAGGCAATAAACTCCCATCCATAAGCCAAAATACATGAAAAGAATTAAAATTGGAAGGAATTTATGGTCATTTTAGGGTCACCTAAATCATACTAATGTTGGGAAGGGTATTAGTGAATTTATTTCCATGATTTTGGACCAAAGTGACAAAGGCAAAGGGTGATCATTTTTTATCACCCAAGTTCCCTAAAGGGGATGGGGGAGAGCATACACACATCACTCATCTTGATAAAAAAAACACTTCAACCAACAAGTAATAAAAACAAAACTCTTATGAGTATGTAACAAAAAATGAGAGTCAAGTTTAATCACCAAAACAAAGTGTGTGATGAAGTTTGAGCCCCTTGGTATTTGTTGTTGATAAATTTTTTAGAAACTTCAAAAACAACTAAGAGATGAAAACAAATAAGAATGTTTTAAGTACTAAAGATAATGTGTGTAAGATTTAACCATGTTTAAATTTTTCTTTTTCCATGTTAGGACCTACAATTTGTTATAGGGTTTGTCTATTTAGAAGCCCAAAATCAAGTGAGGAAACAAAATTTCAAATTTAGCTATTGGGTTTTCTAGTTTTCTATCTCAGAGACAGATCATCAATCCACACAATGATCAAGGTCAATCCACAGTAATTGATATCAATAGAGTAGATCATTGACATTTCCCTATAAAACACAAAAACATAGGTTGTTTTGATAGAAAAATGGTTAATAAAATGATCTCAAAACCAATATATCTCGTTAGATCCTGCAAGAAATAGGTTATAAAATTAATATACATGGCTTAAAACATAGAAGAAAAACTAAAATACTCAAGTAAAACCCTCATTGGCTATGTTTTTTCCATGATCTATTTTTCACATAAGGATCATGGTTGATTGTGCTAATAGATGTTGATCTAAAAAATTGACATCAATCACTATCACCTATGAATGAAAAGAGACATTGATCTATTCAACCTGTGATTTTCTTAAAATAGAAAGACGTAAAAATGAATTTAAAAATTTAATTTTGAATTATTTTATGCATCTGTTAGTAAAACTAAAAGTATCATGTCATTATCCTTCATTATATGGGATAATTTAATTCCCACCAAGTGTTCCAACAAGTGGACAAGGAATATGTAGAGGGGAGTGGACAAGGAATATGTAGAGGGGAGGTTAGTCTTGTGTTAGTCCAAGAAATAAAACTCAAAACAAAACACTAAAATCCTAACACATATATCATAGACACTAGGGGGAGCATAGGTAACAACTAAACATATGAAAGATAATTATAAACATAAAAAATACACTCTTTTATTTTCCTTGGAGCTCCAAATGGATTTTTGAATGGCTCACTTGACTTATGCATCAAGAAGTCTTTGACAATGAATCTTATTTGGCTCCTTCTCTCCTTGACACCTTGGATTTGATTTATTTGGCTTAATATTTGGGCATGGTAACACTACTTATAAATAATTTAGGAATTATAACACTATATTAAAATATCTTGTTTAAAATATTTGTCCATAATAACTTTACACCAAAATGGATTTAAAAAAATAGGCATGGCCTTGTCTTTATAGCCTCAAGAATTAATTATCACCTAAGGTGATTTAAGGTTGAGTTTAAACATAGAATAGGTTAAAAATAATCCTAGGTGAGTTAATAATAAATCTATTTGAGTTAATAGTTGTCATGTAATTATGATTTTAAATTACTAGGCATGGCTCTCAAATTAGATATTTTGAGATATTTTCAAAGAGCTTGACAACTTATAAAGGCAATGATGAAAAGGCTTGATATTTTGATTTTTAGAATTTCCATTTTTATATATTAATTAATTTCAAATGGATAATTAAACTAAAAATTTAAATCTTTTTTAATTAGATAATTCAATTTGGCTAGCATATTAGCTCTTCCTAGATTTGATCAATTGCCCCACTTAATGGGTCCATAGGCCAAATTGATAGTTGTTATGCCATAGTATGGTTAGGGATGAATTTGTGATAGTTTATTGTTGCATATGGGATATTACCCCAAATAGGGATGATTAAATATTATTTTGAACTTTGATGAATGATTCAGAGAAAATTTGGGATGTTCAGGGGTTCTTAGGCTTAATTTGTAATGGTTGGTAGGAATCAGTCTAAAGTTTGGCTGGAAGTCAGTTGTGGCTAGTTTTAGGTGTCTACATTGGTCACCATAAATAAAACCTTGATATAGCCATGACACCTTAGCATATAGAGTTATAATAATTTTCTCAAGGTAACATGTAATAGGGAGGTTGGTGATGAAACATTTCTAGTCATCATGGGGATGGTAAATTTCAATTATGTTGTAATAACTATAAAAATATGTTGGAGGCCTTATATTTCCCCAAAATTTTGGGTTGATGTTGGAGGCCTTATGTTTTCCCAATAATATAAGTGTAGGCATAAGAATAGTACCAGTATTATAAGTATGAACACCTAATGTGGTATCTTGGGTTAATTTATTTTTCTTCTCTTGTTATATATAACATTACATCAATCTAATTTGGATTTATGTTAAGATATTCAATGAATTATCTATAATCCTAGCATATAATTGATCATAAGTAGTTATGTATTTATTTTTATAACTCTTGGTATTCATGATAAGTCCATCAATAGGTTATACATGTACTATAAAATCCATAGTAGGAAACAAAATAGGTCATACATGTGATTCATCATCTTCTAGTAAAAATAGGTAACTCAGATTGGATGTTACAACAATATGATTAGAAAAAGGCTGAGGATTGTTAATAGTTAATTTTAGTATTATTAGGTTCTAATATTTTAACATTTTGACCCATTTAATTACATGATTGATCCAAATAAGATATAATATCCATTTAGAATAATATGAAAAGAGTACCTTCATGACTTGTATTAACCAATAATTTTAATTTAATATGAAAATGATTAATTTGTATTATTAGGGAATAATTAGAAATTAGATATGAAAATAAAACCTTAAGGTTGAAATATGAAACCTTAGAAGTATGAAACCCTAAGAGAAACCTAGGGTTTGGCATGGATATGTGTATGGGTTCATGAATATGTTTTACTAATTTTTTTTCAACCTAATAGGAAAGAAACTTGAAATGTAATTTAGATATTAAGATATGGCATTCAATAATACATTTGAATGTAAAAAACTAAATTGATTAAAATTATTTGACAAGTGTCATATGTTAAATATAGTAAATACAAAAAATGAATGAGTGCTTATATTTTTTTGTTGATTTTATAATTGTGACTTTATTCTAGAAACATAAATCAAACTAAATCAAACATATGATTCATCCAATTATATAACTATACTTCTTCCATTACATGGTTGGTTATGTTGATCTAGGTCAATATCATCTTTTGATACTAACCTATGTTGTTCATAACTGACCTATATGGAAATGAGGGACTGTGACCATATGTTTACCTTAATCTATCTCTATATTATAGGAATGTGCAATCATAATCCCTAATAATGTGTTCCACTCCATAAATTAACCTCATTCACCTTGAAACAATAGGTGTGCTTGTGAAGGCTACAAACCTACAAAATTTGGGAAAGTGTAATGGGAAAATTTGACCCCAATCACCCCCATTTTATTATTGACCATTGTATATGTATCCAATACACTAAAGATGAAAATCAAACCATATGTAGTTATCCCACCTAGTTTGATTTTGAAATTATGCTTCTTCGATAAATGTATGCAAATAATGATTTAAATTTGATACTTGAAAATGTTTGCTTTGACTTGCATTTGAAATGCTTAAAATTTGTCTTGCAACTTTTCCTAGTGATAGATTTAAATTTTGGTAAGATTAGGGTAGATTTTATATGTGTAGTAATGTATATATTTTTACTAGATAAGTACCAAGTCCTTTTTTTAATGAGACATTTATTTTTAATATATGATTCCAATTGGATAATTTATCATGCCACCCACATACTAAAAAAATGGCTTAAACCTAAAGAAAGGTTTGATCTTAAAAATTAATCTTTATTTTTATAAGGTCAATTCCAACTATATTAGGTTAGTATAGATTATCGATACTGGATAAAACCAAAGGAACTAACCTTTGTAGAGATGGACTAAACTAAAGGTATAAAGATATATGTGTAGGATATTTAGAAGGTTTAAAACATACAGTGAGGTTCTTATAGGTGTGTAATAGCAACACAGAAGGGTCAACTCATAAGATAACATGCAAGTGTGAGATAATGGTATATTAGAACCTTATTTATGTTCTAAACTCATATGTGGTAAATGTGTTCCGATGTTATTATTTTTAAGTAATTAATGCCATATTTTAGTATCTACACATGGTAATACCTTGGGGAATACAACCAGTCCCTCCTCATAAATGTCCATCACCTTCACATCTACATCATATTCATCATTTTAGTGATGGATTTAGATGGTTTTATATTTATATAATAAATTTAAGTGAAATAATTTATTTTGTGGTTTCTCATTTCCTTATATTTTTTCACATTTTATGTTCACCCTATATTTATTTTATCTACTTACATTTGATGTCTTGCGATTAGTTCAAACTTACATTTCACATCCTTTGTTTATTTTATAATTATCTTACCTACTTTCATTAGATGTTTTAACATCATTTTATTATATTTTTGTGTAGTATTACTATTTTACTTATTTTAAATTAATGTGATCTAAGTAATTTAAAATTAGGGATAATATAGATTGTGTAAAATATAAAAATAACACCTTAATTTGATTTTATAAATGGATAAATAAATATTACACTTAGACAAATTTAAATTGATAAAGTAAGTGGGGGGTATCTACATATTTTATTTATATATTATGTCACTAAAAATAATCATCATTTTCGACACCTAAAATTGTTCACTTCATGTCAATTTCAACTATTTGCTGATTTTTTACTATCATTAACCCTAGACCTTAAATCAATTTTCTATCCACAATAACATCCCTAGATAAATCACTATTCATCCCCTATATAAAATTAATCATTTTCATCTAAAACATCTTCAAACCCATGGATTTTTAATATTCCTATTTTATAAAATAGAAAAAATACAAATACCCTTACATCACTCAACCTCTTCCAAATCCCCATGTAGTCCCCCTTCTTCCAAGGTATATCATAAGCCCATACTCATAATTATCTCTTCTTAAATACTCCAAACTCTCCTTACAAAACCATCTTCCCTCATTTATGAGGATGGATTAAGTATTCTCATCCATTGATATTGATCTTCATCCAACAATCCACATCAATCATAAAAATATATAGATAGAGGGTTTGCTCTCCATTCTAAAGAAGCTTATCTATGAAACAAAATGTTTTCAATTTATCTATCAAGAGATTAAATCAATCAACATCATATAATAAATAACATTCATTTTATAAGGGGGGGCTTTGTTTAATTATATATGTGCTTCACAAGAGGCTTTTGAAACTACTTACTAATCACGCCGGGATTAAATCATATTGACAAGAGGGGAAGTGAAGGTATATCAATTTTTTCCTTCACTTTCATTCCTTTTAGCTCAATGTGGGGTTATATGTTTTATTAATTATCTATAAATTACATTTGTGCATTTTTATTTTTACTATCTAATAATTTTTTAATTTGATACTAATATCTATTTTGTATACCAATTTTAGCACACACAGTGGGACTACACACCCAACAATCATCCTTAAAATCATCCTAAACTCTTTTTCAAATAATTTCAAACTATTTGGAGTTAAATTTCATCAAAAATTGGTTAAAATCCATTGAAATTGATGTTTCCAAGTTCATAGCAAAATCAACCTATATCTTAGTATATTTACTTGTAAAGTCAACATAATCTCTCTATATTTTAGCTGAAATGACTTGTATACATATGTTTTATTTATTTGTAAGAATCAATGGAATATACCTATGCTTCTTTATTTTTTTGGGATCAACTAAATTTTAGTGGAAATGGTATATTTGACTCTATTTCATGTGTTTACATGAATTTGATAATCGACCTATGTTTTTGTGATATCACTTGTAGTTTGGTGGAAATACTCCATCTAATTCTATTTTCTATGTTTACAGGAATTAGTAGATTCAACATATTATTTGGTGGATCACATGTAGTTTTAAAAAAATTCTTTGTTTGATTTTTTCAATGTTTTTAGGAAATGGTGGAATCAACCTGTGTTTTGGTAGGATCACCTATACTTTAGTGTAAACATTCTATCTAATTTTTTTTTGTGTTTACAAGAATCATTATAATCAACATTTTAAAAAAAATATCCCTTGTAGTTTTTCTGAAATGATATATCTAACTTTGTTTTATGTGTTTTCAATAATTGGAAAAATTTTTGTATGTTGTAGAAGAATCACCTAATATTATCAAATTCACAGACTATTTCTATGTTTTAAGTAATTAGTGAAAATCTTGTGCATTAGTGAAATTACCTTATATTTTAAAATAAATGTTATGTGTTTTAGTGAAAATGCATTTATTCTATTTTATGTATGTTTTCCACTTAATAGGATGTGTTATAGGTCTAGATTACACCCTAGCTGGAAGCAGAAATATTTAGGTCCTACTTCCAAGTCTAGCTCAATATGGGACTAACCCCAGGCTATGGGAATCCTATAATGGGGTCAGACCTCTAAGATTTTTAATGAGGCTAGCTCCTCTAATGCATCATTTTAACTCATTTTCACTAAAACCTACTAATGTCCATGGAAAAGGGAGAGATATATAACATGAAAGGGAAACCTAAGATAACAATGGTGATGTACCTAAAAGATGGTTAATCCACTCCATTTGATCTCTTATTAAACACTAATGAAACAAATGAAAGACTAGATCCAAGATTCCAAATGTCTATCATGCATCAGTATTTCATGTAGAGGTTCACCCAATAATCCAAAGATGAGGGAAGTGATGGAGAGGTGTAATACAATACACTAACCACTCATAGTATCCACTAAACATGACCTGTATGATAAGATCAACTAGTAATTAGGTGAGATCAAGACTTGATAAGGAAAAGATTTCTCCCACATATGCAAATCAAACTGACATGTGCTCAAGCTATAAATCTCATGCAGGCATGGGATTTTTAGGATATGATTTATTTATGAATATATCTATGGTAATAAAATCCTTTGGCTCATAAGGCTTCTTGGGCTGCATTTATTAAATTCTCAAGTGAGCTAGTCCATTCATTTTTAGAAGACATCTTGGTGATGGTCTAGTTCTTAAACTTGCACAACTCATCTTTTTATCATTATTTTTATGTTTTTATGATTTTCAAAGGCTTTTGAAACTTGGTTCATACTCTTGAATACTTGAATCATTATAAAAACCTACTAGTCTTTGAAATTTGTAACCCTAGACCCCTTTTTAAAGCCTTTGATCCATTTCTTCATTAATAACTTTTCTCATCTTCTCTATCTAGGCAAAATCTTGGTATATGGGATAAAATAGCCAATATTTTTGGTGAATCATAGGGAAGCATGCCTATTATTCTTAGAGAACCCGTAGCATTTTCTTTATTTAGTCCATTGGGCATGGAGTCTCTACTCTGATTCAACATATTGACCTAGATCCAAAACTGGCTACAAATCCTTTGGATAACCTCTTTTTGAAATAATAAATAGACCAAAAAGAGAAAAAATAAAACAAAGTTCCAAGGCACTTATTGAAAAGGAAACTAAAATAGAAGGGAAACCTATCCTAAACAAGGCAAGTTTATGCAATTAGAAATGCATCATGTATATAAATCAATCTTGGCTCAAATATGATAGAGCATACCTACACTTTCAATTGGGAATATGTTTGTTAAGAAGTATCATGACCAAGATGAGGATATACTAGAACTGATTAGGGGATCACTTATCAAAATACACCATGCTAGGAAGGGTTCCAAAGGCTATAGCCTAACACAATAATGTAATAACCCTAAAATAGTCTTAGGTTTAATGTTCACTCTACATCTAATAAATAAGAAAGTAAATCTAATATAGTACACACCAAGGCTTGTAGCGTAATATGAGGGGTTATTAAAGTAAAAAAAACTAAACTAAACATGCATAGAAGACATATACTCACATCATCGTATATAGAATCCTAATGTATGGGAGAGAAACATACCTACATAATCTATCTAATCTTATAAATGAGAAATAAAGTTAGGAATAGTTACCTTTAAAGATGAACCCATCAAGCCTCAATTTTTCCCTTGGCCAAGGTGCTTCATAAGAGATTGTTGTGGTATGTAAGGATAATAAATACAAATCAACTCTAGGATATATAACCTATTTATGCATCCAAAAGACTTATCCATAAGACAAGATCCATATCTTCAAAGAAAGTATGGAACCCTAAGCTTTATTCTTTAAGTATAATGGTCAATAAGTAGATGTTTGTTCACACTTATTATTCTTTTATTATCTATTCTCAAATGGTTGGAAATGAACTTGTATATATAGTATTTCTTACCCTAAATCCTTCTAAATATGTTAGTTGTATAAGTTTGACCCAGTTTACCCTATATGGTTTTGGGAGGTAAATCACTAGGTCTTAAGTTGGGTCAGTTAAAGGGATAATGAAACTCCAATTTAAAAATATCATTAAATAGTATAGGGTCAATCCTGTCGACCCTATATAGTAATAAGAGTCTAAAAATTATACATGGTCGACCTAGTATAATTAATTATTGAAAGGGGGTCAAGGCAAGAAAAAGAAGGATAAATCATGAAAAATGTTTGGAATGGGTACAACTGAGAATAATAAGGTTAGGTTAAATGGTTTTATGATACAAGTGTGTAGATGGAAAGTGGAAAAAAGGATAACAATCTTATGAAGCACCAATGGTCTACCCACCCCTTCCCTGGTGCAACCCTTAAGGTATGTACTCAGAGAGATTGAGACTTGATAGGTTCCTATAAGATAAAAGGTTTTAGTAATAAATAAAAGTTAAAAATATTATGTGTATACATATTCCCCACTCAAATCTCATCATGTGTCACATGAGTGCAACACAGGATGGTGCTTTAGGATAGAACATGATAACACACAATGTTGATGCTAACTAAATTATAGTAAGCATAAAATAAGATAAATGAAAGGGAAAAATTGAAAAACACATACCTTTAATTACCTTAGTGGGGTAGATAGTAGAATGTAAGATAAAGTGAGGGCATCCAATATGAAGAACACTAAGAAAACATATAGAAGTTAGTGTAAAAAATAGACATTTTTTTTTAAAAAAAAAATAGGCATATAATAGTAGAAATGATTCTCTACATAATCATAAATCCAATGCATTTTATGGTTTTAAAAATAGATGAGTATAAAAAAAATTATAAGCAAAATAAGGAATCTACCTAAAAATAATTGAAAGATTTGAATTACTGAAAAGTGTTTTTAAATAAGGGAAAGAGAAGTCATTTGGGTATTTTGACTTGTGAAGGAGAGAAAAAGATTTATGAACAACAAACAAGTTAGGATGGTGAGGAGATGATAGGATAGATGAGGAGGAGCTTCAGGAGCAATAGCAAGTGCACTACAAGTATTTAATTATGAATCTTAAGCTAGTTTTGGAATAATTTAATGAATTAATTGTATTTTTATAAAAAATAAATTTTTAGCATTTATAGATGTTATAATGAATCCAAATTAGATTATATAGGTAGGAAAAACCAAGACAAAAAATGGGTTTGAAGGAATTAGGGATAAAATTGCAAAAGGAACTTTTTTAGGAAAATGCAAGGGGTCGGTAGTGAAAAACAACTAGGTCAACCCAATTGAAGTAGTAGGCTGAAAATGAGAAAAATCCATACTACCAACCTAGTAGGTATGTAGCAAACCTATATGTTTTATAGACTAACAACCTTTTATAGTTTTCCAACTAATCTAAAAAGTCTAGAATGACAACACAACACTAAATAAGGGAAAAGAAAAGGGTTGACTTATATTTTTAAGTTAACCAAGTTAAAAATAGGGAAGTTTTGGTCAAACTAGGTTGACCAAAGAACCATGATGGTATACAAATATGTGTAAAAGGCTAAAAGAAGGCTAGACTAGCTTGAAATGACCAAGTAAGGGCAAAAAGGATTTAGTAGGCTAAAAATAGGAAAAAATGAATGAATTAAAGAAATATAGAGTTATTTTTTATTAAAATTGTAAAAAGAATGTATTGTGATTATATATGACATGGAGGATATAATAAATATTGTTTTTGTTTTTTGGTTTCAAGGATGACCTAAATTTTGGTGATTGGTAGACGTGTCATGGATACCAAATCTACTAGAGCATTTAACAATAGGAGATAAAGCTAAACTAGTATATGTACGCCTAGGAGGGATAGTTGATATGTGTAGGATTCCCTTGAGTTTTGATCAATTAGTCATGTTCCTAGGATGCGAGGAATGATTGACTAACAACTTCATATGAGAGGTATATGGGGATGTGGTAGAGGTAGTTATCACTCTAGAGGATGTGCATGTCATCATAGGGATATCGATAGTAGGAGCACCAATGACTATAGGTATACCAAATAACATGGAGGAAAGGAGAGTCTTAGCCATGTGGACTGCAGGCTCAAAGATGATATTAGTAGGTATAAGAGTTAGTAAGTTCAACATATATGTGTTATAGATTCCAAATATCCATAAATCTTTGATAAGGCTTGTGATACAACAAGTGTTATGTCACAAGATGGATGGCAAGGTACCACTATTCATGGTAGCCTTGAGTAGGATGATCCTAAAGGAGGGAGTACTATATGATCTTAGTTATGTCATCTAGGTCTAGCTCATACATGATATGTGTGAGGCGATAGTCAAAGGGAAAAAATTGATAGGATTGATTATATTACTAATGGCTTGGATATATAAGAGGTTTCCTATGTATCAATTGATTGGGTTGCCTTATGCAGTTGATTATAGGTCACCTCAAGTGTGGAGATGGAGAGAGGACCATGTAGTATAGGTTATGCCCCACATACCAACAATATAAATGGTAAGACATGTAGACATAGTGTGATATCCATATGGTCACATAACAAATACATGGCCAAGTTGGGACACAATTACACCAAATACAGTGAGGAAAGAGGTGGTCAAACACTGCACCTAGTGGAGAGATCCACATCTGGTGGAATTATTACTATGATAGATGGACATACCTCATCTAATGGCATTGATATTGATGTCTGAGTAGTGGGATAGGCATGTGAGAGATCCATGGGGGAGGAGGAGACTAGGGTCACCAATGATGAGGCTAATGCTTAGGCCACATCATGAGTGACCATGGATTGGGTGAGCATGATATGGAATATATTAAAAGGAGAGAAGTGTGGAGGTAGTGGCATTAGTTATACCATCATTAGCTTTGCAACAAGATGAGAAATGACCACCAAAGATATGACATTGATAGAGGTAAGAAGAGCAAGAGAGAGTAGAGACTATCATCATCCCTACTGACCCAACAAGTGAGTTAGAAGAGATTTGGATGATAGAGAGGCCACTCATGTGTAGGATGAGGTGGATGCAAGCCATGATATCTAGATTTGAGCTAAGGAGGTGACCTATAAAGGAAGTGCTAGGAAGCCTTGCACATGGAGAGACTATGTCAGGCTATCATGCAGATAGCAAGACTATAGTGGTTGAGACATAAACAAGTAATAAAGATGATTAGATTATTACTTAAGTTTTTATTTTAAAATAAATACTAGGGATAGATAGATATTTTGAGATATAATAATGATCTAATATCTATTTGGGTGTGATTTTATAGGTTTAGTTGAAGATAAGGAGGAGAGATGGGGGTCCCTTATAAGTAGAGCACTCCATGATGTCCTAGATGAGACTCTACATCTATATGAATGTTATAGATTAGAGGACCCCAGTATACCATCTGCTCTAGCTCAAGTGAGCTAGTTTAGATTAGCAAGGGAGGCATCAAGGTAAATACAAACATAAGACATATGATGTAGCTAATAGTAGAGATAGGTGCAGCCAAAATATAGGCATGGTAGGCCCTAAAAGAAGAGATATTTTTACATTTGGTTGTATTAACATAGCTAACATAGGCAGATACAGTGACCCTAACCCATATGACATAGGGGCAAGAATAGGAGAGAATGACACACATGGTGACCTTAGCCTAGTTGGCATAGGTACATGCACATGTGGCACATTTATAGGGATAGGTAGAAGGACTAAGATCTCAGATGGCCTCATTAAAATGTACTATTTGGATGAGTTAGACTAAGGCCTCAGTAGGCAGTGTGACTAGGCCACAAGATAGATAGGATGGAGCCCAACCATAGAGCTGGAGCATCATGTATGGTTGTAGTTATTATATCAAAAATTCATAATATATATATATATATATATATATATATATATATATATATATATATATATATCTGTGTGTGTGTGTGTGTGTGTGTGTGTGTGTGTGTGTGTGATGTATTATTTTGGCATATTAGATATTGGTTGTGTATGTTTTCATCATTATGGTTATGGTTGTGGATTATTTGGATATATTTCTTTCTATCACATGTATTTAGCTATTATTTTATATGTTATAGGAAATATACAAGATGTGGTTTTTTTTCTAGCAATATGTAGTACACTTGCATGGTTAAAAAGAAATAGGCAAAAAGGACTTGGTAAAACATAATCAATCAAAAATGTACCACACATTATTTAAAGTTGTGAAATGTGTAATAATAATAAAATTACTAAGTATAAATAACCAAGGGATGGTAAAACAAGATGGTAAAAATGAATTTTTTTATACAAAATTGAAATATCTTTGCACCAAATTAAAACAAGTAAAATCATACTAAATCACATAGGGAAGTATGAAAATAATGTAATAAAATAGAAGGTATGTAAAAGGGTATAAATGGTATAAAAAAATTAATTAATTCAATAAATTATACTAAATCATGTTGAGAAGTATAATATAAAAAAAAGTTTGAAAAATATTGGTCTTAAATAGATCACACTAATTCAAGCTGAGAAGTGTGAAAAATTCAAGAAACAGTTGTATTCTTACATGCACTCAAAAAATAAAAAAATTAGAGATAAATGAAGTAAGAATAAAACACACTAAATCAAGTTGGGAAGTATGTCAATGACATGTAACTTCATAATTGATCACATTTTATTTCATATTTGACACATGTAATTTTGTTTGTGACTTGTATTCTTGGAGAATTTTGTGAAGAATGTTAGGTCCTATCCATGGTCTTACACTACAACTCACAAAGATAACACCACTAGGATGGAAAGTTCAAGAAAATTAGGTAACAAAGAATGTGGGTAATAGTAAGGAAAAATGTGGTAATTTGTGAGGAATGTTAGGTCCTATCTATGGTCTTACAAAGCAACTCACAAATGAGATCCCAAGGGGAGTGATCAATAGAAAAAAAAAATCTCAAGATGAAATATGAGGGATATAGGGAATGAAAAAGGGATTGTAAAAATAAAGACTTAGGCATCGTATGAGGCAAGAGGCTTACTAAGGACATGAGAAGACACTAAGTGACTAGTGACCATCAATGTACAAAGAAAACCTATTCACTATATACACAAAGCTTTATAGGCATATAATCATGCTACTAATATAAACTCATGAAGGTAGATTGGTAGAAGGAAAATTAAAATGGATCTACTTTCCAATTATGTGTTTCCAATTATTCAAGACCCTTTATAGAGTCATCGGTCTATTGTGAAGATTGGGTACTTGTGTGAGAAAGTAGGTATCACTAAAAGATTTTTTTATTCTTGTTTTTTAATCTAATAGACTACCACACCCCAAAGGAATTTGGATCTATCATGATGCCAACTATGGAGTTTTATCTTTGACTAGAAGAAAGAGATGTACTTTTAATCATGTATTTTAATGTGATTTTACTTTAAAGAATATTTTTGCCTTTTATATCATTGAATTTCATAAAATGATTTGACTTTTAACTTTTTATGTATTTTGAATATTCCTCCTCCATATAGATTTGGAATTACCAATCATGATATATCTAGTGATACACATGAATGAGCTTTAGGCTAAGGCTAAAAGAAGCTAATTAACCAAAGATAAAGACTAACTAGGATACTTATGCTTAATAGTGAATTAACATGCGATCTCAAGTCTCAACCATGTATATGCTTAGTTTGTAGAAAGGAAATAAAGGGAAATAAGGAAATATAAAGTGGACTAGTATAAGGAAAGTATAATGATATGCATTATTTGCTAACTGATCACATGGTAAAAAGGAGACATGGGCCAATGGGAATAGGGTTTGTATAACCAAGTCACAATGACAATTAAATGTGAAAAATAGAGATAAAAAAGCAAAAAATCATGAAGGCAAGAAGGGAGGTTTTAGAAAAACTCAAGAAAGAAAGAGAAAGTAGTGATAAAGAAAGACAATCATAATGACAATCGAAGTAAGATATGGTAAAAAAGGTAAAATCACTATATAAGCAAAATATGACTTTGACACAACATCAAATGATATAACATATAGATAAAAATAAAATTAGATCACATATCCAATCAAAATTTAAATGTAAAATCACCATGTATATGCTCATGAATACTGACGAATCTACCCACACACATTATCTAAGACATCATATAAATCTCTATGAATTTGGATACAAATTATTCTAATGCCTCACCAATCTTCAATGAAAACTAGGAAAAGACTTCTCTTCTAATCTCCTCAACTAAAAAAGTAGGAATACCCAATGAATCATACTAAGGAAGGAAATTAGGCAAGGGATGCTTAGGAGAATGAATGGGAGTGGGCTCTATGGGAGATACATGAATCACCCTTGGAGAATGAACCATAGGTGAAGGAATCATAGGTGGAGAAAGATACATAGGTGAGGGAAGGTCCATAGGTGAAGAAATCATGGGTGGAGGCATAAAAGGTGATGAAGGGACCATAAGAGGGGATGAAACCACTATAGGTGGAGCCATGGGAGAAGAAGGAGAATCCTTCTTATGGGAATGACTTATGTGATAAATAAAATAAGGTCTAAAATAGCTATAATGTGGTCCTTAAGGTATTGTTGAAAGATGCAACAATGATGAGTGTAATGGGTACCACATTGGTACCACAGATAATACACCTCACCATAATTAGGTATATATTTAGGTATAACCTTCAAGGGAGGCATGGCTTTGTCTGAGGAAAGAGAGGAAGGATGTAAAGTATCAATATATTTTTGTAATTTATGACAATGGGTAGAAGAATGATTATCTATCCTATGGAAGTAATAGATATGATTGTGAGTGGTATTAGGAGAAACACTCATAGAATGAGGTGTAACAAGAGTGAATAAGATATAAAAGACTCATTGGCCCATCTAGTAGGCAATAGAGCCATCTTAGGTAAGGGAAGCAAACCATCACCAAGGGAAAGTGGTGATGGATGCGGAATGGAATGAATCTCAATGAAAGGATCAATGAGATGAAAAGTAGGGGTAGGATTGAATTGATGCATAAGGAAATATTATAATTTAGCTTTTTTAATATCCTCATCTAATATATGTAGAGATAGTATAGACCTGATATTAAAGTTTAGGAAAAAGGGCATTGGTAAAGAGATGGAAAATATTAGCATCAAGCATGTTATGTTCACATTTGTTTGATAAAGGTTTTTACCTTTTAATAAAGGCTTGGGAAATTTCATTTTCAATTTGTTTGCAATTTATGAAGTGGGCCATAGTTTTTTTGAGAATATCACTAGTTTGGAATTATTGAACCAAAGCATTCACTAAATCCTTCAAACTAGTAATGGAATTAGTTTTAATTTGGTTATACTAATCCAAGGCATCACCTATGAGAGTTTTGGATAAGATTTTGGTAGCGGCAAAGGTGTTCACTTTAACCCAATCCTTATAAATATTTACAAATGTTTTAAGTTAAAGGGTTGGATCGGTTGATCCATTATAATAAATTATAGGTGTGATACCTCCTCAATCAATTTTAGCAATTTGAGTAGTGATAGGTTCATTTTGGAGATGCTTAATGGTTTTGTTGAACAAAGGAGGTTGAGGAATGAGATTGCCTTAAGAATCTCAAAGAGGAGGGGGGAAATTCTAGTTATGTGTAGCCCAAGCTATTGGTTGAGGATGAGTTTTAAGATGGAGAAGGTGGTTTTTCATTCTCATCATTTGATTTGTGTTATGAGCCTGAAATGTATTCATTTGATTAAGTGTTTATCATAATAGTTGATGCATTTGATTAGAATTATTAGAAACATTAGAAGTGTAATTAGTGGCTTGGGTACCACTATTGGTGTTGATATGAATTTTAGAGGAATTATGAGAATGTGAGGCACTAATGGAAAAATTTTCTTGTGTAGAAAAATATGGACTAGTAAATAGTTGAGAAGAAGCATCACTAGTAGTATGATTACCTTGGGTAGCAAAAAATGCACTAGTGGAAGGATTAAGGATAATGGATCTTATGAGAGGCCCAAGAGATGTAAAACCTATCATGTTAGTTTATATACTAGGCATGGAGGTAGAATAAATTAGAGAATAATAGGTCATGGTATGAGAAGGGGTCATAATCAAAGGAAGAGATTGAGAATCAAATAAAGTGGTACCCTCAGATCTAGTTGATGATGTAGGAGTAGGTGAATGATAATATTTGAATTGACCACTAATCATAAGACTCTAAATGGTAGAAGGATATTTTCCTCAATGTTAAGGAAATTTAGATATAAAAAAGAGCATTTTATGGGTATACTCTAATTTAGGTTGGTCTTCTAATGAGAATAGAGGATTATGTTATGAAGAGGTATTAGGAGGGGCCCCATATTTCATTATGCAAGTGGAAATATGGACATTACTAGCATCCAAGAGAAGATCGATACTTTGTCTATAGGATACCCTATGAGGGTTGGTAAAATTCATCATGTCTATTGACTATAACTCAATGTTGTCATCAAACAAAAAGTCCATGATGAAGAGAAATAAAGAGAGATGATAAAGCAAGGAATCAAGAAATGATAACAAATAATATAGGGTTAAATGGGTTGACCTAGCACAAAAATAGGGTCTATAAATAGTACAAGTTCAACTAGGTCGATCCAACATAATAAACAAAGGCTAAAAAAGAGGAAACAAAGTCTACAAATAGTACAAGGTCGACTGGGTCGATCTAGTATAGCATATAGGGAAAATTTAAAAAACTATAATAGATTGTGAACTGAAATAAGATAACTTCTACAATTAATTTGAAAAGAAATAACTAAAGGGAAATAAACAATAAATTAGAGCAACATTGACCATTCCAATTAAATCACACAACACAAAACCTTACACCAATGCTGGCTAATGCAAGTGTTTACAATACAAAATACAATCGATCAAAGAGCAAGAAATTAACTTGGAAAGTAAATATATAACTAATTGGTCAACCTAAATATTTATTATATTTTTAGAAATATGTTTCTAAATGTGATGGAAAGTTGGTATAAGCAAGGAACTAGAAGGCAATCTAAGGATGGTTTTAGGTATTTTGGGATAAAAAGGATCTATAGTGGTAATGATACAAGCTTGGTATTGGGGCCTGCCCCCTCACTTTACACACTACAGTGATAAGGGTGTCAGGTGCTTATCCAAAATATACCATTAACCACACTTTATACTTGAATAGAAAATCAAGTCGACTTCCCCCTTGGTGATGAAATCCAAGTAGGTTGGCCTTGGGTAGACAAATGTTAAAATGCTTGTTTATATTTTATGATTTGATTGTGTGTACATAAAATAAAAAATAATCAAACTAAATGGTTAATTAAAAATAACCTAATTAAACTATGTCATATATTCTAAGCATGTAAGAAACACGAAAAGAAAGTGTGAATTAATTACTGGCATATAAAGTTAATTCAAACTTTGAAACAACATAAAATGTTGATATAGTCAATAGTGTATGCAAAAAATATAGAACAAGGTTGTATGTGTCAAACATGTACTATAGAAGTAAGTTCTAAAATGAATAGGGTCGATAAAGTCGACCTAGTTATCCAGATAGCACATAGAACACATAACTGGGTTGACAAGGTTGATCCAATTGACTGTGTAGGGGAAATTTTAATGACTATATACTATAAAATGAAAAACTAAAAATAAAAGTACATATAGATAGAAAGGAACCTTGGTGGATCAAAGTTGTATATAATGAATATTTTTGTTTAATAACC
Organism: Torreya grandis; assembly: GCA_037957365.1. NCBI lineage: Eukaryota > Viridiplantae > Streptophyta > Pinopsida > Cupressales > Taxaceae > Torreya > Torreya grandis. The sequence continues at coordinate 4,262,586 of JARHVA010000139.1, forward strand.
TTGATATATGCTTGCAAATTCTTCTGACTAGGTCTACTGGTTTGATCAAGCTTTGCATAAACTTATTATTAATTGCCTAAAAATGTAAAAGGTTGATTGGGTCAACCTAGTAGTCTAGACTAGATGTCTAAAAGTCTAGAAAACATGTATTGGGTTGATAGGGTTGATCTAATAGCTTGTACCTAAAAAACTAAGCACAAAAGTTAGAGTTGGGTCAATGTAGTCAACCCAAGTATGGAAAATATATGATAAAAATAATGATGAAAGAATGAAATAAGGTGAAAAAATCTTGCAAGGGTTAGTTCACATCAGGTTCACTATAATATATGCAATCATAAATGTATCATGTCTATAAATTAATCCTATCTCGAAGAAGATAAAGCATACCTACACTTTCGATTGGGAATATATTTGTTAAGTGGGAACATGACCAAGATGGGGTTTTTCTAGACCTGATTAGGGGATAACTTGTCATAATACACCATACTAGGAAGGGTTATAAAGCCTACAATATAACACAGTCATGCAACAACCCTAAAAGAGTCATAGTTTTAATGTTTACTCTATATCTAATAAACAAGAAAGTAAATCTAATCTAGTGGACACCAAATATTATGGCACAATATGAGGGGTTAGTAAAGAAAAAAAAACTAAACTAAACAAGCATAAAATACATATTCTCACATCAATATATATATAATCCTAATGGATGGGAGAGAAGCATAACTGCATGATCTATCTACCCTTACAAAGGAGAAATAAAATTATGAATACTTACCTTTGAAGATGAACCTATCAAGCCTCAATCTCTCCCTTGTCCAAGGTGATTTAAAGAGATTATTGTGGTATGTAACGATAATAAAGAAAAATCAGATATAGGCTACATAACCTATCTATGCATCCAGAATACTTATCCATAAGACAAGATCTGTATCTCCAAAGAAAGTATGGAACCCTAAGATTTATTCCTCAAGTAGAATGGTCAATAATCAAATGTTTGTTTGTAATTATTCTTCTTCACTTATCTATTCTCAAATGGTTGGAAATTAACTTGTATATATAGGCAAATCTTGTCCTAAATCCTTTCGAATATGTTAGTTATATAGGGTCAACCCAGTCAACCCTATATGTTTTTGAGAGATAAATCACTAGGTCCTAAGCTAGGTCAACCAAAGGGATAACAAAACTCTAAGTGAAACATATCCCTAAATAGTACATGATCAACCTTGTCAACCCTACATAGTAATCAGAGGTTGAAAACTATGCAGGGTCAACCTAGTTGACCTAGTATAATCAACTGGTGAAAGGGGGTCAAGGTAAGAATAAGTAGGATAAAGTATGACAAATGTTTGGAATGGGTATGACTGAGAAGAATAAGCTTAGGGTAAATGGTTTTAGGAGACAAATGTGTAGATGGAAAGTGGTAAAAGGGAAAAACTCTTATGAAGCACTAGTGGTCTACCCACCCCTTTCTCGATGTACCCCTTAAGGTGTGCACTTAAAGATATTGAGACTCGATAGGTTATTGTAAGATACAAAGTGTCAATAATAAATAAAATTTAAAAAAATTATGTGTATATAGAAAGGACAACAAAAAAATGTGATAGAACAACACTTGGAGGAAATTATAAGAACTACCCTAATATATATAGCTTAAAACTATGTGTACTATTATCACATATGATTGCACCTATCTTGATTATGTATATCATTATGCAAGTGCCTAATGATATAATGGAAAAACCTCCAAATCCATGGGACCTTGGAAATTTGAGGTTAATCTCTAGAGAAGGCCAACTTCCTTTCACTAAAATTTGATGCAAAATGATAAAACATCAGCCTTGTGAAAATCTTGCTCTTTAGTGCTTTTTGGATCCTAAACTAAGGTTTTGATGGGGAAAAGGGTTAAAGAAATTAGAATCTATAGAAAACTGAAAGTATGGTGATTTCACCAAATATTTTATAGTGGATATAGATGCTTTCTTGACAAACACAATAGAGAAAAAAATAGATTGAATTTATTTTAAGCACAAACTGATGTAAATTTGGAAATCAGAGGTAGTATTTTAGTTATTCTTCAAAAAAGGGAAAAAGGATATCTATTCCAAACAATATTATGAAGAGGGTAAAGTACCATAAATGACTTTTCTTGAAACTGAAGTAAAAGATAGAGCTTTCACAAGAAATCAAATAACTTTGTACAACACAGAGATTCCAAAGACAAGAAAGGAAAAAAATCAACTTTATTTCTATCCAAAGGTTATAAATTATAATAAATTCATTCAAAATGAAGAAAAATATAACTAGTAGCAAATAGATAGATTGGGCCATGGGTCTGCCCATATTTATACAAAAATGTCGTATAAGACATGTAGTTGTTGAAACTTGAACACTCAGTTCTAAAAATCATGCAAATCTAAAAATACTCATGTAAAAAGAGACAAGATCTTCTATTCCTAATTTATTAGACTTGTGGAACAAATAGAACATATCATGCATGATCTAGGCATGATCCTGGGTGTAGCATGGCATGGATAGAACTGAAGATATTCATGAAATCCTTGTCCATCTGACAGTGAATAAAAATATCTTTCTATATAATAAGTAGTACCCAAAATAGAACTTGGCTTTTATAAATTAAAAAAACATTGAAATAAATTTCAATTTTCTTTTCATGCAAACCCTATCATGCAAAAACTTAAAGTGAGACTTTCACAACATCTAAGTCTTTATCACTTTTTTTCCAAAAAAGAACCATGTAATTTACTCTTCATGAATTTTCACCTTTTTAAACAATTCACATTAATTAAAATAGATAGTGCAATTTTCACTTGTGCTTTTTGCAACTTCCACATTCAAAAAATATAGTGTAAAAATATGTCTCTCTTTCTTAAAAGAGTTATAAAAAATAAAGATGTACTTTTGCAATTAAAATTTGTAATGTCTTTGAAATGAAATTACACGTGATAGTAAAATTTTAAAATATTAAAAAGAGAGGGAAAATTCACTGATGTCCAAAATCTCTTCAACTTTCTTATCATTCTTTTCCCATAACTTCTCTATGTATATATCAAAGGCATTGAATATTTCTCGTATTCATTCTACATATGGATTGTAAGTGTTGTTCCCAAAATTTGTCACTTGTTTTTGGGGACAACATATCAACTATTTTGGTCCTACAGACCAAAATTATCCCTTCACTTCTCAAAAAATGTTCTGAGCACTCAAAGTTCTTCAATTATTCAAGCATTTTCAGTCAAGGGACTCAGGTTCAAAGGGTTCAACAACTTCAACAGGTGGGCTCTCATAAAGGAACAACTTCCAAACACTCAGGTAATTTCAAGGTTGGTTCAACATCGAGGTTCAACCAAAAGGTCCATCAATAGGCTTCAAACAAATGGAATGAACCATTAAACCATTGAACCCCACTTCAGCAAAGTTCAAAGGTTCAACGAGTTCAAAGGTTTGAAAAGAGTTAAGCGATCAATGAATTCAAAGAAGTTCAATCGCTTCAAAGAGTTCAACGAGTTCGAAGACTTTGGTAAGTTCAAAGTTCAACCACTTTGAAAAGTTCAAATGAATTTAAAAGACTTAAACAAAAAAATACTTTGAAGAAGAAACATTAAACCGTTGAACCTTAAACCAAAAGATTTCAAAGTTAAAAGGTTCAAAGGTTCAATAAAGTTTGAAAGACTTAGAAGAACAAAGGATTCAAAGAGAAAAGAGTGAACCATTAAACCATTGAACCTTGAACCAAAAGAGTTCAAAGTTCAAAGGTTCAATGAGTTCAATAGAAAAGAAAATAATCCAGAGAGTTTGAAACTTCAAAGGATTCAAAGAAAGAGAATGAACCGTTGAACTTTGAACTGAAATGGTTCAAGGTTCAAAGGTTCAAAGGTTCAATAAAGTTTAAAAGACTTAGAGAATAAAAGGATTCAAAGAAAGAGAATGAACTGTTAAACTATTGAAATTTGAATTGAAATGGTTCATATGTTCAAATGGTTCAAAGAGTTCAACCAGTTTAAGGAATTTCAAAATTTGAAAGGAAACTTCGAGTGAAGGAAGGAAGTGGAAGATTTCAGAGACAAGTTTGAAGAGATGGTTCAACTGATTAAACCAAGGAGCTGATACGACCACCTGAACCATTGAACCATTGAACCAATGCACTCTCGTGGTTCAAAGGTTCAAGGTTCAAAGTGGTTTAAGTGACCAGTGACCAGTGACGTCCCTGCGAATGTCAAATTCAAGGTAATAAAATGCCCATTTATTTTTGAATGTGGCATGGACCTAAGAACAAGCTCAGCAACCAATTGAAGAAGGAGATAAAAAAGGTAGCTGAAAGGGAAGAGATAGCCCAAGAGCTCAGATCATGAAGAAAAGATAAAATATAACAAGGAAAGATGGAACAATGCAAAAAGACCAAAAATATTTTCACAGGAGTTATTTCTAATAGGTGAAACAGTTCACCAGGTGGACATCAGAGAGCATGAGCACTCAATAGCATGGTCTATTTTTATAGATCGAGTAAAGGTGAAGTAGACAGCTGTGCAATATCAGGAAGAGGACCAAGCAGCCCATACTTCAAAAGGAGACATTTGAGATGAATTGACATGCCACAGTTAAGGCTAATGCCTTGTTCCAACGTGGCCCCTTGATAGAAGTAAAAATGAATTCAAGGCATTAAATATAGCATGGGCCATCACATGAAATAAAGCACCCAAGTCTTTCTTGGAGTTATATATATGTAATCTCTTATTTTATGCAAAGGAGATCTCTCTATTATAGAAGCAAAACTCTGCCCAAATTGAAAGGCATTTCCTAAGACTTTGAGCTCAGATTGTTAATCATATTTATTAATTTGAATGAGAAAACAAGTGACATTTTAGAATTTGTGCTGGAATAGCTTGTGTTATTTAGGAAATTGTTCTTATGTCTATTTCTTAGAAGCATTCTTGTCCATTTAATTTAACAAGCAGAACTAGTGGAAATAATCATGAAGGTGTCCTGAAGCTGACCATGGAGAGACTTTGTGCTGCCACAATTGTCTTTAGCATGTTTGTTTTTTTATTTCTATGTAAAGGATCTTGGGATGAATTTGTACCCCCATTTTCCTTCATATATTTCACTCTTTGGTAGTTGAGGTGGAGACTTTATGCTACACTTCATCCTATTGTGTTTCTGTACCCTGTTACTTTTACTATCTAAGAAGGAATCTAGCTGTTGACAGAATATTATTTCTAAAAGAAGAGAAGTACCTTTAGCAATTACCCAAGATTTCTCATTTAATCTATGAATATCATCTCTAAAAAAAGATAGATGGAGGGTGTTGTCCTACCCCTGAGTGTTATTTTCAGCTTATATATAGTATATAGTATTCTATAGTTATAGGGAACCTCCCCTTGATGAGAGGAGAGATTTGTACCCTTTTGATGTGGTCAACCTACACATTTGGATAATAAATCTCCCTATGCTATGGTTGAAACACCTATTTTTCCCTCAATTAACTAGTGACAAAATATTCACCCAATAGTTTTTGGTGATCCGCTGGGGACACAACAATTTTATGCAATTTGAAGCCTTAAGCTTCAGATTGAAGCATCACCTGTGTCTTATCCATTATCATTATAACCTTATCCATTTCCATTATATACTCTAAGATATGAAACCAGAGATGTTGAAGATCAAGTGTTTCATTTCAAAATTCAATTCTCTAGCAGCTCCATGCCAACTGGAAAGAATGTGTAGTTTGAAGCCTCAAGCTTCAAGCTAAAGCAGGGCCAGTTCTTTTCCATTTTTATTCTATAATCTGTTAGATCCAAGCTATACAAGAAGAAAGAGAGATAAAGGGATTGTTGACCATGTATTCAAGTTGGCACAATAAAGTGATTTTGACTTGTTTCCTTCTCCATCTCACCTTCAATGAACTAGGAGTTTTCCTCCTACAAAAGTCAAGTCTCCATTACCAGACAAAGTGTCCATTTCTACTCTTAGCAGAGCTTTGTCAATACATACCCCTCAAACATTTGTTATCCCTCCATTCAATAGTTAAATAATGGTAGTTCAAGGCCCTTGGGGTAACTCTTTTGGCCCACTCAATTTAACTCCAACTCTACATGATCTACCATGCAGTTCAAGGAAGAATTTCACCAAGTTATTTGGTGATGGGAGAGTTCATCCTGATGAACATATTTCAGCCTTTAACATAGCCTGTGGTGTGATAGGCATGGAGTATGAGGATGTAGAAGTCAGCCTATTTTTGGAAACATTGCAAGGCACTACTGCAGACTAGTTCTATCATCTACAAGCACAAATAGTGACTAACTGGAACACCCTCAAAGCTAAGTTCGAAGCAAGGTTCAAGCTTGTAGAAGATGTGTATGCCCTGATAGCTCAACTCATACAAATGAAGAAGGAGCCTCATGAACCAATGAGAGATTTCATAGCTAAGTTTAACAAGATGAGGAATAGGATTCATACAATTACTCAGCTAATAGCTAAGAATCTCAAATGCTTCTTCATCAACTCACAACTACTTGAAGTGAGTTTTCTAATGAGACGTGCTGGCCACATAGACCTTGTTATAGTGCAAGATTTGGCTATTGAGGTGGAAGATGATCTCATCTTGGTGGAGAATATAAGGAGAGATCCTAATAGATATAAATCTCCTTCATTTTCTAAATATTCATCTATAGGCACCACTGATCCCATGGTGCAAAAGCTGGCAAATGAGTTGCTATCTCTCAAAAATTAAATGATGCAAGGTATGTCTACTCCTCCTTCATATCGAGATATACCAAGGAGGATGTTTCCCAACCAGTCATACCAAATAAATGCTACCTAAAATCAAGGGCAACCAAATCGTCTTCCTCCTCCATAGGGGAAGCTTACCATAGAAGCATCACCAACCAACTCAGCAGTTGGATATCTTGAAATAGAATCTAGTTTCTCTTTCCAACCTGAGTTGAACCTAGAAGATGATGCTAATATCTTCACAGAGGGAGAAGAATAATTAGCTAGTGAATCCAACATTGGTTTCTTAAATTATTAGTAATAATTCAAAAGCAAGTTAGAAGCATTTGATGGATCATACGTTGTATTTACTAGGGCCTAGAACCAGTCATCCCAGTAAGCTGATAAAGGAAAATTAGGGGAAGGATCTCAACCAACAATTTCAATTTCTAAATGGGGGACTACTCTACCTTTTCAATTAAAGGACCTAGTAATCACTAAAAATGTAAGTACCCCAAATGTTCTTGCACTTTTTGCTTTAAATTCTCAGACTAGTACCACACCCCCAAAAAAATAGAAAGATGAACTACCTTCCCTATTCTTAATTCATTTTAGACATTTGACATAATTGACCATGTCAAGAAAACTAATATTCAAATGTTTGAATTTGAATTCCTGCAATCTAACCCTAAACAGTTGGATAAGTTGGTTCAATGTGTAAGAATAAAATTGTCCCTATAGGACCAGCTATTCCAAAGGTGACTCCCACATCCACCCAAAATAACCTTGTCATTACTCCTCTTACTACTCCTAGGAAGATAAAACCATTTATGACTCCTTGTTGATAAACAGTCATCAGCTAAATAATTTCATCATAGACTCAGGTGCATCTGACAATGTCATGTCCACCAACGTGGCAGAATCTCTTGGACTCACATTGACCAAGACCTTTTGGAGATGTTTCTTCATGGAGAACAAATAAGTGCACTACTGAGATAAATCAAAGATGCCTAATTTGCATTTGTAGCATTCTCGGATAAGAGAATTAAGATGATAGTCTTGGTGGCTGATGTCCCAGCCTCCTATGGCATCCTTCTTGGTCAAATTTTTTGCAAGGATGTTGGTAGAGAATTGAGCATGGACCTGTCTGAAGTGAAGATCCCAGTCAAAGGCATCATGCAAAGATTGCTCTTTGAAAAGGAGGCAAAATATGTTGTCACTCAAACATCAATGCTTGAATCTTAAATTATGTTTGAGTCTTTAAGCGTGGGTAATTACTTCCTGACTACGAAAGATGTTCCTATCCTAGCTGATGAAACTTCTGAAAATGACAAACTAAAAATTAGTTTAGATGGAATAGTAGAAGGATTTGTCGAATACAGTACAAGCACAAAAGAATCCTCCCCTCCAAATAAAATAAAATTTGAGGAAAGCATAGTTCTTGATGACATATAGATACTATAATTTGATGGTAGCTATTATTCTACTGGATCTGGAGCTAGGATTGTTCTAATATCCCCTCAAGGAGATATTTTCCCTTCTAAATACAAGTTGTAGTTTAGCAACACCAACAATACTACTGAATATGAATCATTACTGCTCAAATTGAAGGTTGCTCAAGATAGGGGCATCAAACTCCTTCACCCCAATGGACATACTAAGCTAGTGGTTTGTTAGGTGAGGAACCTGTATTAAACCAAGAATGAAAGATTGAGTCATTACCGCAATCTAGTTTGGGATCAAATTGAAATCTTTGATGCTTTTAGTATCTCTGTAGTGCCCAGGGAATTCAATGACTAAGCTGATGCATTAACTATTTTAGTGACTCTCTTGGTTCCTCACCAAGATCTCAAAGGAGACAAGTACATCATCAAACTAGTATTTCAACCAAGTGTTCCTGACAATGCCAATCATTGGCAAGTGTTCAAAGATGACAACCGAACCATCACCTTTCTAGAATAAAAGGATAGCTTTAAATAGCTTCATTTTGAAGGAAATGGACCTCTACCACATAAATTAGCTCAAGAAACAATTCCAGACATAGGTAAATAATTCCTACAACTCAAAAGGAATAAAATCCCAAAAGGACTATTTTCTCTTGAGAAGTTATTTTATAAGCAAGACAGGTTCATCAAGTAGCAACAAAAAGATTCAAGTTCCTCCCAGGAGTTTGATCAAATAGATTTGGGTACCAAGGAAAATCCTAAGATGGTGAATGTTTGGAAATATTTCACTCCTGAAGAGAAGCTCAAATTTACTACCCTGATTCACCAGTACATGGATGTTCTAGCATACTCCTATGATGATCTAAAGTCACTCAGACATGAAGAAATTTTCCATGAAATTCTTCTCAAGAGTGATTCAATGCCTTCCAAGTAGAAATCCTGGTAGTATAATCCAAAGATATCAGGTATTATTTTGTTTGAAATATAGAAAATGCTGAATGCTAGAATAATTTTCTCAATCCATCATTCCACATGGATTACAAACATAGTCCCTATGAGAAAAAAGAATGGCAAAATTCACCTCTGTGTGTATTTTAGAAACTTGAATCAATCCTCCTTAAAGGATAACTACCCTCTACCCATCATGGATTAAGTCCTTCAAATGGTGACCAGTTCAGAGATGTTATCAATGTTTGATGGCTTCTCAGGCTACAATCAAGTAGAAGTTGGTGAAGAAGACCAGCATAAGACTACTTTCACCACACCTTGGGGCACCTTTTCATATCAAAGAATGCCATTTGGTCTGATAAATGTTGGTGCCACTTTCTAGAGAGAAATGGACCTTGCTTTTAGAGATGAAATAGGTAAGTTCATTGTGGTATACCTTGATGACTTGACTATCTTTTCCAAGCATCACCCTGATCATATGCACCATTTGCAACAAGTGCTAGGATGATGTCGCTAGAATGACATTTTTCTAAATCCCAAGAAGTCTATTTTTGGAGTAACAAAAGGGAAACTTATCAGACACATTGTATCCTAAAAAGGCATAAAAATTAACTCAAAAAGAGTCAAATCCATCTAAGAGCTTACTCTACCCACAAGTAAGACTGTAGTTCACTCTTTCTTTGGAAAGGTGAATTTTTTATGAAGGTTCATTCTTGAGTTTTCCAAGAAGACTCACCACATTATGGACATGATGAAGGGAAAGGCCACTTTCAGCTGGACTGAAGAAGGCAAATTAGCATTTCGAGACATCAAGACAGCTAATTTCCATGCCCTAATTCTAGTTTGTCTAGATTACACCAAAGGCTTCATAATGTATAATTATGCTTTCAAACACACACTTTTAGAAATTTTGGTTCAACAAAACAAAGAAGGTGTGAAATCTCCCATATCCTTCATGAGATATCCCCTCAAAGTTCATGAGCTAAAGTATTCAAACATGGAGAAGCATGCTTACACAGTGGTAAAGGTGGTAAAGCTCTTCCATTTTTACATCCTAAACTCACACATTGTTTCCATGGTTCCTGATACAACAGTCAAGTCCATATTAACTCAGCAAGAGTTTGGAACCAAAAGGGGCCATTGGATTGATAAAATCTAGGAGTTTGATCTGGTTATCAAACCAACAAAGCTTATATAGGGAGGGGGTCTCTACCAATTGATTTTTGACAACATACTAGAAGAAATAAGGTATGAAGGAATGGAGGTTGAAGACACACCAATAACCCTCTTTGTCACCACCACAAATGAGTGGTATTCAAATATTGCTCATTTCCTTACCTATGGTGAGTGTCTTGCTTACCTATCTGGTAAAGAAAAGATGATTGTTAAGTTAAAAGTTGCTAATTTTGTCCTATGGGAAAATGGTCTATATAAGAAGAACCTTGATGGAGTATTCCTTCACTACATGGACAAAGTGCAACAAAAAAAACTTTTGGAATCCTTCCACAATTTGGCTTGTGGATGACATTTTTCTATGCCTGTGACTACCCATAAGATTTTGTGAGCCAAGTATTATTGGCCTACCCTATTTCAAGATGAATACAAATGGGTATGTAAATGTAAACTGTGTCAATAGTTCATTAAAAGACCTAAATTGGCTACGCTACCTCTCAAACCTGTAGTAATAAAAGAGCCATTTCAATAATGGAGAATTGATTTCATAGGTGTTGTAAACCTATCTTTAAGCATTGGACATGATTATGTCCTCATATCCATAGATTACTTCAGAAAATAGGTGGAAGTTATTCCAGCCAAGCATGTTACTTTAGAAGTAGTATATAATTTCCTCAAAGAAAACATCATTTCCAAGTTTAGGGTCCTAACCAAGATTGTGACAGAAAATGCAGCCTATTTCTCTTCCCATGAGATTACTCAGTTCTATTTTTATTATGGGATTACCCTCTCCCACTCCTCAGATTATTTCCCACAAGGAAATGGTCAGGAAAAATTGAGCAACAAGAACCTGGTGACCTCATCAGGAAGCTGGTAGATGACAACCAATGAACCTAACATAAAGCATTATTTGATGCTTTATGGGTAGATAGAATTATGCTCAAGAGGGAAATAGGTATGTCACCTTTCCAACTTCTATATGGTCTCAATGCAGAGATACCAATGACCTTGGAATTAATATCACTAAAATTGGCAAAGTCGATAAAAGATCAGACATATGAAAGCTCCATCGATAGGAAGATTATGTGCTTGATTGAGCTGGATGAGTAGCAAACTATGGTGGTGGACCAAATTGCTATGCATCAAAGTTTGGTGAGGAAGCTCTTTGACCAAAAATCAAAAATCCATGATTTTTAGATTGGTGATCAAGTTATGTTATGGGACAAGAGAAGAGAACCAAAGGGAATGCATGAGAAATTTGATTCCTTATGGAGAGACTCATTTTATATTCATCAGCTCAATGGTAAAAATAGTTTTCTATTGAAGTATCAAGAGAACACATCCATTTCTCTACCTCATAGTGGGAAGAATCTAAAGCATTTCAATTCTTCAAGTATCAGATAAGTCTAGTTGTACATTTGTATATTTGTTTAGTCTTTAGTTCTATTTGGTGCTTTTCATTTGTGTTTCTTTTTGGTGCCTTTCTTTTTGGGTAACATGAATACATAACCCAATGGTATACTTAAAGGCACTAGAGATTCTAGATTCTACTCCCTTTGATTATTTTTACAATCAATGGAATTTCCCTAACTATAGCCAGCTATTGTTCCCAAAATTTGTCACTTGTTTTTGGGGACAACATATCAACTATTTTGGTCTTGTAGACCAAAATTCTCCCTTCCCTTCTCAAAATTTTTTTGAGCACTCAAAGTTATTCAATTATTCAAGCATTTTTAGTCAAGGGACTTGCAAATTCAATGGGTTTAACAACTTCAATAGGTAGGCTCTCATAAAGGAACAACTTCCAAACACTTAGGCAATTTCAAGGTTGGTTCAATGTTGAGGTTTAATCAAAAGGTCCATCGGTAGGCTTCAAACAAATGGAATGAACCATTGAACCATTGAACCCCAAAGTTCAATGGTTCAATGAGTTCAAAGGTTCAAAAAGAGTTAAGCACTCAATGAGTTCAAAGAAGTTTAACCACTTCAAAGAGTTCAATGAGTTCAAAGACTTCAGCAAGTTCAAATTTCAACTGCTTTGAAAAGTTCAAATAGCTTTAAAAGACTTAAACATAAGAAGACTTTGAAGAGAAATATTGAACCATTGAACCATTAAACCTTGAACCAAAAGAGTTCAAAGGTTTAAAGGTTCAATAAAATTTGAAAGACTTAGAAGAATAAAGGATTCGAAGAGCAAAGAATGAACCATTAAACTGTTGAACCTTGAACCAAAAGAGTTCAAAGTTCAAAGGTTCAACAAGTTCAACAGAAAAGAAAAGAATCCAGAGAGTTCAAAACTTCAAAGGATTCAAAGAAAGAGAATGAACCATTAAAATTTAAACCAAAATGGTTCAAGGTTCAAAGGTTCAATAAAGTTCAAAAGACTTAGAGAATAAAAGGATTCAAAGAAAGAGAATGAACTATTGAACCATTGAACTTTGAACTAAAATGGTTCATAGGTTCAAATGGTTCAAAGAGTTTAACTAGTTCAAGGAATTTCAAAATGTGAAAGGAAACTTCAAGTAAAGGAAGGAAGGAGAAGATTCCAGAGACAAGTTCGAAGAGATGGTTCAACTGATTGAACCAAGGAGCCTATTGAACCAAGGAGTTGATTAAACCAAGGAGCCGATAGGACCACCCAAACCATTGAACCATTAAACCAATGCACTCTCATGGTTTAAAGGTTCAAGTTTCAAAGTGGTTCAAGCGACCAATGACCAGTGACATCCCCACAGATGTCAAATTCAAGGTAATAAAATGCCTATTTATTTTCAAATGTGGCATGGATCTAAGAACAAACTAGGTGACTAGCTGAAGAAGGAGCCAAAAAAGCCAGCTAAAAGGGAAGAGATAGCCTAAGATCTTAGATCATGAAGAAGAGATAAAATACAATAAGGAAAGAGGGAATGATGCAGAAAGACCAAAAATATATGTGCAGGAGTTATTTCTAATAGGTGAAATAGTCTACCAGGTGGACATCAGAGAGTGTGAGCACTCAATAGCATGTCAGATTTGTCTAGATCAAGTAAAAGTGAAGTGGATAGCTGTACAACTATCAGGAAGAGGACCAAGTGGCCCATACTTCAAAAAGAGACATTTGAGATGAATTGACATGCCATAGTTAAGGTTGATGCCCTATTCTAGCATGGCCCCTTGATAGAACTGAAAATACATTCAAGGCATTGGATGCAGCATGGGCCATTCCATGAAATAAAGTACCCAAGTCTTTCTTGGAGTGATATATATTGTAATCTCTTATTTTATGCAAAGGAGATCTCTCTGTTATAGAAGCAAAACTCTGCCCAAATTGAAAGGCATTTCCTAAGACTTTGAGCTCATATTGTTAATCATATTTCTTTATTTGAATGAGAAAACAAATGACCTTTTAGACTTTGTGCTAGAATAGCTTGTGTTATTTAGGAAATTGTTCTTATGTCTATTTCCTAGAAGCATTCTTGTCCATTTAATTTAACAAGTAGAACTAGTGGAAGTAATTAGGAAGGTGTCTTGAAGCTAATTGTGGAGAGACTTTGTGCTACCATAATTGTCTTTAGCGTGTTTATTTTTTTGTTTCTATGTAAAAGATCTTGGGATGACTTTGTGCCCCCATTGTCCTTCGTATATTTCACTCTTTGGTAGTTGAGGTGGAGACTTTGTGCTACACTTCATCCTGCTATGTTTCTGTGCCCTATTACTTTTACTATCTAGGAACGAATATGGCTATTGACTAAATATTACTTCTAAAAGAAGAGAAGTACCTTCAGTAATTACCCAAGATTTCTCCTTTGATCTGTAAACATCATCTCTAAAAAAAGATAGATGGATGGTGTTGTCCTACCCCTAAGTGTTATTTTCAGCTTATATATATAGTATATAGTATTCTATAGTTATAAGGAACCTCCCCTTGATGAGAGGAGAGATTTGTTCCCTTTTAATGTGGTCAACTTGCACATTTAGCTGATAAACCTCCCTATGCTATGGTTGAAACACCTATTTTTCCCTCAGTTAGATGGTGACAAAATATTCACCCAACAGTAAGAATAAATGTTAGAGGCTTCAAAATATTCTTTTATATCAAAAAATTATCTTTTGAAGGTCCTTATACCCTATATTTTAGTTCTCATCTGATCAATTTCTTTCTCATATTTGATGAACCTATGAACTAAAATTAAGGTAAAGACCATGTATTTTGTAGACTCCTTATCAACTATTACCTTAAAATGATTATGAATCTATTATGCTTGAATGATATTGTTGGCATCATCCATTGGTTAACATGACATTAAATTCATCATGCCATCAATCTCATATAACACATCAATAGCCTTATCATGAGCCTCCTTATCTCGATCCATAGACAATGTTAGTACTCTTATCCAAAATTGAGTAGCCTTGTGTAGTTCCTCATGCTTAGCATCATCCTTCAATATTTTCTTAGTAATAAGGGTATTCATGTCAATTGATTTTATGACTATCAATTTGGGATAATACATATTTAAGAACTAAATTTCTCCTTCATAGTTATTAATCTACTCCTTCAAAATATCTTCTCTCCATGATAGCTCCATAATGTTCCATCATATATGTAAGAATTTTGTTACCTTTTGTGATCACTTCCTCAGACCATTCTTTTGTATCCCTTCCCATGTGAGAAATATCTCATATAAAACCAATTACATCTTGATTTATACTGATTAGGTACATTGTCTATGGTTGTTGTGATGTTTCGCCAGGCTTTGTGAACTAGTTGAGTGTTTTGGTCAACTAATCAACTTTCCTTTTAAGCTCATCATTAGTGTCTTTGTTGTGGTCAATTCTATGTAAGAGAGAGTTTATACCTATCTTCACATCATGTTTGAGTCCCTCTCTTGTTTGTTAACCAAGGTGTATGTGAGAAACTTAATAATTTACTACCACAAGATATTATTTTGAATTATCTGGTAGGGGAACTACAATCTCAACATATATTTCTCCATTATCATTAGTGAATGTCCTTAAAAGAGTCTTGGGAGTGAGTTTTAACATATTCTTGACTTTTAACATGTCTAAGTCTAAAGTGTTGGGATCAATCATTATTTTTTTCTTTTTACCTATAGATTGGGATAACCAACTACAGGTAGCCTTATGTTGATCTGGCATGGTAACCAAGGAATTTTTAGTTGATTTAGTTGTAATAATTAGTACTATGACCAAAATATACTCCTGGGAAGATGATATTAGTGTCTACTCAGGAGGTACTTATGAGGTTCCACCCTCACCAGTAGTTTATAAACTAATATCTACACCAAGTGCTTGGGTTGCTCCAACCTCAACTGATGGTATGGATGAAACAATGAAAATGGGGGAAGTGGAAGCAACATGAGTAGTTTTGATTACTAGGAGACAAGAGGATAGAACAAAAATAGAGGTTATGAATTTAGGGATCAGTGGAAGGGTGGAAGCCAAGGCATTGAATGTGTTAATTAGGTGTGTAGGACCACTTAAAGTTGGTGAAGTGAAAATAGTAGGCTAAGATGAAGGGGAAATAGTGCTTACCCTAGGGATTGAGGTGGCCTATAGAACTATAATCAAGATGACTAACTCTGAGGCATTGTATTATTGGGTGGTGTTGGGAATTAATGGTGATGAAATGAATAAATTGTAAATGGAATAGAAAGTGGAAATGGATCAAATGGGGAAGGTGAAGTGGGAGGAAGGGAAAATGAAGTGGAAACTTGAAATTTCACTATAAGGGGACACTAAGTGTCCACTTCAATCATTTATGATGATTTCACTTATTTTATGGAGGTGGGTAGAGTGGTAGATGAAGTGGGAACAAGTGAAGGGGTTGATATTGGATGTGGAGAAGATGAAACTCATGGAGTAATGGGGACCTAAGATATTTGAGGAAAAATGGGGATGGATGGTGAAGGTGTTGAAACCACTTGTACAATATGTGTAGGAGAAGGGGGAGTAGTGGAAATGGGAGTCAAGGATATGGGATCTAAAGCTATAGATCCCCATGCTACTATTATTGTCTCTTCCATTGAAAGGTCAATATGTTCATTTGTAGCTTCTCCTTGTCTATTGGATTCCCCCTTTATTGCCTTTATCTTTGTCTTATTTTTCTTAGGTTCCTTTGAATATTCCCTAAGAACCTCCTCTAATAAATTAAGATCTTCTACTTTGATATTTAAAATCTTCTCCTTAACCTTATGGTTTCTCTTATGACTCGTACTCCCTTGATCCTTATCCAATTGATAGTTATGTTGATCATTGGGGTTATTTTATCAAATAGTGAGAAATATTCAAGAATTAACCACCTTGTTGATGGTATAGGTTTAGCAATGATATATGTGAGGTAGATGGGATCTAATCTAGAGTTATCATCCATCAAGTCATTAAGGACTAGTGATAGATCATAATCCTTTATTTATTGCAAGGATATTTTAGAATAGTCCCTCATTCTAACCATTTATTCATCATCATAGTCTTCCCAAAAATATTCATAATATGGCACATGTTTATATGTTTCCATCTCTAGTGTATTAGTGACCTTACTATATAGGTCAAATTAAGGTTTGAA
Source organism: Torreya grandis (assembly GCA_037957365.1). Taxonomy (NCBI): domain Eukaryota; kingdom Viridiplantae; phylum Streptophyta; class Pinopsida; order Cupressales; family Taxaceae; genus Torreya; species Torreya grandis. The sequence continues at coordinate 4,279,446 of JARHVA010000139.1, forward strand.
TTCTAGGGTCCTCAATATTACTTAGCACATCTCTACCTCCACAATTTTGGCCTTTAAAAGAGATTGGCATATATAATGGCCAATAGAAATAGGGAATAATATCCCTACCTTGTGTCTATCTAAAAGGATCTTATGTGTATCCATTAGCTACCTAACTAACTCTAATAATACCCATTTATCACTTAAATACTAGGGAAGTGTGTAAGGAAAACCATTGAATCCCACTACTCAAATGTAGGAATAGGTGGGGAACTATATAAAGAAGGAGACCCACTTGGTAATCTTATATTTTGTAGCTTGGGATAACCTTGTCTTCTCAAGCTCTTGATCAAACATGATGATGACGATGAAATAAATGAAAGCATCATTAACTCTCTTGAATTGTTATATACTAGCCTATAACATGAGATTAGGGTAATAGTTATAAACTCTAGTTATATATTTAAGAACTATATTTAGGCCTAAGAATAATCTTCCTTTGGCCAAGATATAGATAATGTATGATATCATATAAAATTTATTGGTCATTTTCACCTCCACCAACTGGTTATGGAGGGAATAACTTATTAGTTGGGCTTAATGTATATGTTATTTATTCTCTTTGATGATCTAGATATACTGGTACATCTAGTCTTGATAATACTTGGCATCAAGATTGATAATGACTCTATGTAGTAGTTTTATAATGTCTCCCACTTCCTCTATAAAATCCAATCTATACATACTCTTGGGAAATCTAATGGAGGAATTCTTGGGAGTCTTAAGCCATTGTTTGTTCATAATTTTTTGACATCCATATTTATTATCCTCATAAAACTATGTAGATTTTAACAGAGTTATATCCAAATAACTCTTAAACTCAGCAAAGATAAACATTATGTTGATAAAGTTGGGATCAATATCTAGAACTTTCTCCCCTTTCTTAGTGAAGACTTGCCTCCTATCAGGTTCATAATGTTGAAATAGTATGAGGATCAACTAAGATATTTGAATAGAAAGAGGAAAGGCTATAGCTTGTGGTAAACTGTTGTCATAGATACTCTAGATCTAGTCACTTTTGAAAATTTCCCCTATCCTAGACTAGAAATCTCTTAAGTTAATTTGACCTAAATTTGTATCTATTATTTCTGCCATATTAGACTCCAAAAAATAAGTCAGTCTAAAGCCCTTAAATTTTAAATTCATTTCATTGGGATGCATGGAAACTAAAATTACTATTTGTGAGAAACCCACTATGAAATCTAGTGGAACATGTAGGTGTCTAGAGCACTTGTGCTCTTTGGTTGAGGTTGGAGGTACTTGAAGTACATCCAATGTGTATGGTGCTTGACGGTTATGAAATATATAATGAGGGTGTGATGTACTTAGATCAGGTCCACTCTCTATGGTGCATTCAAGGTTAGTAAGGTTTGAAGGTGATTAAGGTACAAAAGATCTTCGATAGAAGTGGGAGGTGCTTAGAGCTTGTCTAATCTCTATGGTGCTAAAAGTATTGTGGGCTTATAAAGTGTTTCTAGCAAGTCTAGTGTTCATGTGGATGTTAGGGAATCTTTAAGGAATATTTTTTAGTTTTTGAATATGATTTATATGTTTAGAATATTCACTTGGGGAATCCCTAATTTTGAATGAAAAATATCTGAGGGGAAAACAAGGGTTTTTATTCTAGAAATGATCTTTTGGGGAATGAATTTGTTAACCCTAAAACAACCCAAAATAACTGACTATAAACTTCTCGATAAGTAATAAAGTATCATAGGTAGTCCTAGAGTAATGTTGTAAAAAAGTTAATGATAGTTTTATGCAAGACTAAAACTTTTATAAAAAAGGAAAATAATTCAAAAATTGTTTCAAACTCAAAGGAATATATGTGTGAAACTGAAAGGAAATCCATAGAAATGATGTGGAAACTATAATGAAAATGTGACTTGGTATTTGGTTTAATGTGGCTTGAAGTTTAAATTTATGGTATGAATGGATAAATCTCAAAGATCCCAATTAGCAATAAAAAATATAATGAAAAAACACTAACTACTTAGATTTTATATAAAATATCTTGCTATTAATGTGAGCTTGAGTGGTTGGTGGATAAGGTTGGACCTACTTAAAGTAGTTCCACTCTCCATGGGGAAATTGGAACTAAAAGGAATCAGGACTTGACATGTACTTTGCATGTTGAAAATATACAATGCTCAGGTTTAGCTTCATGTGAGAAAGGATTTGGTGGGTTGGTGTAAGTTGGACCTACTTGAAGTAGGTCTACTCTCCATGGATGAGATGGTAGGCTTTGGTGAAAGGTGGAACCCATAAGGTAATATGCACATTTGGAATGTGTCAAGTGTACTTGAGGTCCTAGGTCCCATGATATATAAAGGTGAGTGTTTGGTAGAACACAAAGATCATGGTTTACCTTGCACATTTGAAAATGTACAATATACACTTTAATTTCCACACTCTATAGAAGGGGTTATTAAGGATTTATAAAAATTTAGAGCCTATCGTGAACATTGCACATTGTGAAAATGTGCAAAGTGAATGCCAAGTTCTAGATTCTACTAAATTGGGTGCATGGAGGGATCTAGAGCCTGCCATGCATTTTTCATGTTTGAGAATGTGCAAAGTGCATTATGAGTTCTAGATTTCATAGTTTTGGATTTTTGGTGCTTTATGAGACTTGAAACCCATGAAATAATTTACATAGGTGAAAATTATATCTAGAATTTTGGATTTTGTAAGGCAAAGGGAAAGATGGGTTTCTATAGGATTCAAGGTTTTTCCTAAAAAATAAATGGGGACTCCCTTAGGGTGTTAGATATAATGATATTTTTGGGACAAAAATCTCAACATGTTTGGTGACATTTGTGAGATGATTACTTTATAATCATTTTCAATCTAGTAGCCTTTCAAGACATTAGCATGGAATCAACTTTGTTGTGACAAAAATCTAACCTCATAAGGTGTTGTGTTGTTAAGCCTATTTCTAAATTATAGTGTATTTAAAATAATATACATTTAATTTTTAGGACCCCCTTTATTGCGAAACCATTTTTTGGGTTGACTTGTCGCATGGTTTTGGTATCCATTATTTTGTAATACTACTTTATTGATATATTATGTATAGATATATTTGATGTAGGTAATACATCATGATAACAAGGGTTTGAGAAGGAATAATAGAGTGCGTGAATTTAAGTGAAAATTGAAGAGGGTTTGTTGAGTGTAACTCTAAATGATATTTATGTGTTGTAATTGTGAAAAGACTGATATGAGATTAGATTGTACTCTCATGGCTTGTAATAAAATTTTAGAAAATGCTTCTCAATTGATATAGCCCACATTAGGTGAACCACATTATATTTGGTCTTCTTGTTGTGCATTTTATTTCTATTTTTTATTCATCTATGTTTATATCTATTATTATTATGATTCTATGAAATTATTTCACATCAATTTTTGGTTTTATTCCTAACAAAGGGAACAAACTGGGATTTGCCTAGACACAAAAAAAATAGGGAAAAACAACCTAAAAAAACAACTCTTAGTGAGTCTAACCTATGAAAAATCACTTATTAAAATCATGACTAACCCTATTATTTACAAAGTTTAATATTTTTTAAATAATTTCCTTACCTCAAAATCAAGCTTTGAGGTATATCTCATTTATTGGGATTGGTAGTTCTACTCCATCAAAATTGGAGAGATAGAATGCATTGGACCCTTTTCACTAAGTGATGATATATGGACCACTCTATATTACATCAAATTTGGTGTGCTTACTTGGTTTTAATTTATCTGCATCCCATTTTAGGATCATGCCTCTTTCATTAAAGATTATTGTAGTTGCCTTTTTTTATCAAAATTCTTTTTGGTTTGTGCCTGATTCATTTCCAAGACTTTCATTGATTGATTCCTTATTTATTTAAGCTCCATGAGTTCAACCAGTCTCATTATCATTTCATCATTATTGATCAAGTCTAATTGGTGATTGAGTTCTAAAGATGTAAGCTCGATTAATAGTGGCACTCATTCTTCTCTTCTATATACCAACATGAAAGGTGAATTACATATGGCTCTCTTTGGTGTAATTTTATCAGCTCATAGTGCTGATTTTAGTTTCATGTGCCACATTCTCTGGTTGTCTTCCATAGTTCATTTGATAATTCTAATCAAGTCCTTATTGGTTGACTTATCTAGGCAATTATCTTGGGGGTAATAATTTGAATAAGTGCTCTGGTACACATTATTCTTGATATCCCATTTACTAACTTGAGTGCCCATAAATGCCTTAGCATTATCTAATATTATGGTGTGAATAACACCAAATCTTGAAACTATACCATCCATGAATTTGAGAATAGACATTTTAGTGGTATCCTTTAGAGAAACTACTTTAGTCTATTGTGTAAAATAATCCATTATTGTGAGAATCCATTTATGACCCATACTTGATGGTAGATTGATTATGACAATGAAATCTAATCCCCATTAGGTGAATGGTTGATTTGCTTGAATTAGTCTGAGAGGAAGTGTAGCTAGTCTTTATTTACCAGTGAAGTAAGTAAAATTTTCAAAATTTCTTACCCATTCATGGGAATCCTTGAATAATTTAGGCTAATAATATCCTCCTCTCATTACCTTAATGGTCTTAGTCCTTATAGGAAAATTCCCTCATGACGGTCTACTATGAAATTGCTCAAGCACTTTGGGAACTTGCTCATGCTCAATACATATTAATAAGAATCCATTCATATCCTTCTAAAATAAACTTCCATTAGTAAGGACATATGGAATTGATTAGAGTCAAAAATACCTTTTCTTTAACTATTGGAATTCATAGGGTTATTCATCAGTCCATAGGAAATGAGTCATGTCTTGAATCCATCTATTGAAAGAAGGTGGATTATCTAGCTGAGGTGTATTTTGAGTGTACACTATGTTAGATACTAATTTAATAGTCTTGATTTCAGTATCTAGTTGTTTAGACAATCATTTTCCTCTTACTAGCTTTGTGATTATGATATCTATGTCATAATCCATGACCTTAGTGATCCATTCTACTCTTTTCTTGTTTATCTCCCTATTCAATATAAATTCTTTGATGCTCTGATGACTCACCATTAGATATACCTTATTGTTAGAGAGCATATGCTTGAATTTATTAAGTGTTTTTATTACCACATATACTTGATTTTCCATGAAGCTATAATTATTTTCATAACCTTTCAAAGATTGGCTGAATAAAGATATTGGTTGTTCCAAATCTTCTTGATTGTGTTGAGTTAGAATTGTTGAGATACTTCCCTCCCATCCAAATGCATAGAGGATAAAATCATTCTTATAGTTTTGGTTAACCAGGGTAAGGGCTTAGGAGATGGCCTATTTGATAGTTTCAAATATTTATTTTCCCTCTTACATCTAGTTAAAAAGAGTTCCCTTCTTTAACATTGTAGTAAGGGGTTTTACTAAGGAGGCAAAATTTGTAACAAATATTCTCACAAAGTTGATCTTCCCAAGAAATCTTTATAGGAATTTTTTGTGACTCGATAGTGCTAATGTAGATATGGCTCTAACTTGTTTAGGGTATATTGTAATACCTTCTTTTGACACTATGTATCCTAGTAGTTTCCCCTCATGTATTGTAAACACACTCCTTTGGGTTAATGGAAAACCCCAAATTATCTACAACTTTTGAAAATACTTCTCAAGTGATCTAGATCTACATCAACATGATTGGAGTAGATTGTAATATCATTTAGATATACTAAAATTATATCATTTATTCGATCCTTGAATAGCATATCCATGGCTCTCTGAAAAGTCATGCTTGTGTTTGTTAGACCAAATGACATCTTCTTGTATCTGTACATGCCCCATTTGGTGGTGAAGGCAATTTTAAATTGATCTAATTCTTATACCAAAATTTGATTATAACTTGAATAACTATATAGAAGAGATAATATTTTATATATTGATACTATCTATAGAATTTATTCTATAGGGGGAAGGGGATAGTGATATTTCAATGATGTTTTTTTTAGGTTTCTAAAGTCCATGCATAGTTATATTTTACCATTTTTATTTTTGACAAGGACTAGATTTGATACCCAAGATGAGTGTTTAATCAAAAATGTTATATTAGCCTCTATTAACTTAGAGATTTTTTTATTCATCAAGGGTTCAATCTTTAGATTTATCGGTCTCTATTTCTATCTGATAGGTTTCACATTTGGATCCAATTATATAGTGTGTTATGCTAAAATTGGTTCAAATCCTCTTAAATCATGATAGCTCCAAGAAAATTTATCATCAAACTATTAAAATAATTAAACAAAATCATGCTTCTCAGAAATATTTCATACCTTGTCTATCTTGAGAGACTTGCCTTTTGAGATGGTGATGGGTTCACAATCTTCTTCATTGATGGTAATTTTATTCTTCTCACCTTTAGGCTTTAGTTGGTCATCTAAGTTAAATATATTTTCTAGTGTGACAATACCCATAGGTAGCTTATTTGTTTTTATATGTATAATATAATCACCATATTGGTCTTGTAGCCTTGGTTGATCCCTTTCTAAAAAAGCAACATCTCCTCTAAAAAAATTTACAATTTGCTTATCACTATCAAAGACTTGCCAATTAGTTTCATTATCAAGGATAGAAGGACTTACAATTTGCCTCATATGCTAGTTGTTCTTATTATTTATTTCAAATAATAAGTTATATTGGGACCCCACTAAGGCCATATGGTTAAATATTTATTCTCTGCCCTTAGTACCACCTAAATGTTTAAATTGGTGAAATCTTCCAATAGGTCCCAAACCTTTTTTTTGTGAGAGCTTAACAAATTGTTTTTGGTTACAATTTTTCTATCTAACTTGGTGAATTATGAGCTCACTATCACCAAATATCTACAAAAGCTTGATTCCTCTATCTTTGTCCAATTAGAGGCCTTAAATCAGGGATTTATACTTAGCTATATTGTTAGTACATCTAAACTAAAGTTTAAACAAGTAGAAGTAGCTATCTTTCTATAGGGAGATCAATACAATTTCCATACCTACATCATTTTTGCTTATGGAGTCATCAAAAAATAACTACCACATCACATGAATATCTTCAACTAGTTTGAATAAATTTGGGATAATTACACCTTTCTCATTAATATAATATGTCCCTACCCATATTTCTTGTACATATTCATAAGGATCAAATTATATGTATGATCCCCATTTCTCCAAGTGAGTGTCTATAATATCTTCTATAGGTGTTGCATTCTCTTGAGCCATTTCTTCCTCTTATTGATCTTGCAATTTACAATTCATATCTATGGGAAGAATAAGATTATATGTCTCAATATGATTTTTTGTAATTGGCTCAATGCTTATTATTACTCTAGTTCCATATCTTATTCTATATAGCATGTGAGATCAATCTATAGATATATATCCTCCCATCTTTGTAGTGAAATATCTTGAAAGACAAATGGAAAAGTAGGGGGGGAATCTATGACTGAAATATCTTGAGTAATTGAAAGGCTTAGGCAAGCATGAATAGTGAGGTTTAATATTTTTATAGTTCCTATTATTAGAACATCAATCCCATCTAGTTGAACTACTCCCTTATTAATAGTTGTGTATTTTATTCCCAAAGCATTAGTTATTTTATTGGGCATTATTAAACTACTAGCCCCTAAATCTACCATGAAATTATGTACTAGATGCTTCCCTATTATAAGTGAAAGATATAATGGAAGAGGCTTACTATTTTTGCCTATTTTAATATTAAATTGAGGTTGACATAAATTTATTGCAGGTGTAGGCCCCTTAGTTAGAACCTTTTTTGATATTTGAAAATTCTCCAGAGCGTCTTTTAGTAAGTCCCTTTGTCCTAATATAGATATGCTTCTAACATGGTGATATTCAAATTAGTTTTCTTCATTTGATCAACTATGATAAAAAAATATATTACAATCCTTACCAGTGCTTTTGTAGGGGTTTCATCTTCTTTTACAAGATTTGGAGTGGTCACCTTTACTTTGAATTTATTTATAGGTATAAAGGGTGGCTTCTACATTATGTTTCTATTTATTGGTTTTACTACTACTTTAGAATTTGAATCTTGGTCTACCCTAGGGGGTTGATTAGCTTCTATTGCTCTTTTCTTGGAATGTGTATTAGCTGTTATAGGGCCTCTACCATTAAAAAATGCTTCATCTTGGCCTATCCTACCAAAATCATCCTCCTACTAGTTTAGAAGAGTTACTTCACTTTGAGTAGGTTCTTGTGTGTCTACTTATTGGGAAGTGGATTCTTCCTATTGTCTTTACATATTTTTTATACCTTGCACCATCAAGGCTTGACTAATTACACCATTAGGGTAAGTGTTATGATTATGGGGATGATTGTAAGGATAACATCACTCATACTCTTGAGCCAAACTATTTTGAATAGGAATAATGGATGTGGAGGCTCTTAGTGTTAGTAAAGCATGGGTGTTTATAGGTCTTGGCTATGAATTTTTTCCTTATTGTTAGTTATTACCTTGATATGGCTGCCTATTCCCTTGGTATGTAGGGTTAGATGGCTAAAAAGGTTTATAGCTTTGGGATTTCTACCTTTTCATCACCACTAACTCATTTCCAAAGCTCTTGAGTAATTATTTGACCTCATACAGATCATTTGTAGGTGTAGGAGTCAAAGTAGGTGCCTTACTCATAATGTGAATTAGAGCAAGTGAAAGTGGGGGATTAAGGGATATTTTTAGAAATAGAGGAATTGGTGACCTTGGTGAAATTTTCTCGGCTTGGATTAAATAATTTTATGCCCTTATTTCCATAACATAATTTTTTAAGAAGTGTGGTGCCACCTATTAACTGAATCATTATAGCTATATCACTATTAAGATATTTTAGATAATACAATAAGGCATTATTTATAGTGGGTTTAACCAAGATTAGGATTCTATTATAGGTCTTCTATAAATGGTAATCGAAGTCAGTCATTTGCTCATGAGGAGCTCATTAAATAGTAGTTAAATATTCACCCAAGGAAACGTGGTCACTCTTGACCTCAAAATAGGTGAAAATTGTAGCACCTAACTCATCATAAACTCAAATTGAGGTGGGAGCAAGGGATCTGTACCATTATAAAGCATTACCCTTGAAAGAGGAGACTATAAGTCTAGTTTCAACATTATTTTAAACCACATTATGGATTGAATAGAGGTTATAAATATCTTGTATGTGTTATAAAGTAGTGGTAGAGGTTTCACTAGTAAAATATAGTAGGTTTTTTTAAAAATATTTAAAAAATATAAAGTGTAAAAATATGTCTTTCTCTTTCTCAAAAGAGTTATAAAAAATAAAGATGTACTTTTGCATTACAATTTTCAATGTATTTGAAATGAAATTAAACATGATAGTAACATTTGAAAATATTAAAAAGAGAGGGAAACTTAATTTATGTCCATAATCTCCTCAACTTTATTATCATTCTCTACCCACAACTTCTCTATGTATGTATCAAAGGCCTTGAATATTTCTTATATTCATTCGGCATATGGCCTATAAGAATAAATGTTAGAGGATACATAATCTACATGTACATCAAATATTTATCTTCTAAATGTCCTTATACCCTATATTTCATTTCTCATCTGATCAATCACTTTTTCATATTTGATGAACTTGTGAATTAAACGTAAGGTAAAGTGCGTGTCTTTTGTAGACTCCTCAACTAGTTCCTTAAAATGATTCTAAACCTATTATAATTAAAGGATATTATTGGAATAATTATTAGTTAACATGAAATTAAATTCATCATGCCATCAATCTCATAAATCACATCAATAGCCTACTCATGATCCTCTTTGTCTCACTCCATAGACTCTATTAGTACTCTTATTCTAAATTAAGTAGCCTTGTGTAGTCCTTGTGCTCATCATCATCCTTCAATATTTTCTTAGCAATGAGAGTATTAATGTAAATTGATCTTATGCCTATCAATTTAGAATAATAAATATTTAAGATCCAAATTTATCCTTCATATTTGTTAATTTAATCCTTCAAAATCTCTTTTCTCTTCATGATGACTCCATAATGCTCCATCATGGCTATAAGAATTCTGCTACCTTTTGTGATCAGTTCCTCAGACTATTCTTTTTTAGCCCTTCCCATATGAGAAATATCTTATACAAAATCAATTGTATCTTGATATAGACTGATTGGCTACACTACCTATGGTTGTTATGATGTTTCACCAAGCTTTATGAACTAGTTGAGTGCTTTGATCAATTTATCAACTTTACTTTTAAGGTCATCCTTGGTGGATTTATCATGGTTAATTATCTAGAAGAGAGAGTTGATACCTATCTACACATCATGCTTGAGTCCCTCTCTTGTCTATCAACTAAGGTGTATGTGAGAAACTTGATAATCTACCACCATAAGATATTTTTTTTATTTCTCTAGTGGGGGAACTACAATCTCAACATATCTCTCTCCCTTATCATTAGTGAATGTCCTTGAAAGAGTCTTGGGAGTGGTTTTTGAATTCTTCTTGACTTATGACATGCCAAATTCTAAAGTGCCAGGATCAATCATTATTTTCCATTTTTTACCCATAGATTGGGCTAAATAATTAGGGGTAGCCTTCTATTGATCTAGCATAGTCACCAAAGAATCTATAGTTGATGTAGTTGTATTAACTAATACTATGACCAAAGTAAACACGTAGAAAGATGATACTAGTGTCTACTTAGGAGGTGCATGTGAGGGTCCATCCTCACCAATAATTTGTAGACCAATATCTGCACCAAGTGCCTGGGTTATTCCAACCTCAACTAATGGTATGGATAAAATAATGGAAATGGGTGAAGTGGAAACAATGGGAGTAGTTGTGCCCACTGGGGGACTAGAAGATGGAATAAACATAAAGGTTGTGAATTTAAATACTAGTGGAAAGGTGGAAGCCAAGGCACTAAATATGTCAATTAGGAGTGTATGACCACTTAGGGTTATTGAAGTGAAAATAGTGGATTGAGATGAAGGGGAAATAGTACTTACCCTAGGGGTTGAGGTGGCTTATAGAACTGTAGTCAATATGACTAACTCCAATTAGGGTAATATACTATTAGCTGGTGATGGGAATTAATGGTGATGAAATGGAAGGAATTATAAATGGAATGGAAAGTAGGAGTGGATTAAATAGGGAAGGGTATGTGGGAGGAATGGAAAATTAAGTGGAAACTTGAATTTACACTATAAGGGGACCTTGAGTGTCCACTTGACTTATTTGTGATGATTGCACTTGGCTTATGGAGGTGGGTGGAGTGGTAGATGAAGTGGGAATAAGTGGACGGGTTGATAAAGGAGGTAGAGAAGTACAATCTTCCCATAAATCTTCATAATATGGCACATGTTCATATGTTGTTAGATCTAGTGAAATAATGACATTACCATATGGGTCAAAGTAAGGTATAGATTCTAGGGTCCTCAATGTTACTTGGCACATCTCTCCCTCCATAGTTATGGCCTTCAAAATATATTGTCATGTATAATGGCCAATAGAAATAGGGAACCATATCCCTACCTTGTGATAATCTAAAAGGAGCTTATGTGTATCTACCAGCTACCTAACCCACTCCAACAATACCCATTTGTCAATTACATATTGGGGAACTGTGTAAGTACAACCATTTTAATATAGCTACCCAAATGTAGGAATAGGTGGGGAACTAAATAAATAAGGATCCCCACTTGGTAATCTCATCTTTTATAGCTTGGGATAACCTTATATTCCTAAACTCTTGATCAAACATGATGATGATGCTATAAAATAAAGCATCTTTAAATCTCCTAAATTTTTATCTACTAGCCTACAACGTGAGATCAAGGTAATAGTTATAGACTCTAGTTATCTCTTCAAAAACTCTATTTAGGCCTAGGAACAATCTTTCTTTGGCCAAAATATAGACAATTTATGATGTCATATAAAATTTATTAGTTATTTACACATCTACCAACTAGTTATGGAAGGAATCACTTATTAGTTGGGCCCTATGTATCTGTTATTTGTTCTCTTTGATGATCTAGATATATTAGTACATCTAATCTTGATAACACTTGGCATCAAGATTACCAGTGACTTTGTGTAGTATTTTTCTAATGTCTCCCACCTCCTCTGTAAATTAGACCTATAGATAGTCTTGGGCAATCTAGTAGAGGAATGCTTAGGAGTCTTGACCCATTATTTATTGATAATTTTTTGGCACCCCTCTTTATTTTCCTCATAAAATTCATAAAATTGTGTAAATGTTTATAGAGTTATATCCAAATAAATCTCAAACTTAGGGATGACAAACACTATGTTAATGAAGTCAGGATCAAGATCTATAACTTTTCCCCCATTCTCAGTGAATAATTATCTCTTATCAAGGTCATAATGTTGAGTCATTATGAGGATCAACTCAAGGATTTGAATAAAGAGAGGAAAGGCTATAGCTTATGATAAAATGGAGTAATAGATATTATAGATCTACTCACTTTTGAAATCTTCCCCTATCCTAGCTTGGAAATCTCCTGGGTCAATGTGACATAAATTTATATCTGTTACTTCCACTATATTAAAATTCAAACAAGAAGTCACATAGGGGACCTTAGATTTGAAATTTATTTCCTTATGAGGCCTAGAAAATAAAGTTACTATTTGAGAGAAATTATATATAAAAGTTGGTAGAACCTATAGATGTCTAGAGCACTTATGTTCTCACATAGATCTTGGAGGTGCTCAGAGCACATCCAATGTCTATAGTGCTTGAGGGATATGAAATCTCTAGTGAAGGTGGGACATGCTTGGAACATGTCCAATCTTCATGGTGTAATATAGTTTTGTAGGGTTTAAAGGTGATTGAGGCATGGGAGATCTCCAACAGAAGTGGGAGGTACTTGGAACACCTCTACTCTCCATGGAACACTTATGCTACTTATATCTACTAAAATAATGGAGAATAAAGTTAAAATATACTTACCTATATGTGAACCCATAATGATTCAATATCTCTCTTGGCTAATGGGGATTTACAAGAGGTTGTTTTGGTTCAAAAGAATCACTTTGTTAGGCCAAAGCATTCAAGACCTATCCATAAGACTAGATTATTTAGAATAAGAAACCTAAGCTAATAATCCTTAAGTATAATGGTGGAAAAGCATATTGTGAAGAAGCACAAGAAAATAATAACTCTTTATTACATATCATAATAAATACCAAAATGACCTTGTATATAATTGAGTATCTCACCTGAAAATCATTCAAACATGTCAACTATGCTGGGTCAACTTGAATGACATAGTACATTTTTGAGCTAATGCCTAAATTTTGTGTTAGGTCAGTCGAAAGGATAATAAACCTAAAGATCCAAAATGACCCTAAACTACATTAAGTCGACCAGGTCAACCTAGTTTGTTGAGCATGTAAAAAGGGTACCAAGTAAGGAGAAGAAGGATAAAGAGAGGAAAATACTAAAATAATATGCAAGTTAGGATAAATAGCTTAGGGAAATATATTAGGAGATGAATGGATTGGAAATAACATTGAAATAAGGAAAAAAAATCTTATGAAGAACCAAAGGTCTACCCACCCTTTCTCTGTGCACCCCTTAAGGTATGCACTCAAAGAGATTGAGTCACGATGGGTTCTTACAAGATGTAAAGTATCCATATATGATAAAATTTAAATATATTATGTGTATACATATGTACAACTCAAATCTCATCACATGTCACTAAGGTGTAATAGGGGATGGTGTTTTGAGAAAGAACATAAGGACACACACAACATTGATGCTAAAAAAAAATTAGTATTTTAAAAAGCATACAATAATTGAAAGTAAATGACAAAAAGGGAAACTAGAAAGTAAATGTAATGCATACCTTGAATTACCTTTTATCACGGAATGATTATCAGTTGTGTTTTTAGTTTTTATTGTGTAGGGTTTAGAGATCACTTTTGACAAACCCAAGAATACAAAACTAAAGAGAAAAAATAAATGAATGTAAGAAAAGCTAAGATAACTAGTGATATGTGGAAAAAATGTACTTTGGAATTTGAAAAACTTGGTGACAAGTGTTATGTTAGAGAAAATGACTAAGTCAAACAAAAGTAAATTGGGTAACCAAAAAAACAAGGCTACTAAAGATTGAAAAACTCAAACAAGTAAACCTCAAGTAAGAAAAGACAAACTCACCAATTCAAACCAAGGATACATGTTTAAAAAGGAATGATAAGCAAGACAAATCAATGGTAAAAATAAAAACAAAATGATAAAACAACATTGATGAGTGAGCAGTAATAATCCACATCTCACTCAATAATGGAAAAAGGTACATAAAAGGGAAAATAACATTGATGAATGAATAATAACAAACCATATCTTACTCAATACTGGTAAAAGGGTACGAACTCATGTGTCTATAATAGCAAGATAACAAAATCATGATAAATGATAAAGGTAAGGTAAAGTAAGTTTAATAAATGTAAAATGTTAGTATAAAAAATATGATCCAAAGTTGATTAAACATGTTGTTTTGTGTCTAAGGATAGATAAAATTGAAACAAAGTAGTGCTATCATGTTTTTAAGAAATGAAGAAGAAGGAATTTAAAGAAGAGGGAAAACATATTTGGAATCACAATTTGGATATCAAAGGGGGAAATGAAATGGGTGGAAGGGAGAATGAAGGAAAAACCAAGGTAGAGAAACTCTTTATTAAAGTTAATACACTCAAATTTGGTTTGTCAAAACAAGAGGATTGTTAACCTTAGGGGCTTTGAATAATTTATCTTAGCTACACAAGTCTTAGGTAAATAAATGGAGTATATAGATCATCCCATAAAGGCTATATGTATGAAAAGTAAAATAAACCTACCTCCCCATGACGTGTTCCATATTTTTGAAGACCCCTTACAAAGTTGTCAATCTACTACAAATATTTAGTACTTTCATGAGAAAGTAGGTAACACCCTATATTTATTTGAATTCCCCTATTCCAATCTGTTGGCCTACCACACCCCAAGGACTTCGACTCTATGTGAAGCTAACTATGGAGTTTGGGATTTGATTGGAGATAGGAGAGTGCTTGTAATCACATATTTTGGTATGAATTTGACTTTTGAGATTTGTATGTTACCTTTTAGATATCATTACATTTTATTTCAAAAAAATTGGATTGTAAATCTCTTTTGATGGCTTTTTGTATTCCTCCTCCATATGGATTTGGAAAACCAAACATGGGTGTTAAAGATGACTTTAATTTGAAAACATGGGACAAGGTTTCTAAGAGAAAGAAATTCAAAGAACATGGGGTCTAAGAGTATCATAAATCTATGAAAAATAAAAGTGATATCTTGACTTTGACCTTGTTTTATCTAATGTGGAGATGAGAGGAAGGGGAAATCAAGAGGAATGACACATGGAACAATTTGAACTATTTCAATTTGCAAAAAAAATGTGATAAAGGGAAAAAAGAGGGATTAAATGATAACAAAGGTGTGATTCCTTATCATAAGAGAGATGGAAATGGAAAAAAACATGCTAACATAGATTGTTATGCAAATTCCATCTATCAAAATAAACAAAATATAAAGTTTTAAGAACGAGGATCAAAAACATGAAAAGAATGGTGATTTTATGAAGAGGGTTGGGTCCTATCCATAGTCTTACAAAGAAAATCATAAAAGAGAGACCCATGAGGGTGATAACAAGCAAGAGAAAATAAAAAATTAAGGGAGCCTTTGTACAAAATGCCTCAAAAATAAGAACCCAAAGGATGCCAAAACAACATTGGCAAGTAGTAAAAATAGAATAAAAATAAGTAAAAGATGTTGATTTTGTGAGGGATGTCAAGCCCTGTCTACAGTCTTACAAAAAAAATCATAAAATAAAAGCCTAAGGGGCACCAAATCAAAATTGGTAAATATAAGGGGAATGAAAAATATGATAATGAATACTATGGTACATCAAGAAACCAAAAGACTAAAAAGGGAGGACTAAAGGTTTATGAACGAGAGGGAACTAGTGTAGAGGGAGAGATCCGTACTTAAATAACTTTAAAAAATAGTTAGATAGATATAAATAGAAAACTTGGAAATAATAAATGTATCCTACATTAATATTTATATCAATGATGAACATGTGAGAGACAAGCCTATGTGTCTCAGAAGGTTTTTTAGAGTTAAATTAGTTTGGTAACTTGTAATGGAGAATAAGGGTGGGAATCACAAGATTCCCAAAAGGGTAAGTGGATGTAGGGATGGGCATCACAATATGACACAAATTCTAAAATGATATGTGGGTGGGCATCACAAGATTCCCTAAAGGGTAGAGTAATATGTGGATGGGCATCGTAATATGCCCCAATAACTAAAAAGAGGAAGAAGAGATAGGAAAGCATAAGAAGAAAAGAGAACCCCATAGAGTTCCTAAATGGATTTAGGCTATCCAAGAGGTTTCTAATGGGGGATATGATACTTGAGGATAAAAGGAAAATAATTATAAACAATAAGAATAATAAATAAAAATAAAGAAATAAACCAAGCAGATATAGAACTAAGCTAGACATACACATAATGTCAAATGCTAAGTTGGAAAGCAAAGAAGGAAAAAAAATGTATTGGGTCAACCAGGTTGATCTAGTATAGAAATAGGGAATATAAAACTATACCAGGTTGACTAAGTATATCTAGTATAGTGCATAGAGGTTATAAAAAGCACTAGGTTGACCTAGTACAATAGATATGTTTCTTATTTTGCCTATATCTTTAGTTCTACTCATCCATATTTCAAGCCATAAAATCTTTTGGATTAGTGATGATATATAAAATAAAAATAGGGAATAAATAAGTGATAAAAATAATGAAATAAGTGAAATAAATTTAGGTTTTCCATAATGTAAATAAGGTGAAGCCAAAGAGAAGACAATGCTAAATAAGAAAGGAAACAAAAATAGAAATGTGAAGACAATCCAACCAATGGTGGGATAGGATTCACATAATGTTCACCAAAATGTATGCAATTAGAATTACATGATGTACATTAATTAATCCTAGGTTGAATAAGATAGATCACACCTACACTTTCAATTAGGTATACACTTGTTAAGCGAGAGCATGACTAATATGGGGATCCACTAGACCCAATTAGGGGATCACTTGTATCACCTGTCACAACATATCATGCTAAGAAGGATTATAAATCATAAAATCTAACACAATCACATAAAAAATCTAAAATAATCCTATGATTTGATATTTCACTTATATTAATAAACAAGAAAACAAAATACTATAATAACAAGAAAAGTAAACTAATCTACTATGCACCAAAGCTTATGGCATAATGTGAGGGGTTAGATGCAAAGTAATCAAAAATGTATAAGGAATTTCAAATAAATTAAGTATGAGTAACACCCTAATGCATATAATATGAAGAATAATATTATTTGAGCCAACACTTATGCTACTTCTATCTACTAAAAGAGAGGAGAACAAATTTAGAATATACTTACCTGACTATGAACCCATCTCAATTCAATCTCTCCCTTGGCCAATCAGTCTTCACAAGAGGTTGTTTTGATTCCTAAGGATCACTTTATTAGGCCAAAGCATCCAAGACCTATCCATAAGACTAGATTCTCCAAAATAAGAAACCTAAGCTAAGACTCCTCAAGTAGAATGGTGGAAGAGCAGATTATGAAGAAGTATGAGTGAATAATAACTCTTTATTGCATATCACAATAATGACTAAAATGATGTTATATATAGGAGTATCTCACCCAAAAATCATTAGAACATGTCAGTTTTGCTAGGTCAACTTGGTTGACCTAGTGCATTTTTAAGCTAATGGCTAAAGTCTATTCTAGGTTAGCTAGAAGGCTACAAAACCTAAAGAGCTGAAATTACCCTAAAATACACTAGGTCAACCTAATTTGTTGAGTAGGTAAAAAGGGTACCAAGAAAGGAGAAGAAGTATAGAGATAGTAAAAGACTATAGGAATGTGTAATAGAGGATAAATATCTTAAGGAAATGTTTTAGGAGAATAATGGATTCAAAATAATATGGTAATAAGGGATAACAATCCTATGAAGCACCAAAGGTATGCCCATCCCTTTCTTGATGCACCCCTTAAGGCATGCACCTAAAGATATTGAGTCATGATAGGTTCTTGAAATATGTAAAGCATAAATATTTGATAAAATTTAAAAATATTATGTGTATACAAATGGGATCTAGAGCCCACCATGCATTTTACATATTTGAAAATGTGAAAAGTGCATGGTGAGTTTTAGAGTCCATGGTTTTGGATTTTTTATCATTTATGGGACTTGGAACCCATGAAATAATTTACATAGGTTCAAATTGTATCTATAGTTCTAAATTCCATAAGGCAAAGGGAAAGATGGGTTTTTGGAGGCTTCAAGGTTTTTCCTAAAAAACAAAAGGGGTCTCCCTTAGGGTGTTATATGTAATGAGATTTTTGGGACAAAAATATGAACATGTACCTTTCCTCTTGGATAAAAAGGAAAGTTTGATAACCTTATTTCATCATGGGATGAGGGATTGAATGAATCATGAAGCTCCTTAACCCTTAGTCTTGATGTATACTTATTTTTTATTGTATCTATCAACTACTTTAGCATGATGTTCAATAATAGCCAAGTAGCTCCAAATAGGTCATTTATGTGCATCCAAATAGTCTCAAATTTCTCATATGGATCTTTAATTGCAAACTACAATAGTGGTTCAACAAGGCATATATATTTTATTTCCATAGTGTCTTCCATAAGATTGGGTCTTTCTTTAGCTGCAAGTTCTTTAATCTCATCAAGGATCTTTGCATATCCTACCCAATCTTGGTCATTATCCTCCATCAAAAATTCTTTGTCCACCTTCCCAAGTACTTGATCCTTTTCAATAAGAGATATCTCAATCTCATCCATGTATTTTATTTATACCAATATCTCATTAGGACTAGACTTCTCATTCTTCTTGGGCATCCCCAGAGTAGCACTATCTTCATGAAGCCCTAAAACATTAATATAATCCTTAGAGGATTCAACTTTCTATACCATCTCATCATCCAAGTCTTCCATCTTAAGGTCATTAATATCACTCATGAAATCATGGTACAACTAATACCAATGGTTTTCTTCTTTAGGAATGATCACTACCTCAATAATGGTTCTATGTGAGTTATCTTCATGGATACCCTATAGAGAAAGATGAGCTTGTACTTGATCTATATCAGCTACCACAAGAACTTGAGAAAACTCTTGATTTTAGATAGCTAATATGTAATCAAGAAGTTATTAATAAATAACCTCTTGATGCACATTTGAGACTTATTATTGGATCTCATCTCCAACTTTCACTTATTCCTTTAACTCATCTTCCTTGACATTATGGAAGAATGAACCATGATCATAATTTCCTTGTGGTGTTCCAATAATGATCTCCTCCTATGACTTTGACAATCCATCATTATTAGTTATGAGTTTAACATGGATTTAAATGCTTACCTCTTCAAGGAGTGGCATAGAATATTCTTGGGATGACTCTAAGAGACAAGATATATATGTGACACCTCTTTGGTCCAACTAATTGCCTTTAACAATCATGTCCTCCACCTTATTTTTCATACTGCTCTGGATGGACTTCGAAGATGGAAATTATGATTCTTAAGGAGAGAGGGGTAGGGGTTGAGTAGCTTTGGATTTGATTGACTACATGATTTGGTTCTAAGATGGAAAAGATAGAGGTTCTTATTTAGCCTTTTGATTCTAGTCCTCCTCTTTCCTTGTCTTCAAATCTAACTCTTTGATTTGCCTTTCTATATTCTCTTAGAATAGATTCTCTTTAAGGAGTTTAGTATATTCATGAAGATAAATAAAACAAGAAGATTGTTAAGGAGGGATGAGAGAGACCTGCATAGGTTTGATTTCTTCTTTAACTAGTGCTCTCAAATCTAGATTTGCCTTAACTTTCCCACCACATGACTTTACCACTTAATTCTATCTTGGAAAGTTAAAGGACCTCATAAGGGGTTCTTGAGGGAGGATAGAGTATTAGATCTCAATTATAAGATATTTCACAACAATCTTCTTCTTTATTTTATATATTTCTTGGATATATCTCCAAAAAGGGAAGGTCTGAGAAACATATGAAGATCTTGGAATACTCAAAGGGTCACTTGTAATGGTATTTGGGGAGGAATGGGTAGCGCATGAAAATTTGAGTTAGTGTAAATGAAGTCATATAATATTAATGAGGTTGGATTTTCTACTCTTCAAGGATTTTTAGCTTATCCTCAATGTTTTGAATGTAACCACTTACATCCATCATCTTACCTATGAGATTATTCCAATTTTCTCTCTCAACAGGTGCCCATCCTTATTTTAATTTCTAAAATAACTCTCTCACATGAAGAATAAAGTAAGTAGGGACATCTTGGCCATAATAATTTTGTGAGCACAATTCTAGTGCATGTTTGTCAAAGATCATTAAGGTCTACCTAAGTGCTAGTATGGATAGTTCATGATAGGGTTGATAAGGAAAAATATTATGATATAATTGTTATTTATGTAGAGGATTAGGTAATATTATTACATGTACGATTGATATAGATCCTCATATTTATGGTGAGGATCATGAGGAAGGTAAGATCCATCCTCTTGATAATAAATATCATGAGAAAATTTACAAGGCTCCTCATAGCTTTGGAAAAAATCTTGGTAGGGAGGATAGGCATTATATGGATCATGAGGATCAAATTGGGGCTACTAATAAGGTGGTGGATAATATGGATATTCACCATATTTTTTCATATTAACCTCATATGCCAAATGAGATGTAAAAACTAACTAAAATCTACAATGAGACACACTTGGTCTGCTCATAACTAGAATCTTTGATTAAGAGTAACTATTGGTGCTAACTTGCTTGCTTCCAAAAGTTGATTAGAGGAAAGACAAACCAAGATCTTCCCACTCTTTTTGACCTTGTCCCAATGGGAATTCTAGAATTGTTTTAGTTATAAATTTCACCCTATCTAGAAGAAAAAGTGTTCAGGTCCTACTTCCAAATATATCTTAATGTGGGACTAACCCCAGATTGTGGGTATCCTATAATGGGGTCATACCTCTAGGATTTTTAGTGAGGCTAGCTCCTCTGATGCATCATTTTATCTCATTTCAACTAAAACCTACTAATGGCCAAGGAAAAGGGAGGGAGAGATAACATGAATGGAAACCTAAGCTAGCAATTGTGATGCACCTAAAAGATGGTTGATCCACTCCATTTGAGCTCCTATTAAACACTAATGAGACAAGAAAAAGACTATATATAGTATTCCAAATATATATCATGCATCAATATTTCATGCAAAGGTTAACCAAATGATCAAAATTTGAGGGAAGTGATGGATAGGTCCAATGCAAGACACTAACCAGTCAAAGTATCCACATGTGAGATTTGATCAAAAGATATTTGAACACTAAACATGACCTATATAACAAGATCAAATAGTAATTAGGTGAGATCAATACTTGATAAGGAAAATATTTCTACCACATATGCAAATCAAATTAACATGTACACAATATACTAGAATAAATGAAATCTAAAAATAGTCTTTTGTTCATCTCAAGAGGTACAAGCTCATCTTGGTAGAGTCTAGTCATTCCCAAAAGAGGGAATAGAGGGATCCATTTTTTGGTTCAAAAGCCTCTGTACATAGTAAAAAGAAGAGAGAGAGATGGTAACAATTCATAGGAGAGTGGAGAAAGGGTCCTAGTCATGTGGTAGAAGCTCATTTATTTCTTTCTACATATGTTCCTTATTATAACCAACTAGCATGTTCTTGCTCTAATAACCTTTGAGCTCCTTTCATTGGTTGAGAGGTCCCACTAGAATATAAGGGTTTGTTATGCATGATGACAAAGGTTGTTTGAATGGAATCAATTCCCTTAACTATTCTTCCAACTACCAATTCACCACCTTAGGACCCTAAACCCACTTGACTTGTTCATGAGGATCAA
This sequence comes from Torreya grandis, assembly GCA_037957365.1. Taxonomy (NCBI): domain Eukaryota; kingdom Viridiplantae; phylum Streptophyta; class Pinopsida; order Cupressales; family Taxaceae; genus Torreya; species Torreya grandis. The sequence goes on from JARHVA010000139.1 coordinate 4,301,529, forward strand.
ATCCTCAAATCTTGAAACTGACAGTGCCATGTCATTAATGGTGGTTAGTAAATTATTCATTGAGTATAGATCCATGTCGATAGATGAGACATTTTTCACTAATCACATATCTTCTTCACTTTCAAATCTAGATCATGGGCCTGTTTTATACATGGAAAACTAATATAAGGCTATTGGCTTTCTTATAGTCATTATACCAATATATACCTATAGAATTTATAGCCACTTTATTAATCCAAATAGGTCTAAATATACCCACTTTGTATTTTCAAGGATTAATAATTCACCATATGCACAGATCCTCGTTGAGAATGGCAAACATAGTCACAAAAATAACCCTTCATGATTCAAAATATTGAACCAAAGGCTTATGTTTTTTTATCACTTGAATACATTATTGTGCCCTTATAATGGGGTTTAACCAATCTCCAATGGTGATGGGATGACCCTAAAATACCTATTTGTCCTCGTTTAACCCTGATCACATGTTTGACCTCCCATCGAAGATCCTTTAGTCTTTCAACTTTGAATCTCGCTCATTGATTTGGTTTCTATGATATATACACAAAACATTGATTTTCTAGGGAGCCTAATAAGCTAATGACACTTTGAAATATATTTCTTATACTTTATATATGATAAACCTATTGACCTTGCTCGCACCATTGATCATGCTTGATATGAATGATCGAGAGTTATTGGTCTACCTTTGACTTATTAATTATGTTTTTGATCCATTTGATCTTGATGTACGATCAAAAATTAATTATTAGATCTATTAGGACCCACTATTTGAATCCCAATGACTATTTCACAAGACCCAAATTTGAATTCTATGTGATCATATTTTGACATTCATGCAAACATATTTGACATTCATGTGACTGTCATGAAGATTTTTGAACACCAATGGTTATTTGTCATGTCTAAATTTGACACCTGTGTGCCCATCATTTGATATTTGCATGACCATCATTGACTTACATTCAACCATAAATCCTAAAACCCTATTAAATAAATGTTGAGCCTTATTTAAACACCCACATGAACATCCCATTCTACAAGTCAATCTTTGAGGATTTATAACTTGAGCTATAAATCTCATGTGGGCATGAAATTTTCAATATATGATATAATCATGAAGAGATCCATGATGCTACAATTATTTGGATTTTGAGGATTCCTAGTGTGAATTTATTAAATGCTCAAGTGAGCTAGTCTATTCATTTCTATAAGATGTCCTAGTGATGGTCTAGTTCTTAAACTTGCACAACTCATCTTTTGATCATTATTTCAAGGTTATGATGATTTTCAAATCCTTGTACAACCTAGTTAATTCTATTGAATTATTGAATCATTATGAGAACCTTTTGTTATTTAAACTTTATAACCCTAGACCCATTTTCTAAGCCTTTGATCTATTTCTTCATTAATAACTTTTCTCATCTTCTCTATCTAAGTAAAATCCTAGTATGTGGGCCAAATGATCAACATGATGATTTTTAACAAACTACTACCTCATTTTTTATAGGTTTTTCCCATCCAAACTCAATAATAAAACAAACATACATATTAGGCTTAATTCTTAAAAATAATTCACATTTCAATTTGACACACTAATAAATAGTTTTACTTTCTTTGCTTACTTGTGTGTTTTTGTTTGTGATAATTAAAATGTGTATGCATTCATCTTCTGCCTATTACATAATACCTATGGATTATAAACATTTTGATTATATTTTTCTATCCTCCCATCCTAAAATGAAGCTATGCATTATATCCTCTTGTTCTTTTTAGGTGACCCTAAGGATAAGAAATAGCCAATTTTCCATTTTTTTTAAATTTTAGTTGTGTGACTTATAATTTGATCCCCAAGCATAAGTCTTAAAGGTTCAGAGACCACAATTTCATCCCCCATTATTATAACTAATAATTTTTTATAGTGGGGTATATAAATTAAGGGAGTATTTATCACCATTGGTCAAGTGGTGTCATGTTTTAAGCATGTCATGAAGTGAGGGATTTCATATTCTAATACTCAGACCCTAGAGAACACCCCACAAGGTTTGATTTTTTATAACACTCTAAAATCCTAAAGATAGAATGAGCACAAAGGGACTAGAACCTATCATGTAGATTTTTAATCATCCTCTTCCATGGATTTGGGCCTCACTTACCTAAAGGTATATCAAGTACACCCCTATATTAAGACCTATAAATCATAAACAATTTGTAGTACAAGGGAAACCAATATCCCCCAAGATACTCATGACATATCACTTGAAGTGATGGTTAATATATTAACCTATTCTCATTTATTTTGATGTAGATACATGGGATACATATCAATTTCACACACATCATTACTAGCATAGGATTTTATTTATTATGTGTTCTTCATTGATTCTTGTGCATAACCAATTTGAAATCAAGTCAAATCAGATTAAAGTAAATCATCAAATTTGGACTAAGTCAAATCAAATTCAAACATCAAAATTCAACTTATGTTAAATTTGACTAAATTGAATCAACCTAAACATCCAAAGATAACTCGAATAATTCAAATGAAATCAAACATCAAACATCAAATGTCTAAACCAAGTCAAAAATGTAAAATTCAAACATCCAAATTTTAGTCAAATCAAAATAAAAAATCAATCCAAGTCAAAATTCAAATGTCAAATGTCCAGAGTAAGTTAAATAATCCAAACCAAACCAAACAAGTAAATCATGTCCAAAATTTGAACATCCAAATCAAAAGTCAAACATCTTAAATAATTCAACCATCCAAAGCCGAATCACATCTAAAATTCAAACATAAAACATCCAAACCAAGTCAAAAAGTTGAAATTAAAATTTCCAAATTTGCCTCAGTCAAATAAAAATCAAAACTCAATCCAAGTCAAATATATAATCGAATAAAAAATCCATATTAGACTAAGTCAAGTCAAAGTCAAACATCAATTTGATCATCAAAAGTCAACCATCCAAAGTCAAATATCCAATTTCTACCAAGTCAAAACAAATCAAAATAAAGTCCAACATCTAAGTCAATCCAAATGTCAACATCTAAAATCAATTCTTATCCTCATATTTTTATTTAATTTGTCACAAATGTTGATTGGGACCAATGAAATCATGGTATCCATCTTTTCCCCCATATAAATCAAATTTAACATTAAAAATAAAGATATAATTTGAGATTAATAAAACATCATATCAAACATCAAACATCACATCATATCAAACATCATAATCACACCAAACATCAAATAATCAAAGTCACATCCAAAATAAAAAATCAATCCAAATTCTAAATCAAACACAAGCAAACTTACATCCAATTTGACAACTCTTAATCAATCAAAATCTAAATCTAATTCTAGAATAAACCCATCTTGATCCAATAGAATCCCACATAATATATACAATCCCCATCTACTATAGACCATCTAAATCTTGATATCCTACACAATCCTAAACCAATTCTAGCATCACCATCCCAATTTCAAAATGTGATTGACCAACTCCATGTCTTATCCAATAGGTATCTCACCTAGCATCGCTTCTTAATCCTTCACCCACTAATCAAAAATTCAACACTTCATAATTTAACCATCCAACTCGTGATCCACATCAACCCAACCATATCCTACCATCACCTATCCAAGGATCATTATATATGTTAGAACAAGATACATCTAAGTCTAAAAAGCATCCATTAGGGATATTCTAAGATCCCTTTCTAAATCACAATCAAACTCCTCCACTTCTAATTAAAGTTCAATACAATAACTCTATCCTTGACCAACCCATATTTTATTTATTTATTTTTATTGAATCACCCATTTTTTTCCAATCCCAAACCATTGTTGGTTCACCCATCTTTGATGGGATAATATTCAATAAACCATCACTTCACCAATTACCTATCCTTGGTTAACCCATATTTGACCAACCTATATTTTACCAGGTAATTATCTTTGATCAACCACCAATTTTTAATTAACCCATATTTGAAGACACCATCCTTGGCCTATTACACCATATCCCATCACATATCAAAAATTTCATCACCTAGAACCACATGCCTCAAGTGATAATGCTACTTGTATATAATAAACATCAAAATGTCTTCCATATGTGCCATCCCATCCTAGACAACAACTCAGCATTAGCATCATATTGGTTTTAAAAACATTAATTATAAGATCTAGCCTCATAGAAGAATAATTCAAAAAATCAATCAATCATAGCTACAAAATTCAATCCCACAACTTTTTCCTAAAGTAAAAAATATCATAGAGCAAGTATATTCCTAAAAAATATAGAATAAAATGGGAAATGCCTTAGCCTCCAAAAATAGGGAATTATCAAACCTATCCATGTATGTGCACACAAATGATCTCATGGAATTAGAAACAAACTATCTAAAAATAAATTTCAAGATGTTCATGACACTTTCATGGTTTCTAATAAATCCTCATTTAAAATTAAAACATGATTTATTCATAGTCCCTATTAGAAACATGTTATTAGACCTTGATGATTCAAATGTCTAAATACATTGATGGCCTTAGCATAAGATAGAGTTAAGTCTACCACTAAAATATCTTTACACAAGAACATAATAGTACAAATATATAATGAATTATTATACATTTTAAGGGCTATCCAACCACCTAATCTATATGTCATAGTGATTCAAATATATAATTTATGAAACCTAGAATTAAATTTTTGTATGGGTTTGTTGGGTTCCTTTTTTTATGCAGGTGAATTATTGGTATAACACACTTAGATTGATGACTTACCCAAAATGGGTGAGGAATGTGTTACTAAATTGGTCACATATTGTGATAAAGACTTTAAACAAGTCCAAGAACCAATCATACGTTGTGTCCAACTAAGTCAATTAGAAAATCCTATAGGCAACATCCTCATTTTTAACATTTAAAATCTTGGGAGAAATTTTGTATTAGTTTACATATTCCTTAGTGGTAAACCCCACACCTGGTGTGAATATTGGAAGGTACCTATTGCCACACTAAATTACACCATCAAGGAGTCTATTCAAGCCTTCCTCATTTAGGTGATAGTATGAATACACCTCTAGGTTTTGGGTGGCCTAATCAACAAGGTAAATATCTGTATAGGGATAGATTCCTTGATGCTTCACTCTGAAACTATAACTAATCCTATTATTTGATAGAGAAAGGGATTAAAAAATAAATTAAACAAAACAAGGAGGTGATGCATCAAATTAATACCCTTCATATGCCTATACTACACTAAGAACATGAACAAGGACTAGAATCTATTACACTAACTCAACATGAGTCCCTAAGCATCAATATTTCAATTTGAAGATGAAAATCAAAACACTAACCAAGAGGGGATGATCAAGAGGTCTCATAAAAGACACTAATTAAGCAATATCCATACTTATCTAATGAAAGATAATATAACACACTCCATATGACCTTCTAAGATGACTAACAACCTATAAAAAGGTAAAGAGATAAGATAAATGAAATAGAGAAATGATACTACTAATATTATTCATTAATTAACCATGAATTATGCACTAATTATAGTATTGAGAAGGCTATAAATCAACATCTATTCACTTCAATCAACAAAGTGCTAGTGTTTGTATGAGTAGTGATTTTCCATACTAAGGTTGAGGATCCTTCACTAGCTAATCAATTTAGTATATATATGAGAAAGAAGAAGAATAAGAGAGAGAGAAAGAGAGAAAATAGGTGTCAATAATAGATGATGGTTTCTAATAACTCATTAAACTAATTACAAATAAGAAAAACTACCAATAAATAATCTTAAAAGCTCTCTTCAACATGTGTGCACTTAGTTTAATGATGGCTTCATCAAGGTGGTGTAGGATATTTAATCTTGATGAATCATCAAGCCTTATTGAAACTACCACCTTATTCTTGATTGGGAAGTGACAAGTAATATTCTTAGTTTATTAATACTTATCCTTGTCTTGGACACTTCTTAATACGTGTGAATATTCTATATTGATATTACAAAATATGTTAAACACATGGGATCTTCCAACACTTACCTAACCATCACTAGACCTCTTAGGTGTCTTGAAATTATTGAATATTTATTATTCCCTAATTTCACTCATTTAGTCATCTTCTTCTCTTGAAGATGTATAACGCCTCATCTATCCATCTCTACTCTACAATCTCATTCATAACTTTCATTGCTTCATTCTCTTTGCATAGTTAAAATGTGACCTTCTTTTATAGGCTCATATACGTAAGGCTTGGATAAAAAATTATTGTTTCTATTATAGGTATTATATGGAAATTAAGCAGCTCATTTCTATCTCCATTCAATCATCCAACCTGATAACACCATCTTCAAGAAATAACTCTCCCTCCTTACACACTTGCTCTCTTTAAGGTCTATTTCTTATAGCCTTTTTTTACACAAAGCTACTAGGTTTGAATGATCCAAAGAGATTATAGCCAATAAAAATACATATATGGGCACTCTTTATCCTATTTCAACATCACCTAATCTTTTATGACTCAACTCCCAATAAAAACCTACTAACTCAACACCCTTCTTCATAATTAGATCTCTTTAGCCAAAAGCAAACACACAATACTAGAGACCATAATATAACATATTATACTACTATAAATCCATAAAATTATTGTATAAAACATAAAATAAGGTTATATTACAAAGTTTCATGAAATTTCAAAGGTGTAAACTCAAGTTATGTAAAATTCAAGATTCAAACCCTAGGTTAGTCTTAACACATGCTTGTATAGGCCAAGAGTGAACAAAAAAGGATAAAAAGATTTTTAAAAAACTTCAAATATTTTTTAGACCTGTGTGAGGTCTTCCCTAATTCCCTTAAACTCTTCTAATAGTCATTTTCCATTAAACAATCTTCATACCTCTCTAACATGCCAAGTTTCATAATTTTGTATGCATTTTAGGATGTGGGTTAAGAAATACAAACTATATTGAATATTGAGCATCCAAATAGATTTATTAGAATTTAAAAGTATCAAAAACCATATTGAAATACTCCACTACACCTTTAACAGTTAAAACCTTTTGAATGACACTCATAAGAGACTCTTTACTATCTTCTTTCTTGACTGTGTAAACAAGGTACTTTAATATGATTGTGGATGAAGGTTTAAAGTTATATTTTCAACATTTTTTGACCATGGATGATCATGTATAATTTTTAGATACTTTGTTGGAATTTTATCTTCAAGATGAACATATCTAATGATGTATTAAAATCATTTATCATTGATTATAGACATGTAGATGTGTATTAGTCTTCTAGACTATTTTATTATGTTTTGTCATATTAAAATTGAGAAAAAACTTATGACACCATTTGAAATTGAAAAAAATGATTCATGGTTACTCATAAAAACCTAGGGCAAAGCAAGTTTCTTCAGTAGCTCAATTGATCACCATCATGTTTTATATGTATTCATATAACATGATTTATTGAACATCTAACGCTATTAAGACTTGAGGATGATTCTTATGAACATATATGTGTATCTAAAAGTCTAATATGAAAAATATGAGGTAATTAGATTTTTTTATGCTTAATGGTGAGTTTAAACATCTATATTGTATTAGAAGGCTCTCTTTTTCACTTTTAGACTTGTAGATTCTGATCTAGACCTGTCACCTCTTTAAATCTGGAGAGATTATCTCTTGAGTGATTTCTCCTTATCATACATATAAAACACTCTAGAGACTTCTTAGATATATTCACACTTATAATGGACCTAAAAAATGTCAAATTCATCATCAAAATTACCATTTCTCTTCATTTTTATACCTATAATATTAGTCTAGGCAAGGTGTTTGTATAAGTTTGCAAGTACTTATCCTATTATTTCAAGACCTTATAGGATTTGAGAGACCTCTTGGTGACCCTACAGAGCATGGGGGAGAAGTGGAGATAAATTGGGAGTTCACTAATGTTGAACAATTTTGACTCATAAGACAAAAATGTCAACCCCTATAGATTGAAACTTTCATAGGGCTACTCAAACTTGTATGTGGAATTACAAATGTCTTCTCATGATCTTAGAAGATCTTCATGTGGTCATACTTGTACTAGTTTAGCTTTGCCCAAGGTTTAGTCTTATATTAATTATCTAGTTTTATAGGTCATTTATAGGTCTTGGTGTTTTCAAGTGTGTTCAAAGTTGTGACATGGTTTAGAGGCATTACAAATGAGTATTAATAATTTTTGAAGATCATATTATCATGTGTTAGCATTTCATTTTGTCCTTAGGTGCTAGAAGGTCATTTTACCACATTTTTATCTTATGTTATGGATTTTTACATCCTTAATTAAATTTAAAACATTTAAATAAGGTTATATAAGATACCTAATATCATAGGATGTTTAGGACTGATAAACTTGCAGGTTCAATGTCCAAAACGGGAAATATGCCACTTTACAAGCACTTTTGGGCACTTATATTGCCTTGGAGGATCATTTGTCAATTTTAAATGGTTTTATAGTGTCTTTAGGTATCCCTTGGATAATTTTTATTCTTGGACCAAGTTTAAAGTCATACATATGATTCAATATTTCTCTCTCCTCCATTGCTGCCTTCACAAGCTCAAAAAGGCAAATTTAAAGTGAATGGTAAGGCTAAGAGAGAGAAAGAGAGAGATTTAAGAGTTGAAATTTTGGCCATTATAAGTGGTCATAGTAATTTTTAAATTAGTCTCATTAGTTTTTATATTCATTTCCCCTTATTTATGAGCAATTTCTAAGAGTGACAACATGTCACTATGACTTGTCCATCCAGGTAGGATCTAGTTTTGCATCTGTTTATCCACTTTAGAATTTGATGGAGAAGAATGGTTTTGAGGGATGTTTTAATAGGTAAAAGAGCTCATTTTCATGGTTTTTTCATAATTTAAATCATCTCCATGTAGTGTTTTCAATGATGAATAAAAATGTCTCAAGTACAAGGTGTTTAATCACTCATTTTGCAAGTGTTCTATTTTATTTTCATGGTGGTCATTATCATAGGCTCCAAGGTGTTTTATTGTTCATGGAGTATCTATTAGATTCACATAGTTTATGTTATAATTATTTTTTTATACACAAAAAATATGCACACCTGCATATTTGAATGTGAAAAATCCCCCTGGACCTACTTAGGACCCCCTTGGGACCAACCTATACCAATTCGACCTCACCAAGCTCATCCACTATCAGTTTCACAAATTGTCTCAACCTGACCTTCAAGACCATTTTACTATGGAACCTGACCATTAATGGTTAGCATGATCATCGATGGTCACATTTGGGAACCCTTAACTTTTGATGGTTAGGATCTACCTCTTAACCAAAAGCATGCAAGCTTTCTACCAACTTTTTCTAAATATAACTTGTCTAAATCTTGTTGTGATCCTTTGCATGGCCGTATTATATTTAGATGGCCTAGTTTCACCTTAAATTCTAACTCTTGATTTTGCCTATAAGAGGGAGAATTAGGAGGTCAAATGGATTTATAATAATTATCAGGAGCTCAGGTGTTCAAGAGTTTTCTTTTATAGGTCAATCAACATCATCAGTATTATCAAGCATCATCAACAATCTTATTGAGAGCTAAATTACCATTGCCTCTCAACCAAAATCTTAGGTATCATTACTCTATCATAATCAAACTATATTCTACCAATATTCTAAATGCATCAACCACCCACCTAATTGGCTTTTGGTAAGACAAGTACTTATTTTTTAATTTTCATGTACTTTATTTCCATTTCAAAATCAATCTAGCCCTTGCCCAACTCCAAAAATCCATCTTTTGGATCCTATCATTCAGTTATTTATCAAACCCAAAACTTACATAGTAACTATCAATCGTTGACTCAACCATTGATGATCTACCCAACCACTGACATTTACCCTGACCGTTGATGGTCACCCCAACCATTGACGGTCACCTATGGTAGTAAAAATTAGCAAGCTATTTTCAACCACCTACCCTCAACCAAACCTAATTTTTTTATTCTAACCACTCACAGATCCCTTTCAGAGTTTTTGAGGCATACCACAACCCATTATCACTATTATTAATTAGTTTATCACTAGTTTGATCATTTTTAGCATATTTTCTTAGCAAGCATTCTTATGTTCAATTTTAGTAGTCTTCTTTAATTGATGCAAGTACCTTATTTCTATTTTTTTGAACTTAATTATTTAAAACATGTGAATTGATAGCCCCTAGGGAATCTCTCACTTCCAAGATCTAGATATCACTAGGCAATCCACCCAAATATCTATCTAATAAACAAGTTTGCTCTAGTGCTTTCCTATCTATAAGTCTTCCTCCCAAGCCAAATAGGATCTCTCACAATTGTTTGGATTCAATGCACACACAACCGAACAATTTTTTCAACCACACCCATATTGATTTTCTTTTCTCTCTTTCTTCATAACTTAGAGTGAAAATTTACATGAAACATTCTAGCATGCTAGTGGGACTTAGAGTCTTTACTCATGTTTTATTTGTATTTGTATACACTTATCTCTATTTATGATCATAATTAAAACCAAAATTTATTTTGGGTTTAAAATCAACTACATCCATTGTTTAATTTTAACATTAGTTAACTTTGGATTAAAGCACTAATATTATCATACTGCCACTTTTATTGCACACACTAGCCAAACCACTTTCATCAATCAAACATCAAAATAATTTGAGACAAGGCATTTCATCACCTAGCATTCACCTTACCCTTTCCCAAAAATCCTACTTGGAGGTAATTACTAAGGGGAGAACCAACTCAACTCTCTAGTTGAGTATAAACTCTAGATATCAATATATATTGGCTAAGCGCCTGACACTCTTATCATTGTAGGATTGTGAAGTGAGGGGGCAGGCCCCAATACCAAGCCATGTATTGATTCCAATATATATTCTTTTGAGCATATAAACAACCCAAAACTAACCATAGACTACTTCTATAGTACCTGATCTACAAGCCAACTTCTATCACACATTCTCATAAACTAAGGCATAAGCCAAAAATGAGATTAAACTAAATTCTAGGCTTAATGTACTTTCTAGTGTGTGTCTTGATTTCCTCTATTATTTTTTTTTTCTTCTTTTTTTAGTGGTGAGTTTGTTCTTGTCTTCTCTCCCCCTTTATTATATGGTTCTCACTCATCAGTAGTAAACAGACCTAGTAAAACAAAACATGTCACTCAAACCAACCTCTTCTACCTCCTCATCCATGGAGTATATCTCTGAGGTAGAAGACTCACCTCATATATTGGGAATCTCTCATTTTCCTTAGGTATTTTCCCAAGGATACATGGAATGTACCAATTTTTTGGACAACAACCTAGTTTCCCTCTAGCACTACCTCAACACCCCCCCTCACCATATCCCAATTTATCCTCCACCTCAAGATCCTCCTTTTGGCATGCCATCCCACCTTATGAAGGGTATCCATATTACTATGATCACCACCCAACCTTTAACTACCCAATCATTTTTGTCTACTAACTCCTTTGATGCTACAACTAAAAACCAACCTACCCAAGCAACCACTACCCTTACACCTTTTGCCCCTACCAATGACTCCACCTTAAGAGCAACCTTACCATTAACCCATCATGCTCCACTTATTATTAGAACATCTACCACTATCACTATCAACCTTCCCTCTGTCAAACCTAACCCATTGGTCAATACCCCTTTACCAAGCTTAGGGGTATCTATCCCTTATACCTCACTACCCCTTAGTACAAAGGTCACTACCTCTCCTTTCATTACTAACCCAACTACCATTCATTCCCAATCTATAGGGACTCCTTAGGAGGTACCCATTACACCCAGTTTAGGATACATCCCTAACCCACAAGGGTATGTATCTACTTCTCTACCACCATCATCCATGTATCCTTACATACCGCATACCCAACATTTAAAATCCATATTCCAAAATGTGACAACCTCTCAACTACCAAATAATTACCAATATGCTACCCAAACCTCACCACAATATCAAACTTATAATCTTTCTGGTCCACCACCTCAAACTGACCTAATGAAGATGCTCATGGACAAGATGACAAACTTTGATTCATCCATTTTAGGGGCTCATAACATCCTATCCTATGATCAGATTTGTAATGTAATTATTCATCTATCTATCCCTATCAAACCTTACCCATTTAAATGGGAGTTTCCAAAATTAACCAAATTTTAGAGCAAGGAAGATCCACAACAACACCTTCAGGATTTCAAGAATGCATGTTACATGATTTATTATTATGATGCCCTTCTCTTTCAAACCTTACCCATGTCTTTATCTGGCCCAACACTCAACTAGTATAGTTCCCTCACCAAGCATTCAATCTTTTCTTTTACCCAACTAGCCTAGGTCTTCTTGGATCATTTTCCATTAACATTTCTAAGAAGGTCTCTATCATCGACTTCTATTCTATCAATAAATTTGATGATGAATATATTACCAAATTTGTCTCTCATTAGAGAATCTTGATTAATTAAATTTCATTTTCTTTGCCTCAACCTAAACTTATAGATCTTTTTGCTTAAGCCTATGCCAAACATATATCATCTACATTGTGTGTCCAAAGACATATAACTTTTGATGAAGCTTTTACCATGGAATGTAATCTAGAGAATTGAGTCATATATGAGGTTAAATTTAAGTTACAAAATAAGAAGTATAACTTCAAAACCAATGAAACCTCTTCCTCCAAACCAAGTAACCAATCCAATACCAGAACCAAAAGTAATGGAACCACAAATGTTGTTGTCCTTAAAATCACTTCTCCACCCAATGTCAACCAACAAAGCTCTTCTATTACCTCTAACCAAAACATAAGGAGCCCAAACAAAATCAACTAAACATAGTTTACTCCACTTGGAGAATATTATGCCTCAATTTTGGAGAAGCTATTAAAAGACAACCTTATACATCTTCCACCCATAATACCTCCCCAATAGTTTGATTTTTCTCATCTAGCACATACTTGATACAATGAGAATGAACTTTGTACTTTTTATCAAGTAATTAGACATGAAATTAGTCAATGTAATACTTTCAAAAATGTTGTTCAGAGCCTTATCGACAAGGGGGAACTCGTATTGGATAATCCTAATGCCCCTCAAAATGAAGATCTTTATATCTTTAGGAAGCCTTTTCCCAACCATTCCCCTACCAAAATTGAGGATACATAAGCTAGATGTTCTCATGATGCCCACATGGTCAATATGGTCCTTGATACACTTGTCAATAAGAAACCTACCATCCAATCTACCTACTTTCCCCCCACTTCATCTATTGAGGTGGCAAAGTTACCTTCTCTTCTTTCAGAAGTGCCAATCGAAGAGGTTCATTTTTATTTGGCTACACCCATAGAGGTTTTATAATCATCAAGCACCCCTTTATATAGCCTACCCAAAAAAATAACAATCATTAACATAACATCTTCCCTAACCATGAATGAGGCCATAACTATAGACATCGTGTTCAAGGAAGCAACTTTTTCACAATCACCCCTTATGGAGAAACCACCTAGCTTGAACTTACCTCCATTATTTGAGGAAATATATGAGGATATCAACTCTCATCCTCAACTCATAGGTGTATCCTTGAAACCCACTACTTAGGGGATGAGATCAACATATAGGTCTTTTTCTAAACTGTTTCAAAAGTTAGGTATGGTCACAAAACTAGACATGGATCAAGCCACTTTTTGGCAACACATAGGGCTCCCTTACATCAACAAACTTGAACCTTCTAGCACACCTCTAACCAACTAATCCATATTTTTTACACCACTTATTAAACTAATCAAAACTTCTACTAAGCCCTCACCTTCTTAATCAGCCAAAATAGCCACCTCTCCAACCACCACTCACCAACCAAACCTTTTCAAAACTCTTAGTGCCTTCCCTACTTAGAGTTTGGTTCACCTATCCTTCAAAGTGGAATTAACCTCTCCCAAGCCTATATCTAAGTATCAACCCACACCAACTAATGAGATGAAACCATTAAAGGGCCACATGACTAGGACTTTACCTTCCTCTACCTTGCCCTTTATCTTAGGGAATTAGCCTTCCACTTTGCTTAAAAAATAATCTCCTTTTAACATATGTCACCCACAACTTTTGGTTATGCTAACCCACTTATTATCTAATGCATCAGGGTTTCCCAGATTACTAATATCCAAACCATCAAACTTGACCACCCCAACCACCAGCATACCTAGATCAAAACCATCAACCAAAAGCACCACCTTACCCAAACCATCTCTCACAAACTTATTACCACTAACATGCCCATCTTACAAACCAAAACCATGATCCCTAAACCTTTATTACCTATAGTAGAATCCTATATGACCATTATTCAAAGATTATTGCATACCTCTTACCTCACATTACCTCCTATCATACCTTTTAATCCTCTTGGTTTGAAGTTAGCCTGATACAATAACTATGAAATCTACTCCTATCACAAGACACCTGGGCATGACACAAAGAATTAAAAATATGTTCAGGCCATTATCCACCAAATCTATGATGAGGATGATCTATTAATAGATGAAATTCCATATATTCATCTACTAATACACCTAATAGCCATTCACCAACACACTCTTAATCCCCCACTCTCACCTCAGAGTGATGGAGAATCTACCCAACCTCTCATCACACCTTTACCCTCTATCTATACCATTAATTTAGTCATGCAATCACAAAAAAAGGATAAAGAAAAGGCCAAAGTGTCCATTCCATAGACATATACACCAACTCATCCTAAACCAAACTAGATCCAAACCTCTATGTCTGTAGGTAATCCCAAATTTACCATATTACGTACCTCTAAGGATAACCCCTATGGATCCATTAGAAGGGTCATCCTTAAGAAGCTTCACCAAAATCTAGATAATATGAGCCTTTATGATATCATTTCCACCTCACTTCACCATCGTTAGGTCATGATCGAGGCTATATAAGCTATTAAGGTGGGACTAAGAGATTCTCCACCTATAGAGGCCTTTGTAGGTGCTCTTTAACTCTCCACCCTTGTTACCTTAAAGGACTTAAAGATTCCCTCTATCCATCTTGAAGATATAGATCCTCCTCTCTTTATTACTACCCACATCAACCAAACCTACATCAAATGGGTTATGATCAATGGGGAAGCCAACATCAACATCATCTTTTCCCATGCCTATGACCAACTCAAATTACTGAGCAAAGTCATATAAAAACTTTAAATGTGCTTTTATCCTTTAAATACATCATCACCACTAATTTTGGAACACTTTTCCTCCACATTTGGGTTGGACCATGCATGCTCTCCAAACTTTTCTATGTGGTTTAAGGTGAATTCTAGTACAATGTGCTATTAAGGAGACCTTGTATCTATGTTATGGGTGGTGTACCTTCTACCCTCCACCATTGTGTCAAATTTAATCACAAATGTCAAGTTGTTACCATACAAGCTTATCCTATCCCTTTTGTATCATGTAATATGACCTACCAACCTAATAACATTCTCCCACCTCTATCTAAAGCACCAAAAATATCCACCACTAAGCCCTCACCTATGAAACTTAAAGTATTTGCTTCCCCTTCCACTGAAGCATCTACCAATTTGTCCATTCCATAGACAAAATACCCACCACTGATCCCTTATAATCTACCTTCTAATGCCTTACCCTTAGAGAATATTGTCTCCTTACCCTCTATGCTTTCCCTACTCCCCAAGAGTATAGGAAACTCAATGATCAACTAGGTTATGATCCCAACATTTGAGCCATTAACCCCTTAGGGATTATAAACTATCAAACCCACTTTATCTATGGGGGAAATTGATAATCTCATTATCACTATTACCATCCCCTCTTCACTTTCACTATTCACCTCCACCTTCTCTTACTTGGACAACCTAGACTTTGCCAAAGTATACCTCTATAAGTGTGCCTGTAAATGATTTGGCTTAGGATGATATGAACATAGACCACACACTTAAATATTGAGCAAGACCTAAAATCCTCATGAGAATCATGGCCTTGGATTCATTCTACCTAATAAAAAGAAAGCCAAACAAACTATCACTACCATTATTGAAGAAGAGGCATGTTCCTCACCAACACCCCTTCCACCTAAGTGTGAGGATGAGGACATCATCCCACCTAATTTTTTTTGTAAACATGATTAAAATTAGACCCATAACTTATAAAAATGATGGCGCATCACTATCCATCTCTTTAATCCATCCTAAACTAGTGGGAGAAGACTCTCCTACCATTCACATTATCTAGTGCCAGGATGATGATTCTATTCTCACCTACCTTGGTGCACCTGACTCCTTTATCCACAAATCCTTACCTTCCAAGACCTCAACCATGTTGAATGAACCCGCCATGGATATTGACATAGACACTCTGAATAACCCCCATGTTGTCAAACTAGGCTAATTTCTAGCCCTTGAGGAACTTTAAGACTTCTCTACCTTCCTATATGATATTAGCATTGCATTCACTTGGCCATATGCTGACATTCCTAGTATTGACCCAACCATTTCCACCCACAAAATTATAACCAATCATGAGGCCAAACCTATCTAGATAAAAAAATATATCGAATACATCCTCTCATAGCCCTTCTTGTCAAATAAGAGCTTTAATGCCTCTTTTCTATCAACTTTATTCAACCCATTGATTATCCTCAATGGATTTCTAACATCGTGCCTATCACTAAAGCCATAAGGGGACTCTGTAACTATGTGGAATTTCATGACCTTAACATCACCTACCAAAGGGATGACTTTCCTCTACCTAGCATTGGCCAACTTGTTGATCTTATGGTAGGCCATGAAATGTTATCTCTCATGGATAGATTCTTAGGTTATAATCAAATCTTGATTTTCCTTGAAGATCAGTATAAGAATGCCTTTATCACCCCATGGGGAACTTTATATTATAGATTTATGCCCTTTAGTCTTAATAATGTTGGTGTAACCTACCAATATGCCATGACTTGTATTTTTTATGACCTTATTCATACACTCATCGAAGACTATGTGGATGACATTCTCAGGAAGTCCAAATTTTATAAATACCACTTAGTCATTCTCAAGATTATGTTTGAGAAAATTATACATTATCATGTCTACCTCAATCTAGATAAATGTATTTTTGGGGTCTTATCAAGCAAACTTCTTGGTTTCATCATTTACCTTCAAGGAATTGAGGTTGATCTAGCCAAAATTAAGGCCATCTTAGAGATGCTATCTTTAACCAATCTTAAGCAACTCCAAAATTTATAGGGGAAGCTTCAATCCATTCACCACTTCATCTCCTAACTCTCTGATTAGTGTCAACCCTTCCACCACCTATTGAAAAATTACATCTCTTTCAAGTGGAATTTTCATTGTCAAAATGCCTTTGATGCACTCAAAGAATACTTTCTATCTCCAGCTATCCTCACACCTCGTAAAGATGACCAACCTTTCTACCTTTACATTTATACCACTGACCATTCCTTAGGGGCAATGATTTCCCATCGAGACAAACAATGCAAAGAGAAATCCATATATTACATTATCCACACCCTTAAAAACTATGAAACTTGATATACACATACCAAGAAACTATGCATGGCCCTACTCTTTATGGCCACCAAACTTTTCCACTACCTTCTTAACCAAAAAACTTTCATCATAACCAATACCAACCTACTCAAGTACATGCACTCTAAGCCATATCAAAACCAACATATGGCTAAGTGGCTCATGATTTTAGCTAAGTTTGACCTTGAGTTCCTACAATAAAATTAAATCAAGGGGCAAGTCATTACTAACTAATTAGTTGATGTAGCCCTAACAAACAACCAACCTCCTCCTCTTGAAGTTCTAGATGAGTCTATCACAAACCTATCTCAAGAAGATTTCATTAATCATTTAACCATGTTTTTAGATGGTTCCAAATGTTAGCATAGTGTGGGAGCCAGTATCATCTTTATCCCCCTTATCGATGAACCGCTTCCTTTGTCATTCAAACTTGACTTTGAATGTACCAACAATGTGGTTGAATATGAAGCCCTAGTAATAGGTCTCCAAACTATATTAGCCTTGGGAGTTAGAATAATCAATGTCTTTGTAAACTCCCAACTTGTGGTCAATCAATTCAATGGCATTTACTAGTGTAATAATGAGAATTTTTAACTATATAGATAGTCACAAAACTCTTGACATCATTTGAATACTACCATATTCAAACCACCCCATGATCTACCAACAAGTTTGTCAACACCATGGCTTCTCTTACCTCTCAGATCCTGTCAGTACCCTTAAACTCCAAACTCTCAATCATTATCCATCACCTCACTAAACCTTCTTACACCAAATTAGCCACTCTAACCATCTTTAGTGTGGAGGAGATCCTACCTGACTTATGGTATCAAAAAATCTTTGATTACCTTCACCTTAACATAGTCCCCTTTGGTCTTTCTAGGAATTCCCATTGAGCATTTTTTTAGAGCCCCTCTCATTATACCATTATGGGAGGCATCCTCTATACATGTAGTCTTAATGGCCTCTTATTCCATTGTCTCCATGGTCTAAAATCCTCTCACACTATCAAGAAAATGCATGATGGTAATTGTGGGGGACACTTTAGTGGAGTCATTGTGGCTAAGCACATCCTCTACCTAGGCTATTACTGGCCTACCATTAACCAAGACTTTGTGATTATGTGAAAAAGTGTGTCAAGTGTCAACAACATGCTAATTTACATCACGTACCTATCAATAGTCTCCACATTTCCATAGACTTTTAGCCCTTTTCACAATGGGGTCTAGACCTCATTGGTGAGATTAACCCTCACTCTTCACACCAACATCACTCTATCATCACCATGACCAAATATTTTACCAAATGGGTAAAGGACATTCCTCTTATCTTGAAAAAAGCTAAAAATATCATCATCATCTACTACTCGGTGTTCCCCATAAGATCATCATCGATAATGGCAAATCCTTCAAAAATAAATAGGTTTAGGGACTTTATGATGTATTTGGTATTAAGCTTAGATTTTCATCCCCTTATCTCCCGTAATCAAATGGATAAACAAAATCCTCTAAAAAAACCCTTAACAACATTCTTACCAAAATGGTCAATGTTTTAGGTTGGGATTGGTACTTTCACATCTCTTTTGCCTTATGGGTATATTATACTAGCACCTGAACCTCTATAGGTGCTACACCTTTTTATATTGTATTTGGAGTTGAGGTTGTATTTCCAATTTAAATCCAAATACCTTCTCTTCAAATATCTTTACATGATCTTATTTAAAAATATGATTATCATCAGGAGTGTTTATCCCAACTTGAGCTACTTGATGAGCATAGTTTGGCTGCTCTTTCCCATCTCTATGTCTATCAAGAATGAATCATGTGTGCCTATAAAAAACACTTGAAAGTATGATAATTTAATATTTTATATCTTATTCTTAAGGAAAATCAAAATTTAACTAATATGGAGAAAAGAAAAATGGATAAATTTGATTTTAATTGGATTAGACCCTATATCATAACCCATAAGTATGGATCAAGAGTTTATTATTTGTCATATCTCAAATGGAAATTAGAGCCTAATCCTCTCAATTATTCACATTTACATCCATTCTATTGTTTAATAGGGATCACACTCATCATTTGTCTAACTTAAGCTCATCCCTTGTACCCAAATTCATCTCCCTCTTTTTAGGGGACAATAGACTATAGCTAAATCATGTTGTAATCTATCACAGTCATAGCCTAATCTTGAACTATGGGTACCATGGTTCTACCCATGGAATTATTCTCATGGTACTTTCTATCCCTCTTTAGGATAGATTCCCATGGTTATTATTTTCACTTGGCCAATCCAATCTTGGGTTTCATTTTGGTCCTTATCAATGAAGAGGCATTGTGTTCCTTTTTTTATCTTTTGTTAGTCCATGTAGACATACCTCTCATGATTTTTATCACTTTCTTAAAAATTTAGTTTATTATCCACTTACTTTATGTATTTTCATTATACCTACTCCCATACTTATATTTTTATCCCCATGATCATAAACAACAAACATCACATTAACAATGTAAACATCACAAACCATGTCCACAAACTACATCTCTCTACCTATGATCAAAACACAATGAACACATATCATAGCATATCATCAACATCATTATATCCATTAACCATCATAACATCATGTGATCATATATCATGCTATAAAAAACACTACTTACACCACTCATCATCATAAACATAAACATGATCAATGAGAAAACCATCATGAGCCATACAATATACCATTCTATCCATTTACCATAACATTAGCACAACCCATCTAATAATGTCAATTCATGCCAAACACATGCCATAACCATACACAAAGCCATTATATTATCATATCACATACATCCATCAATATTTCATCCTATCACATCCATGAACAAAATCAAAGTATCATAATTATTTTTTTAGCATCACATGCCTAAGCTCCTAAAGTCAAACATCTCATAGAGAATATATAGTAGATCATAGATCATGAACCATAAAACATGAACATCATAAAACATAATCATACATAATATGTAACATCATAATCCATATACCATATACATCAATTCATCATAAATAAAACATATATAAATATATGAAGCTCTCTATCAAAACATATACATCTTGCTGCATCAACACATGGGCTGGTATCAAAATAATATACATCTATTGAAGCATGTCTAAACACAGTCATGGGGTAACACTATCACTAGCCCCATCTATACCTCTACCTTCACCTATAATATTTAGTGGTCCCCCTATGACCCTTGCTTGACTAAATATAGCATCCCACTATCCTAGAGTGGCTATCGATGGCCCACTAACCAAACTAGATTTATACTCTACATATCACATAACTTAGGGCAACTGATATAAAACCATTGCCTCATAATATTAGATCTCCTCTATAGTGTCTAAGTATTTTGCTCATGCAACTATCTCTGATGGTCCTCTTACTACTATTATGGCCACTCCAACCCTCTATCTTAGTAGGTCCCTCTCTTATGTGACTATCCCAAGGGATGCCTATGCCTGATCCCTCTCACCTATAATAGTGCCAAGCTAACCCTATAATATGGAAATATAACCCTATAGTGTGGACACCTATCCCTATAATACCTATACTTGTGCTTGGGTTACAACCAACACTACCCTTACCTATCCATTATGGCTTGCTACATCTATAGTCATCAACATCATGCCTCCATCATCCCCACCAACATCTGTAACTACATATATTAACTAGTATCAGGCCATATAACCATATGCATACCTAGGTTCATCCATAGGGGCCCTAATAGGAAGATCCTCAAAACCATCCTCTAGAACTATTTGAGTAAGTTGGGGCACCATCAATTGACCCTCTAAATCCTACCTCTTATACTGGGAAATGAACTTGGGACACCATATCTCAAGCCAAACTACTAATGCACATTTTTGAATAGAATTAACTCAACCTCACCCTCTCATCTACCCACTATCCACCTATAACTCTAAAAGGAAAGGGTCTACTTCTTGTAACCTAGCCATATCAAAAACTGTATATATGACCTCTAGATGATGTCTCTAGCTAATAATGCACCTAGTGTACCCCTAAACCAATCAATATCATGGGTGCCACCTCTTACACCTTATACATCTAAATCATCCCTCCATCTCATAAAACTAATGAGGAACTTGATGTACCTTTACCCTACCCACAACAATCCCATGGGTCTCAAAACTTGAATATGTTCATAAGCCTAGCAATGCACAATTAGGCCAGCATTGATTCCATATCTCTTATGGTGCCTAAAACCCCATATCTCCCTATATATCTATACAATAAAAATCAATACCTAACTAAACATGGTCCTACCAACTAGTAATTCCACCAATACAACTAGTAACACATATAGAAACCTCTTGCTACTTGAATTTGGGAGCCCAAATCACATCACCATAATCATGAGCATCATCATAAGTCTCCTCTCCTCTAGAGCTCACTCATAAAACATTGAGTAACTAAATCCCCTAGTGTGACATTAAACCTAATCATTATCATCCCCATATAAATAATTGTTAAATCCATCTTACTCCTCTTGATCGATATGATATATTGCCTCTCCACATAGTGGGAGTTGAGTGATCATATGTACATCCTTAAGGAGAATAGTCATCTCCCTAGTTGTCAGTAAGAAGGTGTTTGTATTAGGATCCCATCTCTCTATTAGTGTTATAATTATGAATACATATCTAGGCATGTACTAGTAGTGCTTCATCACCCTTAGCCCTACCTCCTCCATATGCACCTAGTCCTATGCAATCATACCCTCATGAAGCTTAGAGAATATGTGTGGCATGTGGTTTTGCATCTGAATATATTCCCTATCTTGCATCATATCAAACATTTGACTTAGTTACTAATACTAGTCTCATCTACCCTAATTTATTAACACCTAACATAATCTTCTATAACTCCTACCTATCTCTTCCTGGCTACATTACCCCCTAGTATCTAAAACTGGCCTATCAACCCATAACTCCCTAACACACTTCAAAAATTTAACCAAACCCTAACCCTAATCTTATCTTGACTAGACCATTACCCTTACCCTAAACCATCAGCCAACCCATTTACCCTAACCCTAAAAACTTACCCTAACACTAAAAACATACCTTGTCCTTAAAAACCTACAAACCCTAACCTATCCTACCTAACCACTAGTGGTTATACTGACCATCGATGGTCATGGACCCTTATATCCTAGGTTATTGATTATCGATGGTTAGACCTGACTGTTGATGGTCATTATGGGAATTCCATGGCTAGAAATACCAAACCCTCATAAGTAAAAATAATAACCAAAACACTAATAAACATACCTAATCACATAGCTTATAACTTACCCAACCCAAATCACCCCCCCCACCTATTAATTTATCATTTTAAACATAAATTTACCCCAAAACCTACAACCCCACCTAGGGCATACATCTTAAATAGAACATTCCCAACCTAGTCTAGACCACTTAACCAAATTAAAATTACATAAATCAAACCTACCTACTAAATTCAAGCCACCCCTACCTCATTCTTTAATGTTCATAATGGTCAGATCCCATGAATAGTTGACTAGTTTCATCTTCATGCTCCTTGCATCTTAAGCCCATGCAATTAACCCACATGTCTCTAACTAAAGATCAAACACCACCTCAATAATCACCTTCCCTAATATACACCAAAATTATCAAAGCTTAGTCAACCAAAGCATGAAAGTAACAATGGTTAAAAGTGAATTTTGATTTTTACTTTTGACCTATCTAGATTTTTAGGATTTCCCCTAACCATTGATGGTTAGGGTGACTATCCACAGTCACATTTTGGGGACCTTGATCATCAATGTCCAAGAAACCCCAATTTCACTTTTCATCTAAAAATTACCCATTTTTAACACAACTATACTAGGTTTTACCTACTTTTAGAGATGCCCTTCTCTCACCCACCCACTCTCCTCATCACCTCATTATTGGTCTATTTTGGCCCATTTGGCATGCAATTTTGTGACACTTTTTACCTAGTCCTTTGACCATAATGATAACATTAACATGTTGACTCTTTTCAAAATTTCACCACCTTGTGCATACCCAACCTGATTGTGTCTCACAAGGATCACTTATTACCTTGGATACCCATGATACTTGACACATTTGTGTTTTCCTTGGGAGCACTTCTTACCTTGGATACCTATTTAAAACATAGAAATCACTTACGAGACTTGTATTTATTAGTGTTCCCAACTAACACACCTATAAGTGGTCATGTGGTTCACTTATCACTTATCCCCCTTAGCACTGGCCCTAAATTTTTACAAATGTTGGTAATTTTAGTCTTTATATGATCTTGGCTATCACACTTTTTTTGTCACAATTTGTGCACAAATTTGTTTTTCAAATGCCAACCCTTGTGTCACTACCTCATGACTAACCATATACCACTTATCAAACCTATACCTAATTTATATTTTCCCTCATCTACTCTTAGTTTTAGGGGGAACACTTCCTCCTAATCTTGGGGCAACCAGACCCTTAACCAATACTCTATTTTTTGTTTTGTAGCTCATTAACATAAGTTAAACAATAAAAGGGGAAAAATGTACACATAAAAAATATACACACCTGCATTTTGAAATGTTTGAAATTCCTTGAACCTATTTAGGACCCCCTTGGGACCAATCTAGCCTTACCAAGCTCATTTTTAGTCAATTTCACAAACTATCTCAAATTGAACTTCAGTACCATTTTCCTTTGTAACCTAACCATCGACGATCAAGATGACCATCAATGGTCACACCTAGGAACCCCTTACTATCGATGTTCAAGATCCACCTCTTAACCAAAATCATGCAAGATTTCTATTGACCTCTCCTAAATATAACTTGTCTAAATATTGTTGTGAGCCTTTATATGGACGTATTATATTTAGATGGCCTAGTTGCACCATGACTTCCACCTATTGCTTATGCCTATAAGAGAGAGAGACCTAGGAGGTCAAATGGATCTATAATACTTATAAGGAGCTTAGGTGTTTAAGATTTTTCTTTTTTAGGTCAATTAACATCATCATCCATCTTATTGAGAGTTGGCTTATTATCACCTCTCAACTAAGCTCTCAAGTACTGTTACTCTATCAGAATCAAACTATATTCCACCAACAAGATAACTAAATCAACCACCCACCCAATAAACTTCTAGTAAAAAAAGTACTTATTTTCTAATATTCACATACTTTATTTTCATTTTGCAATGAATCTAGCCTTTACCCAACTACTAAATCCATCTTTATCTCATCATTAAACTATTCATCAAACCTAGAAATTACATAGTAACTATTGATGATTAACTCAACCACCAATGGTATGCCCAACCATCGATAGTCACCTTGACCACCAACGGTCACCTTAACCACTGATAGTCACCCCAACCACTGATAATCACCTATTGCAGTAAAAAATAACAAGTAATTTCACCCACCTACCCTTAACCAAACCTAATTTTCTATATTTTTGTTTACTTACAGATCCCTTTCATATTTTTTGAGGCATACTCT
The DNA here is from genome assembly GCA_037957365.1 of Torreya grandis. Lineage (NCBI taxonomy): Eukaryota > Viridiplantae > Streptophyta > Pinopsida > Cupressales > Taxaceae > Torreya > Torreya grandis. Next base: position 4,326,781 of record JARHVA010000139.1, read on the forward strand.
AACCCCTTAGCACTAGTATTAATTAGTTTATCACTAATTTGATCATTTATATTATATTTTCCTAGCAAGTATTCTTGTGTTTAGTTTTAGTAATCTTTTTTAATTGATGCAAGTACCTTATTTCTAATTTTGTGAACTTAATTATTTAAAACATGTGTATTGATAGCCCTTAATGAATCTCTCACTTCTAGGATCTAGCTATCGCTAGGCACTCCACCCAACTATTTGTCTAACAAACAAGTTTGCTCTAGAGCTTTCCTATATGCAAGTCTTCCTCTCAAGCCAAAGATGAGCTCTCACAATTGTTTGGATTTAATGCATGCAAAACCAAATAGGTTTTTCAACCACACCCATATTGAGTTTATTTTCACTCTTTCTTCAAAACTTAAAGTGAAAATTTACATGAAACACTTTGATATGTAATTCTTTATCATAATCTTCAAGTGTTTAATCCTTGGAAACATTACCAATGTGAATATAGGTCTCTACACATTTGATTTCCAATTTTGGTCTAGGTATCAATGATAAATCATGTTATAAGGCCTTAGGACATAATTGTATTTCCAAAATAATATAACCTTATGAGAGACTCTAATGCCAAATACATAGAAGTTGTACATAAACTAACTATGCATACAATTCATATATGTGGTTCAAATATTGAATTGGTAAAATTCATGGTCATACAGTCTACAAGCTACTAATAGAGTGCCAAATAAGTGAGATAAGATTGATATTTCAAAGAGTGAAGGTGTCTTAAATAGTCAAGAGCATTTGATCTCAAGAATAAGGCCTATAGGCAAAAGTGTGATAGGTATAATCACTAGGGGTGAATCAGTGAGCCTAGATATTAAAACTTTAGTTCCAATATTTTCAAACATCTTAATAAATAAATACATACATTTATTAGGCACACACAACATTCATATCAATGAGTAAGAGAGACAATGCAAGATTAATCACATAACACTTGACATACATGGGAAACCCTCTTAGGGAATAAAACCCAATAGAACCTATAATTGGACTACTATCCTCTAATAACAAGAACTAATTTAGACTATTTTTTACTAATCAAGGAGCTATAATCCTTATTTAATGAGACTATAATCCCACAAGGTACTTCAACACCTATCTAGCTGAGTTGCAATAATAACTAGACTTATAGCAAGTCTCACCTTGTAAGGAGGCCACAACCACATTAGATGTTGAGTTAACATAAAAATATATATGAACACATCCACCTTGGAATTGATGTCTACAACACCTAATGATGGACCTCTACTTATCATTATTTACCTTCACTCATACTCAAATAACAAGATCATTATTCTACCAATATAATTATAACCAATAAGTCATACAAATAGTCCTCAAACTAATTTACTCATTAACTCATCCAAATTTCATTCTACCCCTCCTTCACTCCCTAATTCACACACATAATCCTCTCTCAAATATCTCCCAAGACTCTCTGACAAAGTCTCTCAAATAGCCTCTTGAGCAACTTGCTCATTCTACCTCCTCTAGGTTCATAAGGTCTAATGACTTGTATGTCCTCCTATAAAAACTTAATCAGAAAAACATGTCTAATCCTATTCATTCTCTACTGGTCTTGATTGACCTTCACCTTCTCTCTCAAAGGTTTTTACCTTCACTTGGCTCCACATTCTAACTCCCTCATCCATGTCTTTCAAGTCTAGAAACTAACACATTTGGTTTCACTATTTATATAGTAATTAATGTCATCACCATCTTGGTCATCCATTAGGCATGTCTTAACCCTTACTACATCTATCATATAAATACATAGCTCAATATAATCTTCATAGGTCAGCCACAGCATCTATGTGTTACCCTTAAGTAACTACACCTTTTAATAAGGCCCTTGTAGCTCTTATAAGTCTCATGGATACCTATTCACCCATTTAACACTTCATTGGTCAAAATAAGAACATAAAAATACTTTAAAATACATGGTTCCACTCCTTATGTCTCTTTTGACATAATAAAATTATCATATACATCTTTTCTCACCTCTTCATATGCTCAAACAACTCAAGCACTAACGTGATACATAGGAACATTATGAATGAGCACATAATCAACTTATTAATCAATTTTCATACTCAAAATATATTTACCACACCTCTAAAATCCACAAAGAGCATCCTCATGGAGTCTACAACACTCCTCAATAGCTAATTCACCATGAAAAATCATAATATCATCTACATAATCTCAATTACTCTTCTCAGGTCACTTACAAAACAAGAATGAACACATAGTCAAGTTTTCAGCTCAATATCTTTGTTTTTATATATAATTAGACCTTAAAATTCATATTTATAGATGTAAATTAGAATCCTCTACAACTTTTCTTTTTACTACACTATCAAATTCTACTTGGATCAAAAGTTATGGCCCAAAACTTAGACACTAGTCTTTCCTTCATAATTTCAAATATTTAAATGTAAACAATCAAAGTTAAACTTCAACCACTTTGCTCTCATCTCATGTCCTCACTACTCAGATAATTTATGAACCAATTATATTTTCCAAACTTTAATGCATAGGTGTTAATGATCAAACATTAAAGATCTGATAGTTGACCTCATCTCTTGCAATCTGGAAACTTTGACTCAATGTGCTTCATCGATCTTCTATATGTAGCTCAGTCTTTAACAATGTTAAATAACTATCACTTTGACTTCTTGATTTTAATATGCACCATTTATCTCTATCTTTATAATCATCCACTCACCATTGATCTTTTGAAGAAGCCTGATCTTTATCTTTGCTCAGTGTTAAACATCATGCACTTGTCTTCATCTCATTCTTTCCTAGCTTTTTAGATCAATGCACACCATTGATGTTTCTCAAACTTTAACTTGTGAAAATTTGACTATGGGAACCTTACTTATATACTTTTAAGGCCAATTTTTCATAATCATATATTTTTCTACACCTGGGCACATGATCTACATTTTGGACCATATGATCTCCTTACATAGGAGAATCCAACCGTACAATAATCTATTTCTAGAACCCTCACATGTGTGAGATATATCACCATTAAAATTCCTTCTCAAAATATTCTATCACAGATCCAACTATCCTCAAAGCTTTTCTAGGATACCAACTTAAACATACATATCTTTTGATGTGGTTCCTCGCATGATTTGAAATTTAACATAAATAAACTAGGCTTAAAACTAAATAAATCCATATTATCACCCTCTCTTAGAATGTCCACATGTGAAAGATATGCCACCATAAAAATTATTACTCATTTCTTTCTTTCCTCATGAAAATTTGGCTAAGTATGGAAAAACACAGTCAAACTACCTAAGAACCCAACTTTGCACATGTATATCTTTTGTCGTGCTTAGTCACATGATCTAAAAATCAGTGCATACAAACTAGGCACAAAAATGAACAAAATCATATGATCACTTTACCATGAAACCTCTAATTGTGTGAATGATAACCTCATCAACATACTTACTCGGCTCTACTTGAGCCCTTTTATAAATTTGGCTAAGTATGGGAACATAGTGAATTTCATCTAAGTAGCCAAAATTTCAACCTCATATCTTCAATTGCACTTCATCACATGAATTGAGATCTAGATCATAACAACTAGGGACTAATGCGATCACAACCATATGACCAACTCCCCTTGACTCATTCCCACATGGTAATGATGATGTGATTAAATTTGCCTACTCAAATTTTCTACCACTGGACCCAAAGTGTCTAAATGAAAACTATGGATAACCAGATGAATTCTACTTATGTACATAATCACTCAAAGCATAAAAACATCTTATTTACCTATTTCACATTCTTAATAATCCATACTCATCCTTGAACATCTCTATCTATGTCAAGATTTAATGTCAACCAAACATACTAGGATAAGCACATTGCACACTTTGTCATTGTCACTTAGGCTATCAAATCACTTTATTCACTCAGCAGAACATATCCATGACATCACCATTAAATCATTGACAATACTCCAAAAATATTCCCCTTTTTTCATTGATGTTAACAAACATCATATAGCAATATACATCTTACCTTCTCTCTCTTCAAACACTCCCATAATAAGAACTTTCTCCCCCTTTGACACAATGGAAAAGTGGGCACCAACTGACTTGAGGACCTAAAAATACCATAAATATAAAATTAACATCTTATAAATATGATACAAACTCCCCCTTACCTTGATCCTACCTTTTCTTTCCTTGATAAACTTCCTCTTGCTCCATGCCAACACTCTCTTCAACCAAGTAGTATAATCAATAAAGAAAGGACATACAAAAAAATAAAAATTTGATAGAACACATCAAGAAACATCTAAGAGGGACTTATCCTAAGAAATATGAGTAATTTTACCTTATAATCATCTTCAAATCTCCATACACCATGAAGAATCACCATATAGGCTTACTAGCCTTCTCTCTCAAGATACTACAAGGACCACCAATAGAAATTCATGCCACTCACCAAATAGGAAACATTATCTCAACCAACCTAAGAAATCTCCTTCAAATAAAAAATACTTTTCTCTTTTGGATAAACTGATCAAAAGGCACTCTTCAAACTAGGCATGTCTAGCCTCCTTGCAGCTCTACCTAGAACACGTAGATCCCACAACTTTCTATAGACACAACTTCAAGACCTAAAACTCAATATCTGGAGCACTCTCATATTCCCTATCAATTAAACCAATTTTCATCACCAATATCATCCTCTAAAACATACTTCCTTCACAAACCTACTAGCCAATTAACCTTCTAATTTGAAAAAAACTTAAATAACTTGAGAACCAAAAATTTTCAAATCTCTATGAAGGTTTATTTGACCACCTATTTGGGCCATTCAACATATTAAGAAGCCTCATACCTTAATTCACAAGGCAAACAACTTTTTTAGTAGAACCGAAAACCCTAGAATCTCAAAACAAATGAGGTCAATATAGCACCTTCCAGTCAATGCACACTCCTAAAACTTCTTTCACACTTGTAGAAACCCATCACATACTTCAAGACCAAAAATTAAGCCTTCATACTTTTGGGAACATAGACTTTATATAACCCATTTTAGTCCTACTTACCCTTAAGCAAAAATTGAGAACACTTAAAAATCTTCAATTTGCCTTCAAAATACCTTTAGACCACAAAAGCACCTACAACATATAAAAAATAAATGCATAAACCTTTCTAAGAACAAAAATGTTCTTGACATTCCATCAATCTCGTTAAGCCACTTGGAACCATCCATTCTAATCTAGTACTACAACTCCTTCACAACCCTCTAGAGCAAACTCATGAACTTGTTGCTCCCCCTTAACCAAAGACATTTTCTAATTAACATTATCATCTTGAGAACATAAAATTTATTCTCTATAATTTTTTTCTCAGATTCAACTCCTCAATCCTTTGATCTTAGGACTTGACCAATTACAAAGTTCCCTCTAACTTCATGATTCAACAAGAACATGACATCTTCAACAAGTCTTCAAATACTATCAAATCATAGTCAATACTCATATAGAGACACCTCATCATTATAACACTTGTGAAATTCCATGGCATACACAACTATTCAATAATCCTTTAATAAGCTTAGCAATATCTAGAACATAATCCTAGAAGAAAGGCCTTCAACTTATAGTTTTACCTGGCATCTACGCTAAACTAATATGCAGATAGATATTTAAAACTCACCTTTATACCAAATCATCCAAACCATGAACAAGATGCTAAATCCTCAAAATAAGACCACTAAGATTCTTCACAAGCTTCTTTTCTCCAAAAAAAGATATATATAAAAAGAATGCACAAACATACCTTCTTATCAAACAAAATATGACAGCCACCAATCTTTTTTTGATTGACAAGTGTCTCCTTGAAGCCTAGATAGAGATACCCCTTTAATATAATGATAATAAAAGTCCCAAAAGTTAATATACTCCCATATATACATATCCTTTTCTATCTTTTAGTCCTGCCTCATTGTTTGATTGATTTTGAAAGGATGGTTTGCTTTAGATTTGTCAATAAATGCTGACAACATAAATTCTTGATTTTCCTTCACTTTTGGTCCTTTTTCCACCTTGGAAAACAATCCATAAAGACTCCTATATTTAACAAGGTTAGTATTCTTAGTCTTTACTACCTCAAGTATCCATACCATAGTTTGACTCTTCTTGTGTTATGCATCCATCTTATCTACTTGATTATTAAGCTTATCTTGATTTCATCATAGCGTTTTAGAACAAATTTCTTACCAACCTTATGATTAGAATAATTGGCAATGATTACCTTTGGTTTCCATACTTGAGTTTATCCTTTGTTAGACCTTCTAGGAGCTCTATATAATTTGACATACCTTGAATACCTCTTAACACCATTTGGATAGAATCTAACAATATGTCCACTTTTATGACAACCAAAACAAATAACATCATTTGTGCCTTTTTACAAATTTGAACTATGATCAATATTTGGCTAAAAATGCCTTCAATAATATCTCCATAAATGTCCATTCTTGACTGACTTCATTCTATAGTCATTAGCTCTATGACCATAATTATTACATGTATAATAATGACCATGAAATAAACTATCATACCTTTAAGCATTTAGTTGTCTAACTGGTCTTCTTTCATTGATTTTGACCTGATCTGACTTCTTTTGATTTTTTTCAAGATTGTTTATCTTGACTACAAATTGCTCATGTTCATCCATCAATGAACCTAGCTTAGTTATTAATTGAATGCTCACATCCTCTTTAGCTCTTACACTAAAAATTGTATCCATTAACTAACCTCTAAGAACTTGGATAGTCTCTTCATCACTCTTAGCTTCTTTAGCCATGTCATCCTTTATTATACATGCTTGATGTATCAAACTTACCTCAAGAGAACCAACTTTCTCTTCAAGACATTTGATCATATTTCTCATCTTATGATTCTTCTTTTTTTGCTACTTCAATTCACCAATTGCACCCATGAGCTCAGCTTTTAGATCAACTTCTTCTTTACTATCATGGAAAACTTCTTCATCACACATGATGTCTTTTTATTTTGAACACAAAATTGTCTTGACATCTACTAACTAAACCTTGAGATCATTGATAATATTCTCATCATCTTTGGCATCTTTCTTTAAAGTATATATATATGTTCTTCAAGTGCCTTTATCACTACCTTCCAATATTGATTTTCTTTCTTCAACTACTTAACCATATTTGTACCTACTTATGAACACCTTCAATTTGTTATGCTTCCTCCAAAGGTTTTGCTCTGATACGAATTATTAGATGTATAATAAATGAGAGGGGGGGTTAATCAAAGAGATTAGATATTAAAACTTTAGTTCCAATCCTTTTAAAATTCTAAATCAATCAATACATACATTTATGAGGCACACACAACATTCATAGTAATGATCAAGAGAGATAATTGAAGATTAATCACATAACACATGACATATGTGGAAAACCCTCTTGGAGAATAAAACCCACTAGAACTTGAAATTGGACTACTAACCTATAATAATAATAACAACCAATTTAGACCAACTATAACTGATCAAGGAACTATAATCCCTATTTAGTGAGACTATAATCCCACAAGGTGCTTCAATACCTATCTAGCTAAACTATAATAACAATTAGACATTTAACAAGTTTCACCATGCAAGGAAGCTAAAACCACCTTAGATGTTGAGCTACCATAAAAAAATATATGAACAAATCCACCTTTGAAATAATGTCCATAATACTTGATGATGGACCTCTACTTATCAATCTTTACCTTTGCTCATACTCAAACAACAAGATCGCTATTCTGCCAATAGAATTATGACCAATGGGTCATACAATATAATGTACTCATCAACCTATCCACATGATAGTTTACTCCTCCTTTTCTTCCCAATTAACACACATAATCATGTCTCAAATCTATCCTAAGACTCTATCACAAAGTCTCTCAAACAACCTCTTTATCAACATGCTCGTTCTACCTCCTCTAGGCTCATAAGGTCCAATGACATGTATGTCCTATACCAACTTAATCAGACAAGCATGTCTAATCCTATTCACTCTCTAATATTCCTCACTAACATGTAAATTTTCTCTCAAAGGTTCTTACCTTCACTTGGATCCACATTCACACTCCCTCATCCATGTCTTTCAATTCTAGAAACCAACACATTTGATTTTAATATTTATAGAGCAATCATTATCATCACCATCTTGGTCAGCCATTAGGCATGCCTTGACCCTTAATAAATCTATCATATGAAGACACATATCAATATAATATTCTTAGGTTTCCCATATCATCTATGGGTGACCCTTAAGTAGCTACACCTTTTATTAAAGCCCTTGTAGCTCTTATAGGTCTCATGGAGACCTATTCACCCATTTAGTACTTCATCGATAAAAAAAACATAAAACAACTTTAAAATACATGTTTTCATTATTTATGTCCCTTTTAACATCTTAAATTGATCATAATCATCTTTTCTCACCTTTGTGTATGCTCAAACAACTAAAACACTGACCTAGTATATAGGAACATTATGAACAAACACATAGTCAACTTATCAAGCATTGTTCATACTCAAGATAGATTGATCACTCCTCCAAAATCCATATAGAGCATCATCATGGATTATAAAGCACTCCTCAATAGATAATTCACCGTGAAACATCAAAATAACATCTACATAAGCTCAATTACTCTTCTCAGGTCACTCATAGAACAAGCATGAACACATAGTCAACTTTGGATCTCAATATATTTGTCTATATATATAATTAGACCTTAAAATTCATATTTCTAGATCTACCTTGGAATCTTCCTAAAAATTTTATTTTTACTACACTATTAAATTATTCTTGGATTGAAAGTTATGGCCCAAAAAATAGACACTAACATTTCCTTTACAATTTCAAATATTTAAATGTAAATAGTCACAGTTAAAATTTGACCACTTTGATTGCATCTCATGTCCTCACTGCTCCGATCAATTATGCACCATTGATCTTGTCCAAATTTTAATTCATAGGCACCAATGCTCAAATTTTAAATATCTAACAATTGACTTCATCTTGTGCCATTTAGAAATTTGACTCAACATACTTTATTGATCTTTTATGCATAGTTCAATCTTTAACAATTCTAAACAAATATCACTTTGACCTATTAACTTTAATATGCACCATTGATCTCTATCTATACAATCACCATTCATTGTTGATCCTTAAAATAAGCTTTATATTTATCTCTACTCAGTGTTAAACATCATGCACTTTTCCTCATCTCATTTCTTTCTAACTTCTTGGAATAATACGCACCATCGATGTTTCTCAAACTTTAACTTGTGTAAAATTGACTAAGTATTGGAACCTTACTTATCTACCTAGAAGGCAAAATTTTCATAGTCATATCCTTTTTTGCATTTGGATTCATGATCTACAATTTGAACCATATGATCTCCTTACATAGGAGAATCCAACCATATAATAATCTACTCCTAAAACCCTCAGAAATTTGAGATACATCACAATTAAAATACCTTCTCAAATTATTATATCACATATCCAACTATGATTAGACCTTGTCTTTAAGACCAACTTTAAACACACATATCTTTTGATGCACTTTATTACATGATCTAAAATTTAATGCAAATAAACTAGATTCAAAAATAAATAAACCCATATGATCACCTTCTCTTGGAATGTCCACACATGTGATATATGCCAACATAAAACTAATTACTAAGATCTTTCTTATCTCATGAAAATTTGGCTAATTATGAGAAAACACATTCAAACTACCTAGGAGCCCAACTTTGCACATACATATATTTTTTCAAGCTTAGTCCCATGATATGAGAATTAGTGCATAGAAAATAGGCACGAAAATGGACAAAACCATATGATAATTTTGTCCTAAAACCTCCACTACTGTGAATGTTGACCTCATCAACATGATTACTCAACTCTACTTGAGCCCTTTTACAAATTTGGCTGAGTATAAGAACATAGTGAATTTTGTCTGAGTAGTCAACTTTACATCCTCATATCTTCAACCACACTTCATCGCATGACTTGAGATATGAAAAATAAAAATTATGGAATAATATGATCATAACCATATGACCAACTCCCCTTGACTCATTCCCTTGTGGCAATGGTTATGCCATCAAACTAACTACTCAATTTTTTTTCCACTAGACCCAAAGTGTCTTGATGAAAACTATGAAGAACCAAATGAATTCTAATTATGCACACAAGCATTCAAATCATATAAAAAATCTTAGGGACCTCTTGTACATCCTCAATTATCCATAGTAATCCCTAAACATTTATATCTATGTCAACACTGAAGATCAACCAAGCATACTTCAAACATATTAGGACAAACACATTTCACACTTTGTCATTATAACTTAGGCTATAAAAGCACTTAATTAACTCACCATAACATCTCCATGACATCACCATGATAACATTGACAATTCTCCAACAAAAATTAAACTTATAGGCATGGTTTGAAATGAGTAAATACACTTCAAAGAGTGAATATGTCTATGGATTAAGAGATGGACTAGATGAATGTTTTAAATTAGTAACAAGTTATACTATCTTCAATAATAAATAAAATTATAAGTTAATTCAAATTGATAACTAGATTCTTATAACTCCCCAAAATATCACCACCTATAGCCAAACTTTAATAGATAAATATTGAGAGTGATAGAGTGTCAAGGTTTTGAAGTCTTGTGGGAATTTGAGTGGATATCTAAACACAAAATCCTAAGTTGAGACCAATATCAATCCAATATATACATGTTGAGATAAAAAACACAACCTAAGTCTCATCATTGTATACATAGTCCTCATCACCTGTAATACTACTCAATCTAGGTGATGAACCATCTTTAGTAGCATAAAGTATGAGAGAACTGCTAAAGTGTGAAATGAAAGTTATGAATAAGGTAAAAGTTAACTTATCCAAACAAATAATTAGATTCCCACAATGGTATCTAATGATGAAAACCTAGAAGATTTAGATGAGTTTAAGGGATTATTTCACATGTCACAGACCTAAGGGTCAACATCCTAGTGAAGGAGGAGTTTGATAATCTATACGGCATTGATTTTTTGATAGATATACAATTAATTCAAACTATGATGAGTTTATTAAATGTTTATACAATCAAATGCCAATAAAAGGCCTAAAACCTTAGAATCAACACCTACAACCAATCATGAAATAATAAGAGACAAGCTCAAGGGTATATAGGTAGAATTTTATCTAATTTGGTATTTATTAGATTCAAGGACCTCAAGGAACATAAAATTATAGGAGACATAATTGATCAGAGTATAAACACCACCTAAAAAGGTCTCTAAATTTTGAAGTAGACCTATAGTTTCACCTTGAAGTCTTGTTAGTAGACTATGTAGAGTGTTATGGATTGAACAATTGGCTTATCCAAGTCAACACAAGTGACTTAAGGGGTTTATAGATTGATTTATATGCACTTATAAGTGTTTAAGTGATTATATCACTCTTTTGAAGGGTAATATATATAGAACACAATCATTAGGCCTATTAGCCTAATAACTTCCTCAAAGATCAACAATTGAAAACTAAGGTTAAGAGAAAAAATGGTTTGAATGGAGGCATAGGAAAAATATTGGAGCCTTCCTAAGATATTTTTAGAGGTGAGAATGCATTGGTTTGTATAAATATGCTTGAAAATGGCCATTTTGGCTGTAAATTATTGTTAGAATCATAGAATACGTATTTGGCACCTAAGAAACATCTTTATGAGCTCAAAACTATATGAAATAACTACATGGGGTTGTAATCACTTGATTAAAGTTTAGGGGGCTTTTATAAAATAAATTTGTGGCATTACTTCATAGGTTATGTGCCTAACCTTTATGAACCATTTCTAAGAACTTGAGCCTTTTTAAACCCCAATAAACCCTAATAAGGACACAATAGAGAGAAAAATGAATAAAATGTATCTAAATGGATTGAATTTTACCATGTGATAGTTTAATCATGATAAGAATAGCCATAGGGTTCTTACTACATAATGTTTTCATACAATCATCTATACCTATGAGATAAATGTTTCATTTTTACAAGATTTTTCAAATAATTGAAGGTGCAGAGATGAATGAATGAAAGAGAATCATAGAAGACGGTGCATGAAGATGTTTTTCAACCTCCTAGACTTTAAAATCCTATCAATCATTCTATTGGATTTCTAGGTTTCACCCAAGTAGAGGAAAGGAGTGTTCAAGTCTTATCCTCAAACCTAGTCCAATATGGGAATGACCTTAGGCCATGGGTCACCTACTATTAGGCCAAACCTCTAGATTTTAAGGGGTTATCTCCCTTAATTTTACAATTCAGTGATTTATCTAAGATATAAACTCTATGGGGATGAAAAGGGTAAAATGTATTCCATAGGAATGAAAACCTACTCTAAAGTGTGGTTATACACCATGAATTCATTTATCCATTCAATTTGGACTCAAATGATAATGATGGACTTATTTAGTTGACTAACATACTACCTTTAATGGCTTCCAAACAATAATATTTCACCTAGAGGTCAGATTAAGTGGCTAGGAAATAATGACAATGAGAGTAAGGCCTGGATAAAGGCACTTACAATCAATAATCCACTTCATAATTGAGACATCAACACCAAGACACACTAGATGACCTATAAGGAAAGTTTTTTATCAATTAGGTGGAAGTTTGACCTACATAATGGAAGATTCAACTAATTATACACATCAAGACAAGTATAAAACACTAAGTATTGATTGATAAACAACTACAAATGTTTTATTCATCACTCCAAGAGGCGTACAAGTATAAGTGTTGGTAGAGTTTCCTCATACCAGCCTAAGATATACAAAACTAAGGCTAAAAAACTAGAATATATAAAATATATGAGGAGATAAGAATGATAATATGGTGTATAAGAGTGGATAGGAGGGTCATTAATGACCATAATTTAATTTTCCTTTAGTTACAAGAGGTACAAGCACCTTCTCTAGCTCTTCCATGCATTGGACCTCCTTGATGGATCTTTAAATCAGGTGATGGTGTTGTGAATTAGGTAAGGGGAGATGAATAAACATTTTTTCCTTATCTAAGGGATGACCATACTAAAAATAGTCCATCACACTCCCCTATGATAGTTACAATCATGAATTGGGCCACCATAATAATGTAGCAACCCACACTCCTCTAAGGAAAATTGATGGATTCAAGTAAAATATCTTATCCTTTCATCATAGACATGAAATTCATCTTGAATTCCCTTTAAGGGTCAGTTACCAATGTATCATCCTTGTATTGACTCATTAAATTAGCCTTTCAATGTCAACTTGACCTTCTTTGATGATAACATAGGCCAATTAGACATATTAGGCCTAATTTACTAAGTAATAATTTATTGGCCTCTATGAGACCTAAAATAATGCTTTAAAACCTATGTATAAATGTGATCAATGCTTGAACCAACAGTTATAACCATGACATAGGCTTGAAATTCCACTTTTCCAAGTTGACTGGTTCATCTCTCTTAAGCATGGTCGATTGGAAATTTAAGATGTAATTGAAAATTATCTTTCAATTAAATTCCTAAGAATTTTATGAATTGAGAGGGTAAATTAATTCCCAAACTTGTTATCCCAGTGATTGGAATCATTCTGCACTATCAAACATCCTTTATTTTATTCAAAACACTAAAAAATGCCTATTTCTAAAGATTTTATATAATGTCCATAAAATCAAGTACCATTATGTGGATCCCATATGATTTTACTTTAATTTCCATGAGATTTTAAAATCATCCCTAGGTGTTAAGGCATCAAAATATCAACTTTTTTGAGATTGGGTCTGACTAGGGTTTTAATGAGGTTTAAGAGTGCTTAGGGTTCTTTAAGGATGGTTTATATAGTATAAAAATCCAAGATGAGATTAAATTCCATGAATATATTGGTCATATACCTAATCAACTTTAATGAATGTCTTGGGATCCCATGCAAAGGATGGGTGAATATATGAACATCCAAATATAACCTTAGGGTAGTTTTTAGGCCATTTTTGAGAGCCTAAATTTTTAATGTTTGTTCATAAATACTCTATTTCCAATTATAATAAATATATCATGTATTTTTATTTCATTTGGGTACCTAATAAATCCTAATATATTTTATCCTAAGAGCTTATATGGTGGAGTGGGTGAGTGCTTGAAGTTGGCACTTGAGCTGCTTATGTGTAGGATTGGGTGCTTTGAGTAAATTTTTGAAGATAATCTTACTTTTATTCACTCCTTTATACCTAAAATATCTTATATCATGTCTCAAACATATTCATATCCCCCTATTATATCATACAATATACTTTAAGATATTTTAAAAGCATTGATGTGACTACATGATCTATAATCAAGCTTAAAACCTATCTATTTAGTTTATCTCCAATAGCATTTGCCTCTAACTATGATTATTAGCCTTTATAAGGAGGTATTATGACCCTTAAAAACCATTTCACATTTTCCTAAAACCTCTTAAAGGTTTAAATTCCACCTTGTAGACCTCTTAAGGTTGATTCTACTTGTTTGGCTCCCATATTGCTTGTCTAGACATGTCTTGGTCTGAGATAAATAGGGTATACCCAATATTTGTTTGAACAATAAAAGAGTATGGATTTATTTAAAAATACACATGAACCCTCTCATAAAAAATTAAACACTTTATTATGCTTATAGGTCCCTCAAATGGCCATTTTTTCTCAAACTAGTCTTAGACTATGTGCAGACTGTGTTGACATGGATCCTTGAGTTTGAGGCAACTATAAATGGACCAAACACAATAATTCCTCACTCCTAAATTTTAAATTCACCCTCCTTCATCATGATATATTAATTCATGAGGTGATTATCACTCCTAAGAATCTATCTTACCAATGCAAGATTTATAAGTAAATGGCTTAATCTGAACATAGGGATCTACAACATAATTTCATAGGGTCCTTTAAGGATAGACCCATTAAATGACCTTGGGAATCTTCATTAGACACTGATAGGTCTTACCTCCTTGATTCATCTTCTATTTCCACTCACTTGAAATTCCATTTGCATATAAATTCCCTCTTAGGACAAGTAGGCTAAACTTTACATGAAACCCTACATATACCCTTTCATTAATCCATGACTTGTTTAAGAGTTTGATATCAATTTTGTAAACATTTAATTCTTGTCCTTTCATATAATATTTTTCTCCTATATTTATACCCCTTCACTTTCCCTTGGCCTTTGAGACATTAAAATATTCATGCCTTTTTATACTCAAATCTACCTCACATGGTTAGCCTATATGTACATAATTTTACATTCTTGGTTGAGTGAGGGAGGTAAGCACTCTTGGTGTGGGTGTCCTAGGCTTCCTTATTATCAATATCACCTTTGAATGTTTTCTATAAGTTTAAGCTTTCCTTCTATTACCTCAACATTTCCCTCTAACCCCTGTAACTTAGCTTCCTTGCTCTCATAACTAACTGTGGGGAGAGACAATGTTGTCATAGGTGTTTATGAGGTTAAATTTTATACCTAGATAACTAGAAATTTTCATTGAGTTGCCCTTCATTTTGATACTTCTCCCCTTAATTTTGACTCATGGACATGGTGAATTTAGTTTTGTTTCTTACAACCTTATATACCTTTCCCTTTAACATGATGATTATGTATACACATAATATTTTTAAATTTTATTAGTTACCAATACTTTGTATCTTGTAGGAACCCATTGAGTCTCAATCTCTCTGAGTGCATGCTTTAAGGGGTGCACCAGGAAAGGGGTGGGTAGACCATTAATTCTTCCTAAGATTGTTGTTCCTTTTTCCACTTGCCATCTACACACTCATCTCCTAAAAATCATTTACCCTAAGCTTATTCTTCTCAACCTTACCCATTCTAGTCATTTGTCATGCTTTATCCTCCTTGTTCTTGCCTTGACCCCTTTTTAACTAGTTGACTATACTAGTTTGACTGACTTGACCCTATATAATTTTTAGCTTCTAATTACTATATAAGGTTTACTTGGTCAACCTTGTATAGTTTTTAGCTTTTTATTACTATATAAGGTTGATTGGGTTGACCCTGTACTGTTTAGGGGTATTTTTCACTTTGAGCTTTGTTAGCCCTTCAACTGACCTAGCTTGGGACCTAAGGAATTATCCTCTAAAAACATACAAGGTCGATTGGGTCAACCCTGTATGCTAACATATTCAAAAATATTTAGGTCAAGATCCACCTATATATACAAGTTCATTTCCAACCATTTGTAAGAAGATAAGTGAAGAAGAATAAGTGTGAATGAGCATCTTCTTATTGACTATTTTACTTAAGGAATACCGCTTAGGGTTCCATACTTTCTTTGGAGCTATGGATATTTTATTATGGATAAGTCTTTTGGATGCATAAATAGGTTATGTAGATTAGAGATGATTTGTCTTTGTTATCCTTACATACCAAAAAAATATCTTGCAAAGCACCTTGGCTGAAGGAGAGATTTAGGCTCGATAGGTTCATCTTCAAAGGTAAGTATTCATAACTTTATTTCTCCTTTGAAAGAGTAGATAGATAATGCAATTGTGTTTCTCTCCCATGCATTAGGATTTTGTATAAATTGATGTGAGTATGTATTGTCTATGCATGTTTATTTTATTTTATTTTATTTATAACACCCACTTTATGCTAAAAGATTTGGTGTACACTAGATTAGATTTGATTTCTTATTTATTAGATATAGAGTGAACACTAAACCTAGGAATCTTTTAGGGTTGTGTGATTATGTTAGACTATGGACTTTAGAACCCTTCCTAACATGGTTTATTATGACAAGTGATCCCTTGATCGAGTCTAGTAGATCCCTATATTGGTCATGCTCTTACTTAACAAAGGTATTCCTAATCAGAAGTGTAGGTATGATCTATCTTCTTTAAGCCAGGATTGATTTATAGACATGATGCATTTCTGATTGCATATATTTTGGTGAACCTAACATGAACTAACCTTTACAAGATTTGTTCATATTATTTCATTCTTTCATCATTATTTTTATCATAGATTTTCCATATTGGATCAAATCTATCAACCCAGTATCTAACTTCTATGCACAATTTTTTAGGTATAGGCTACTAGATCGATCTTATTAACCTAGTATAATTTTTTTGATTTCTAGACATCTAGTCTAGACTACTAGGTTGACCTAATCAACCTTGTATATTTTTAGGCATTTTACTTAGCATAATAGGTCAACCCGGTCGACCTTATACATTTTTAAACACTCAACAATAAGTTTATATAAAGCTTGATCAATGCAGTCGACCCAGTTAATAGAATTTGCAAACATAAATCAAGGTTATTGAATAACAATCTCCATTATTTTCATTTCTAATCCACCAAGGTTCCTTTCTATCTCTTTGTATCTTTATTTATAGTCTTTCATTTCATAGTTTATAGTCTTCAAAACTACCTTTACATAGTCAACTAGATCAACCTTACCAACCCAATTCTATGTTTTGTGTGTTGTCTAGATAACTAGGTTGACTCTACCAACCCTATTCATTTTTAGACCTTACTTCCATAGTAAAAATTTGACCCTATCAAACTTATTCTATATTTTTTGGATACACTATTGACCATATCAACATTGTACCTTGTTTCAAAGTTAGAATTAACCTTGTATGCTAGTAATTAATTCACACTTTCCTTTATTAGTTCTTACATGATTAGAATAGATCACATAATTTAATTATGTGGTTTTTAATTAATCATTTAGTTTCATTATTTTATATTTTATGCACACATGGACAAATCACAAAATCTAAACAAGCATTTTAAAATTTACCTACCCAAGGCCAACCTACTTAGATTTAATCACCAAAGGGGAAGTCAAATTAATACTATAATCAATTATAAAGGGTGGTTAATGCTATATTATTACTAAGCACCTGGTACCCTTATCAGTTTAGTGTGTGAAGTGAGGGAGTAGGCCCCAATACCAATCATGTATCATTGTGACTACAGTCTTTTTCAGCCCAAACTACCTAAAATCATCCTTATATTTCCTTTATAGTTCCTTATAGCTAACTTCCCATCAAATTTAAAATAATATTACAATAATCTAATAAACATTCAAGTTGACCATTTAGTTAAATCTTTACTTTCCAAGTTGATTTCTTAATCTTTGCTCAATTTTATTTTGTATTGAAAAAACTTGCATTAGTCAACATTGGTGCAATTTTTTATGTTATATGCTTCAATTAGATTGGTTAGCATTAATATAAGTGATTAATTATTTACCTTCAATTATTTATTTTCAAATTACCTAAAAAAATTATCTTGTTTCAGTTCACAAATCTATTTTAAGTTTCTAAACTTCCATATCTATTGTACTGGGTCAACCCAGTCAACCCTATACCTTTTCCCATCCTCTATTCACTATATTGGATCAACCCAATTGACTATGTATAGTTTTTATACCTTATTTCCTCTTTTTCCAATCTCTGTTCACTATACTGGATTGACTCAATCGACCCTATATAGTTTGTAGACCCTATTTTTGTGCTAGGTTGACCTAGTCAACCTTGTACTATTTCTATCATTCCCTATTTTATTACTTTATCATCTCTCTTTATTTCCTTTCATCATGGACTTTATTTTTGATAATAATACTGAGTTGTAGTTAGCAAACATGATGAATCTTACCAACCCTCATAGGGTCTACCATACATAGAGTAGGGATCCTCTCTTAGATGTTATTAATGTTTATATTGCCACTTGAAAAATGAACTATGGGACCCCTCATAATACCTATTCATAGTGTAATCCTCTATTCTCATCAAAAGACCAACATGAATTAGTGTATACCCCCTAAATTCTCTTCTTTATCTCTAAATTTCCTCAATATCAAGGAAAATATTCTTCTATCATTTACAATATTAGGATTAGTGGTCAAGTTGAATATCCTCATTCACCTACTCCTACATTCTCAACTATATTTGGGGGTACTAGTTTCTTTTATTTTTATCCTCTTCCTTTGATTATAACCCCTTATCATACCATGACCTCTTCTTATCTTACTTCTTCCACCTCCATGCCTAGTATATCCATTAACATGGTAGGTTCTACATATAGTGGTCATCTCATAAGATCTATTATCCTTAATCCTTTAACTAGTGTATCATTTGATACTTAAGGTAATCATGCTACTAGTGCTTCTTCTTCTCAACATTCACTAATCCATATTTTTATACACAAGTAAATTTTTCCACTGGTGCCTCACATTCTCATAATTCCTCTCAAGTTCCTATCAATACCAATAGTGGTACCCAAGCATCTAATACCAACTTTAATGCTTCTAACAATGCTAATCAAACACATCAACTATTATTACAAACACTCAATCAAATGATTACCTTTCAATATCATAACACAAATAAAATGATGAAAATTTAAAACCAACTTCTTCATCTTCAAACTCATCCTCAACAAACATCATGGGGCATACATAACCAAAATGTTCCCCCTCCTCCTCTTTGATATTTTCAAGGAAATCTCATTCCCCAACCTCCTTTAGTCAACAAAACCATTAATAATCTCCAAAATGAACCTCTCACTACTCAAATTATTAACATTGATATTAGAGGTATCACACCTAAAATTTATTATATTGGATCAACCAATACCACCCTTCATCTTAAAACATTTGGAAATCTTTATAAGGATTAGGCCAAATTGAACACCTTTATCGCTACTAAACTCTTAGCCAAAATTTTCATAGGTGATGCCTTGGATTGGTAAAATCAACTTAGAACTCATTCCATTACTATTTTTGAACATAGCATGGCTGATGATAATATTTTCCATCTGTTTACCAATGCCCTTTTTCCTAAGCTTTAATTATGGGTCTGCACTCTCTTTCCACATACATTGGAGGAGGCTATTGACCAAGATAAATGATAAGAATTTATTATGCATATATTCAAGCAACCTCAACCTTCTACAGGTCCTCATATTTTACTTAAGAATAAAAATTACAATGTTACCAATGATGGTGTTACATATTCTTATGACACCATTCACAATGTTCAAGCTATTGTTTGTACCCCTTCATCAAAACTAGATCCCCCTTCTCAATAATATACTAATCTTCATTTATCTTCACCAAACAACATTAATGTTCATAAAACTCTATTCTTAGCTAAATTTAATAAGAGACCACCTAGGCATATTCCATGAGATCTTGACCCTACCCATCCTATGAAATCTTGGTATCATCCTAATAATTTTTATTGGTTTCATGCTAGTTGGGGCCATTCTCATGAGACCTGTAGATAACTTTGAAATTTAGCTATGGAATTTCTTCTAGGTCCTAATTTCAATCATGATTATATCATTCAAAAGCATCAATAAGCTTATGAAATACCTTTTAAGGATTATAAATCACATGATAAAAATCAAGCCTTAAATCAAGCAAACGCTCACTTAGCTATCTATAAAGACCCTCTTCCTGATCATAAACCTATGCAAGATAATCAAGAGAAATCCATCCCTTCCATAAAAAATATAAAAATTCTTATTTAACTAACTTCCAAAGAGAATGTGGTTAACATTACTAATATTTGAAGGGTGGTTTCTTTTATTGATTATCAACCTATCTACACTCCATCTAGAACATATCATGTTATCCAGGATTCTTCATGAGTTGGGGAAAGATGACCTTATTACTTTTGATGATCCAGTTTTCAATTATCCTTTGGATAACGCTTCCTTTTACTTATTTTTACCACTCTTCCATCATATTATAACACTAATAATACTCAAAATTCTACTAACACTTCTTCTACCAATTCTCAAAATCAACCTGAATTAACTACTTCATCTCAACATGATTTTAAATCTTGTTCTAAATCTTCTTTTTATTACCAAAATAAATTATAATATACTTTGGATCCTCCTTTTAAGGACCTCCTTAATCATTATGCAGCTATATCTAACAACCTTATTATGGGTAATGATGAGTGGGATTCCATCATGGAACTTACTAATCTCCCATCCCAAATTACATTCATTGAGCTTATGAGGACTTCTTCATGTCATAAAAACTATCTTATTCAAATTTTATTCATGATGAATGTCCCTCGTCCTCCCCTACTAGGATGGGAAGTAGCTTTATCTAGTTCTGGGGATAGAATATTATAAAAATGTGAAGATATGTCCCTAAACATTTATGAAACTATGGAAAATTCTTTTTCCTTAAAGTTTTATTTAGCTTCTATGATTCCTAATGATATTATACTTCATGCATATGATCCTCCCTTATTCAATAATATTCAAATATGTGATATCTAAGTCAAGCATGCATTAATTGCTAAGGGTTCTAACACTTGTGTTACCTCTCTTGAATTCATTAAGACCTTTATAAATTCAAAACACAATTTCAAGTCTACATGTAACACTTACCAAGAATATGATTGAAGGTAAATACCTCCTGTAAGTTGTGTGTGTATTCCCATTACTGCCCTACCTATCACCATTCACATGAAGGTGATGATCTTTAACTTTCCCTTTTCTTATAACATATTACTTGGTAGGCCATGGAATCACCATATGAAATCCATTTCTTATTCCACCTACCAATACATTAAATTACCTCATAATATATCCATTTATAAGATTCAAGGTGACACTACCTTTAGAATTTTGAACAATTACAAGACTGTCATGTCTTTAAGATTCCTACTCTTGTACCTTTACCCAGTATTCCATTTTGTGAGTCACAACGTCTTAATTTTATTTTTAATTCAAATTGATATTACAATGGGCATCTCAAACTTATTGAGAACATTCCTCATAACTTCTTAGATTTTAATGATGATGAGCCTATTGAGGTTAACCTCAAGATTAAAACTTTTGATCTCTCACCTCATCTCATCTCACAACTTCTTACTTCCTTAAAACTTCATTATCATAAGCATCCTTATGATGACATCCCCATAGTCTTAACCAAGACTCAACATTCTACTCACCATACTTCCTTAGATGATAAGGTCATCCCTACTTGTATCCTTGATATTCATACCCTAGATTATAATGATGGTTATTCATTAGTTGATTTGTTCTTAGGTAGTCTTATAGAAGTCTATGATGTTGAGATTATTCATTATCATTATTCTTTACTTGATTATTTTAATGTATCTTCCCATCTTACTTCATTTTCAGTTCCTAATTTTTATATTTTTCCTCTTTATCTTAGGGTAAAGATGGCACCAACACCTCCAATTTTTTAGCCTCATATGAGTATGTTCATGGCTCATGTTATGATAGGGCCTTTTCATTTTTCTAGATTCCTTGATCGCCATAGTTGATTAATTTTTAATATTAGTGTGACCCTCTTTAGACATTCTATAAATACTTCCCTTCCCTTAGTAGAGCCCTTATCAAAACCTATTCCTACTCCCACTATAGTTGAGCCTATTCTTGTGAATTTTATATTTAAGAATATTCCCAGTCTTATTATTGCTAAGTCTACCCCTATTTCTCATCTCATTGCTTCTTCTATTAAGTCTAGTTCTATTCCTCCTCTAGCACCACCTTCCCATGGTGATGATTTATTTTTTTTGCCTAAGATGGCCTCGTTTCCCACAAAATGGGCTGATGAATTCTTTCTACCTTCTCCCACTACTATTATACCTCCTTCTATGAGTTATTCTCCTAATAACACTCAAAAGCATATATGTTTGTTTCATAGGATAAATAATCATTCTTCTACCCATTGTCATAAGTTGTGACAATATATTGATACTTTGTGTCCTTCATCCCTTGCCTTAGATAAATCCATAGCTCCCCAAAAGGTTATACATAAATATATACCTAAGTATGGTGAGTTATATTATCTATGGCACTAATAGGGAACCCATCACACCGATCATTTCTGCATCCTTCAACAACACCTTAAATATCATCTTGTATCTATTCCTAAACTTTCTTCTATTATTCCCATAAGTTATTCCCATAAGAAGGATCCTCATTATTCTCCCATGGATCCACCTCTAGTGGTTCCATCCCCTTCTATGGTTATTTCATCACCTTTTATGCCTTCACTTATGATTCCTTCACTCATGGACCTTCACCTTTGGATCCTTCTCTAACCATGATTCCCTCACCTGTGAATCCTTATCCACTAGCGATTCCTACATCTCCCATCGAGCCCGATCCCATGCATTCCCTCAAGCATCCCTTGCCTAATTTTCCTCAAAATTATTTGTTGAGTATTCCTAATTTATCAATTGAGGAGATTAGAAGAGAAGTATTTTCCTATTTTTCATTAAAGATTAACAAGACATTAGTAGCAGTTTATATCCATCTTCATAAAGATTTATCTGATGCCTTGGATAATGCGTGTGGGTAGATTTATTAGTATTTATGAGAACATGCATGGTGCCTCTACATTTACATTTTTATTAGACATGTGATATAATTTCATTCTTATCTATTTTTTATTTCATTTAGCACTATGTCAATTTCATATTTTTCTTATATGGTGATTCTTTACTTTTTGTTACCATATCTTACTTATATTGTCATTTATCTTTGCATTTGATAATATTTATTTATCATTTCTTCCTATTTATTTATTAAGATATTTTTGAGAAAAAATCTCTTCTTGTGTCTTTATGATTGTTTGCTCTCTTATCTCTATTTTCACAAATAATTATCATTATGACTTGGTTATACAAACCCTATTCCCTTTAGTTCTGATCTCCCTTCACCATGTAATTAATTAGTAAACAAAGTATCACATTATACTAATCTTATACTAGTCCACTTTGGATTTAATTATTTCCCTTCTTCTTTTTTCACGAATGAAGCATATACATGGTTGAGACTTGAGATCACATGTTATTTAATTATTAAGCCTAATTATCCAAATCAATCTTTGTCTTTAGTTACTTAGCTTATTTTAGCCTTAACCTAAAGCTCATTTGTGTGTATCAATACATCACTCATGATTGGTCATTCCAAATCCATATGGAGGAGGAATCTTAAAAATCCATAAAAATTTAAAATCCAAATCCTTTTACACAAGGAAAAAATATTCTTAAAAGTTAAATAACACTAAAATATCTGATTCAAACCACATATCCTTCTAGTATAATCTCAAACTCCATATTTGGCCTCATGGTAGAGCCGAGGTCCTTTAGGGTGTAGTAGGCTATTATATTATAAAAGGAGAATAAAAAACAATTAGTGCTACTTACTTTTTCACATAAGTACCCAATCTTCATAGTAGATCGATGACTCTATAAAGGGTCCTAAAAAAGGGGGAACACTTATGGTAAGGTAGTTCCATTTTTATTTTCTTGTACCAATTTACCTTCATGATTTGATCTTAGTATCATGATTATTTTCCTACAAAGCTTTATCTATATAGCAAACATGTTTCCTTTGTACATTGATGGTCACTAGTCACTTAGTATCTTCTCATGTCCTTAATATGCCTTTTGTCTCATAAGGTCTTCTCATAAGATGCCTAAGTCTTAGTTTTTACACTCCATTTTTCATTCCTTACATCCCTCATATTTGCTCTTGAGAAATATTATTTTGAATACTGATCACTCCCCTTGGGATTTTATTTGTGAGTTGCATTATAAGACCACAAATAGGACCTGACCATCCTCATAAATTACCACCTTGTCCCTTCCTATTACCCACACCTTTGTTACCCAATTGTCCTAATTTTTATACCCCAATGGTTTTCTCTTTGTGAATTGTAGTGTAAGACTATGGATAGGACTCAACATTCCTTACAAAAATTTATAATAATAC
Organism: Torreya grandis; assembly: GCA_037957365.1. Taxonomy (NCBI): domain Eukaryota; kingdom Viridiplantae; phylum Streptophyta; class Pinopsida; order Cupressales; family Taxaceae; genus Torreya; species Torreya grandis. The sequence goes on from JARHVA010000139.1 coordinate 4,351,749, forward strand.
AAGTCACAAAAAAATTACATGTGTCAAATATGAGATAATATGTGATAGATTATGAAGTTACACATCATTGGAATGCTTCCTAGCTTGATTTATTATGTTTTATTCTTACCTCATTTCTCTTTTGTTTTTATTTTCTTATTTTTTGAGTGCATGTAGGAATACAATTATTTCTTGAATTTTTCATACTTCCCAGCTTGAATTAGTGTGATAAATTTAAGAGCAATCTTTTGCTAATTTTATTTTTCTCTTATACTTCCCAACGTGATATAGTATAATTTATTGACTTAATTAATTTGTTTTAATACCATTTTTTCCCTTTTACATACCTTCCATTTTATTACATTATGTTCATACTCTCAATGTGATTTTGGATGATTTTACTTATTTTAATTTGGTGAAAAAATATTTCACTTTGGTTTAATAACAAATTCCTTTTTTTGCCATCTTGTTTTACCATCCCTTTATTATTTATACTTAGTCATTTTCTTGTTATTACACATTTCCTAGCTTGAAATAGTGTGTACTACATTTTTTATTGATTATATTTTACCAATTCCTTTTTACCTATTTCTTTTTAAACCATGTATGTGTTCTACATAGTGCTAGAAAAGAAATCAAATCTCATATATTTCCTATAACTTATACAATAAAAGCTAAATACATGAGCTAGAAATAAATATATCCAAACCATCCACAACCACAACCATAATGATGACAACATACATAATCAAACATCAATATGCCAAAATGATAAATCATATATATATTTCATGATTTTTGATACAAGTAAAACCTTATAAAATACTCCAACTCTATGGCTGGGACCCATCTTATCTATCTCATGGCTTAACCACACTACCTTCTAAGGCCTCAGTCTAACTCCTCTAAATAGTACATTGTAAGGAGGCCATCTAAGATCTTAATCCCTCTACCTATCCCTATAGGTGAAATACCTACACTTGTGCCTATGCCACCTTAGTTTGGGTCACTACATGTGCTTACATCAACTAATTTTTGCATCACCATATATACCTATATCATCCACATCACTGTAGCCATATGCACAGCTCTCTCATCTATTAGGTCCTACCATGCATGTATCTCACCTACACCCATCACTATTAGTGGCTACATCCTCCCTCTTTGTGCTCATATTTACCTTATTGCCTCTCCATCTAATCTAAACCAGCTCACTTGAACTGGGGTAGATGGTACATAGGGTCCAATAATGAAGTAGAGGCATATGAATATAGAGTCTCATCTAAGATGTCATGGAGTGCTACCCTCACAAGGGACCCCCATATCTCCTCCTCATACTTAGCTATGATTGAAAAACCAAACCCTAATAGATATTAGATCACTATCATATCTCATAATATCTATCTACCTCTAGTCTCTATTTCCAAATAAAAACTTAAGCAAATAATTTTATCATCTTTATTACCTATATGTGTCTCTGCTACTATGGTCTCACCATCTACATGAAAACATATCATAATCTCTTCATCTATGTGGCCTCCTAGAACCTCCTCTATAGGTCACCTGCTTAGATCAAATCCCATTATCATGGCCCGCATCCACCTTAGGTTACACCTAAGTGGTCTATCTATCATCTAGCTCTCCTTTATCTCACCTACTAGGTCATTAGGGATGATGATAGTCTCCACTCTCTCTTATTATTCCTACCTACATCGACATTGTATCTTTGGTGGTCATATCTCACCTTAGTATGGAGTTAGTGGTGTTATCTCTGGTGCTACTACCTCTACATCTCTCTCTTCCTACTCTAATCCCTATCATGATCTACCGATCTATGGCTACTCATGACATGGTTTGAGCATCAAACTCATCACTAGTGGCCCTAGTCCCCTCCTCGCCCATGAATATCTCACATGTTGAGCTCATTACTAAATCATCAATATCAATGTTACTATATGAGGTAATTCCCTTATCCTAGTACCTATACTATTAGATGTGGCTCTCTCTACCAAGTATAATGTCCAATTACCTATATCCTCACTATAGTTGGTGTAACTATGTACCAACTCAGCTATGTAGTTATTATATGCCCATATGGCTTCCACACTATGTCTACACATTTCATAGTCTACAATGTTGGCATGTGGGGCATGACCTACTCTACCTGGTCATTTCTCCATAGTTGCACTCAAGGTGACCTATCATCAATTACATGGGGTAACCTAGCCAATTGATACATGGGAAACCTCTCATAGATCCAATCCATCAAAAATATGATTGATCATATAAACTTATACCCTTTAACAAACACCTCATATAGATCATGTAAAAACTAGACCTATATGATAGAGCTAAGATCATATAGCATGCCCTCCTCTAGAATCCTCCTACTCAAGGCTACCATGAATAGTGGTACCTTGCCATCTGACTTGTGACATAGCACTTATGGTGTCACAAGTCCTATAAAATCCTTATAAATATCCAAATCCTATGATGCATATAAATCAAACATACTAACTTGATTACCTCTTAATATCATATTTGAGCCTATAACCAACATGGCTAAGGCTCTCCTCTCCTCTAGGTTATCTAGTATGCCTATAGTCATTAATGTTCCTATCACTAGTAACCTTAGGATGACATGCACATCCTCCAAAGTGATAGCTACCTCTACCACATCCCTATCCATCCCTCATTTAAAGGTATTAGTCAAACATTCCCAACATCTAAGAAACATGACTAATAGATATAAACTTAGGGTAATCTTACACATATCAACTATCCCTCCTAGGCCTACAACTACTAGCCTAGCTCTATCTCTTATGGTTAGACACTCTAGAAAATATGGTAGCCATGACACATCTACCAATATCTATAACTAGGTTCATCCCTACAACCAAGACATAATAAAAGATGTATTAGATCCTCCATGTCATGTATAGTCAAAATACAATCTTTTTACAATTTAATAAAAAAAATCCTAAATTTATTTAATTCATTCATTTTTTACCTATTTTTAGCCTATTCAGTCCTTTTTTCCCTTACTTGATCATATTAGTCTATTATAGCCTTCTTTCAACCTTTTGCATGCATTTTCATACTATTTTAGTTATTTGGTCAACCTAGTTTGACCAAAATTTCCCTATTTTTAGCTTGGTTTACTTAAAAGTCTAAGTCAACCCTCTTATTTTCCCCTCCTTAGTACTGTGTTATCATTTTGGACTTTTTAGATTAGTTGGAAAAAATACTAGGTTGGCAAATTGTAAAATGTATAGGGTTGACACACACCTACCAAGTCAATAGTGTGTACTTTGCCTATTTTCATCCTAATAGGTTAACTAGATTGACCTAGTTATTTTTAGCTACTGAACCCTTGAATTTTCCTCAAAATTTTCCTTCTAACACTTTCTTCCTAATTCCTTCAAACCCATTTGCCTAGTTGGTTTTTCTTACCTATGAATCTAATTTTTCTTCATTTCAACATCTAAAAATACTAAAAATTACATTTTTCTAAAAATACACTTAATTCAAGAAAATACTCAAAAATTGGCTTAGGATTCATAGTTTTATACCTATAGTGTACCTGCTACTGCTCTTGAAGCCCCTCCTTGTCTAGCCTATCGTATCCTCACCATCCTAGCTTGTTTGGTCTCCAAAGATATTTTTTTTCTCTCTTTCACAAGTCAAAATAACAAAGTCACTTCTTTTTCCCCTATTTAAAAACACTTTTCAAAATTCAAATTCTTTAATTATTTTCCTGTAGATTCCTTATTTTACCTATATCTTTGTTTTTACTCATCCATTTTCAAAACCATAAAATGCAATGGATTCATGATGATGTAGAGAATCATTTCCACTATAATATGCCTATTTTCCATTTTTTTATTTTTGGCTATTTTTTGCACTAACTTCTACAGGTTTACCTAGTGTTATTCACATTTGACACCTTCACTTTATCTTTCAGTCTACTTCTTTATCTAAAACACTAAGGTAATTAAAGTTATGTGTTTTTAAATTCTTCCTTTCTTTTATCTTGTTTGTTGCTTACTACAATTTACTTAGCATCAATGTTGTGTGTTATCATATTCTATTTCCTAAATCCCCATCCCATGTTGCACTTACATGTCACTTGATGATCTTCAAGTGGGGCATATGTATACACATAATATTTTTAACTTTTATTTATTACTAACACTTTGTATCTTGAAAGAACCTATCAAGTCTTAATCTCTTTGAGTGCATGCCTTAACGGGTGCATCAGGAAAGGGGTGGGAAGACTATTGGTGCTTCATAAGATTGTTTTTCCTTTTTCCACTTGCCATATACACACTCATCTCCTAAAAACTATTTACCCTAAGCTTATTATTCTCAACCTTACCCATTCCAATAATTTGTCATTGTTTATCCTCCTTGTTCTTGCCTTGACACCCTTTCAACCAATTGACTATAATAAGTTAATTGGGTCAACCCTTTACATTTTCAAACTTTTAACTATTGTATTGGGTCAATTGGGTTGAATTTATATAGTTTTTAGCTTCTGATTATTAAACAAGGTTGAATGGGTTGACCCTATACTATTTAGGGGTATTTTTCACTTTGATCTTTGTTAGCCCTTCAACTAACCTAGCTTAGAACCTAGTGAATTATCCCCTAAAAACATACAAGGTCAACTGGGTTGACCCTATATAACCAACATATTTAGAGATATTTAGGGCAAGATATAATTATATATATAAGTTCATTTACAACCATTTGTAAGAAGATAAGTGAAGAATAATAAGTGAAAACAAACATCTGCTTATTGACCATTCTACTTGAATAAAGATTAGGGTTCCATACTTTCTTTGGATATATGGATCTTATCTTATGGAGAATTATTTTGGATGTATAGATAGGTTGTGTATCCTAGATATGATTTATCTTTTTTATCCTTACATACCACAATAATCTCATGTGAAGCACTTTGGCCAAGGGAGATTAAATCTTGATGGGTTCATCTTCAAAGGAAAGTATTCATAACTTAATTTATCCTTTGTAAGATTAGATAGATAATGTAGTTGTGCTTCTCTCCCATGCATTAAGATTTGTATACATTGACATTAGTATATGTATTATTTGCATGTTTAGTTTAGTTTTTTTAATTTCTAACCCCCACTATGTGCTACAAGCTTTGGCGTGCACTAGATTAGATTTACTTTTTGTTATTAGATATAAAGTGAAAATTAAACCTATAAATATTTTGGGTTTGTTGCATGATTGTTTTAGACTATAGGCTTTGGAACCCTTCCTAACATGGTGTATTATGATAAGTGATCCCCTAATCAGGTCTAGGAAATCCCCATATTGGTCATGCTCCCACTTAGCAAATGTATTCCCAATCAAAAGTGTAGGTATACTCTATCTTCTCTAAGCTAGGTCTGATTTATAGACATGATGCATTTATGATTGCATATAAATTATAAGCCTAACTATAGTGTTACTGTACATGTATATTTTATTGTGTTAGACCTCTTTAGGTTATTAAGGCTCTCATATGCATGTTATAGGGCCTTTGACATCACTTAATACTTTGATATTCCATGGGATACTCCAAAACCTTATGAGATGCAACCCTCTATCTAACTTTCTCTTCACAGATCAAGCTTAGGCCACTCAGTTGGTTTTAGGTGCTTATATGTCTTGTGTGAGGTGGAGGCTTGATGAATTATGGGGTGATGATCCATTCTAACCATATTATCATGTATTTGAGACATTTCACTATCTACTTGAGGCAATTAATTATATTTTTAAGAGTATGTCCAAGTCTTTGATTACCCTCTTAGTATTTTCTTGATTGATTTTTGTAACCCTATGTACAGACTAAGATAGTCCTCATGTGACATTTAAGGTGAAATTTACTTTGGACCCCTTATGGTGATCATATGTTATCAGGTCCTTGACTAGAAATCATCACAAATATTTACTTATCTCACCTACTTTCCATTAAAAGGACTTCTTAGACATGATCCTATGATGCTCTAATACAATAGGCCATATAAATGGCTATAAGTACTCATGAGGATTGTGATGGACAAAGGTGACTTGAAACCATTTGAATTTCTTGTTTGTCCTTAAGATTGTATCAACATTCATCTTATAATATGCTTATACATTGAGATCCACATAAACCTCTCATTCCCTTTAATGGTCTCATAATTTCCTTTAAATATCTTACTAAAATATCCCCAGAAGGGTAGTTATAGGACTTAATTTGCTCTTTGATTAGGTTTATGCCCAAATGGGTTCAACACTTGGTGGTTTCATCCCTTTTATGGGTTTTAATGGTGTATGGAGGCTCATTAACATGGTCTATAAATATAAGGGGGGATGAATGGGTGAAGAAGAATGGAATTGAAGTGATAAGGATGATGGGAACATAAAAATATGGGAATAACATAGTGAAAGGCAGTGAGAGTGGTGAAACAATAGTGCATGGAAAGGACAAGGAATAGAAGGCAAGGTCCCTTATAAGACTAACTAACTACAATTTGAAGGATCTCGGACCCCTATCCAAGCCACCATGAAGATTTTAAAGGAAAAACACAACATATAGAATCTAGAAATGAAACCTTAAAATTTTTAAAAACCTTAATTTTTGTAAATAGTCCTTAAATTTTGTTAAAGTGGAATAGTGAGTTTGGGGAGCCAAAAGAGGTGGTCTTTAGGCCTTTGAGGTTACAAGGGAGGTCTAGGATATTTTATACCATGGAATTAATAAGTTACACCATCATTCTAACATCTCACTTAATGCTTTTGATCTACATATCAACTCTGCAGGTGTCATTGATCCTTCAATAATGCTATGATAGTGGGCTTCACGTATGCATAAATATTATTTCCTTGAGAGCATGAAATGTAATAAGGGATATTATAAATTTATATAAGAATTAGAATCATTAACACACCTATAAAAATTCTCTTACATATCTAAATAAACTCTTGGGAAGATTTACCACTTATTCAATATAGTTACCTCTCTTATAGGCTGCACACAGTGGCTAGTCATGGAGAATTTCAAGCTATGGGTGCTCACACATGTGAGAAAAATGTTTAAATTGACATATAATATCCATTCATGACTTGATATAATTAAATTATTGATTGGATTGAGAAAAAAACTTAGAATTTCATGAAAACTATTGACTTAAAATTGGCCTATGCAGAGTGAGATGCATACACATTATTTAACTTTTTAAGGAAGGTTCATAAATATGGGGAGACCAATATTTAGACAATTACTCATTATTGGAATATGTTTGAGTATAATTCCATGTCCAAGAGCTAGGACTTACACTTTCTCTCCTCTATATGGTACAAGCATAAACCTAAGAAGATGTCCAAACTTACAAAGAAGGGCTAAAAATGTGCATAATGGTTTTGGGCTTGTTTGACCTCCATTCAACCTAAAACTTTGTTGATACATAAAACATGAGATCAATTTCAACCCTTGGTCCTTTGATGTATAGTACAATCCATTGATTTTTGTACATCTATAGAAAATCCCCAAAAATCTCTAATTTTTCACCATTTATTCAAGTTTCAAGCTTTGAAACATCATTTTAGGTTTAAAATGAGGTATGTATGAGATTAAAATCCATTTCCACATAGGAGAAACATAGGGAAGAAGTGGAAAAGCCATCAAGTGGCACATGGGGCCCACTTGGCTTATTGGAAGGGGTAAGGGTGGATCATAAATGGATTTTATGAAATATGAGATGTTTAGGGAAGGAATTTGGCATGAATAAGATGTCTTTAAGGCCCCTTTTCAATGTAATTAATCAAATCACTTGCTTTTCCTAAGGTTTTACAAAGTGACAAGGGCTCATGAAGTGATTGGAGGGGTGATGAAGGGGTAAAATGGACTTTAGGTGAATATATCATGTAAAATGACTTGAATATGTCATGATTCTCATATTATAGCATCAAACTAATGTTAAAACATATTCATTTTTAAAAAGACCACTATACTCCTCAAATAAGGTTAAGGCATTGATTTGACTCTGCATGACCTTTGACAACTTTATGTCATTATAAGACATAATTACACCTATTATATCATCACAAGGGCTTAATATACTCATGACACCATGGACTTAAGCATAAAACCATGATTCGTCATGATGTTCTTAGTAAGGATTTCAAGACACTCATTAGGACAAGGATGACATGACCATGCTGGAGAGACCAGAAGCAATCTAGTAAGGTGTTAACCAAAAATTTTTGATACAGGGGGTTTATATTTGGCCTATAAATCCAAAATTTCAACATTGTTAGTGATTCTAATGGTTGAATAGCTTATTGGTCAAGATAACCCAGACATTGTCATGATAAGGTGACTCAAACAAAGAAGCATAAAGTGATGACTCCTTGGATTGATAAACTAATCTACACTTTTATCACCCTAAATACTTACAATATTAATAAAATACACCTAAAATATAAAAAATAAACAACCTAATACTAAGAATCACACCTAGTAACTAGGGACTATTAAGGAAAGGAACTAAGGAAGCAATCCAACTAACTACAACTTATATGACACACTTATTTAGATAAGACAACTAACTATAAAAAAACTAAATTGAACTTCAACTCTTTCCCCCAGGATCAAATGGGAATGTTTAGTAATCAATGTGGCACCATGATGTGGAGTTTCCATGTGATAACTTCAGCTTGATTAGATATTATTCATGGTTTCTCATAATATCATACATACTTATTTGATCAGTCTCTTGGTGAATGATTTGATTGGGTGAGTTGAGCACCCATTCATACTCATGCTATATTTTTATCCTTTGCATGAGAAATGCTAATTCAATTTTAGATATGGGTTGCATATGATTGGATATGTCTTCAATATGATGTATTAGTGTAATAAACATCTGACCATTTCTTATATCATATTGTGTTTGATATTTGTTTGGATTACCTTTTATAGGGTCAATAGTTGATGCATTTCCAACATGATCTACATGATGTGTGAGTCCCTAAGTAGTCTGATATTCATTACAAATTTTTATAAACTGATGCCAAAGGTCTTCATTATCAACTTGACACTATATGTAACCATGATCACCTTTGAAGATCTAAACCACCAATAGAGTCTCATGTATATCATTAGGTTTATCTTGGAAGTAAGGAAGAAAATTGGAAAAAAAATAGCACATACCTTCTCTTAATTATTTAGATACCCTTGGAGGTTACCATTTTGATTTATAGTTAATGTAGACTAAATGTATGTTTCATTATTCCAATCTTCAAGAATGTGATTGCAAAGGATATCTACCATGTCATGAAGAAAATTTTCCTCTTATTTAGCTAATGTTTCTTCACTTTGTGGTTCATTATAATCCTACAATTCATTCTCTTCTATACCTCTGAAAGTTGAATGGTGTACTTTTTGCTAAGGCATGTTCCAAGGACAAGTTCATCTTCAAACTCATAAAAATCACCATAATCAAATATAGGTTCAACCAGATTTTGAATGTTTACATCTTCAACGATAGGTTCTCTCTCCATGAGTGGCATAGGAGATTCTTAAAATGACTCCAAGAGGGATGAGATGCATACCACATTCCTTTCATCTAGCTACTTGTCTCACCAATCACCACTTACTCCTTCTATTTATCACTTTGGATGGATCTCCATGATGGAAATTAATTAGAATATTGAGGAGGGAAGGGTGGGGATTGACTCATCTCATGTTTTCTTGATTGATCTCCACTCTCTCTTGATTACAGTATTTGGTTCCAAGATGGAAATTTAGGTTTATAAGTTCCTTGTATTGAGTGTACTACTATTTTGGGTATAAATGGAGGAATGTGTAGCTAATATGGTGTTGCTTTTTTAGCTTCAATGGATTGGTTTAAGTTCTAGTCTACAATTTAAATTTAATTAGCAAGGCATGCTTCAAACTTAAGTCTTGACTGGTCATGATGACTATTTCTTTTAGTGCCTACTCTTCTTTCCTCTTGCACTTTATTTTGAATATATTTCCATGAGGGGAAGGTTGAGATGGATTAGGAGGAGCCATGATTTTTTAATAGATTGATGGGGGATTATGAGTCTTAATAGGAAGCTTAGAATGAGATTGGCATGGGGTAAAGGAGATGGTAGAAGGTTGGTATTGGTGTGTTTATTGTTGTTCATAGGCTACCAACTTCTCCTAAATATTGGATATTAGTCCATCTATGTCTAGCATATCACTATTATTTATATAATAACCTCCCCTAATTAAGGACATAAAATTTTCCTTTGATGTTTCAAAAAAATTTGTCTATTTCAATTCTAAATAAAAATAGAGAAGAAAGATAGGGATAAGTGATTAGAATGAACATGAATAGGTTTGCGCACTACATCTAGATGTTGTGAGAACTCATCTTTAGCTGGGGAGCACTACCTACAAGTAAGAAAGTAATACCGAAAAATGTTTATTAGTAGGTAGATGAGTGGGTTTCCAAGCTACGTGCTTGTTCCAAGAAGTGTGAAACTTCCTTAGAGATGACAGTCCACTTTTGAAAGACAAAAGAGTAATTAAATGACCAAGAGAAAGGGAAAAGAGAGGATAAAATAGAGACAATGTTACTATTATTCACAACTTAAGTGTGATAAAAAGTAACAGAGTGTAGGTGGTATGTTCTATTTATATTTTGGAAGTTGGTTGGGTAGGTCTTAGAAGGGTTACTAGAAATCCATAGTTGCCAACATCAGTTAAGCTATCAAGGTTGGTAAAGAAATTGACCAATATCATTTATGCTACTAAAGTTAGTGAGGAAATGTGATTGATATTGGTTAGGTTACTAATGTCAGTATGGGAAATAATTACCTAAGAGTTTTTAAAAGGATTTTTTAGGTCTGCAAAAGGTTTTGGTTAGGTTTAGAAGGTTAGGAAGGTGTTGACGCAGAAGATTGCACCCTTGGCAGGAGGTCGAGCTCTTGCCTTCTTCACACAATAATGGAAAATACCCTCTCACCTATGGGATTGGTGAAGCTAGAGGGGAGAGTCTCTAGATAAGGGATAGCTCCCTTTGACGTATCATTTAGGCCCTAGTTTCTCTTACTGGCATGCTTGGTGGGACTAACTAGGACATGTTTTGTCTAAAGAGTTGAAGAATTTTGGTGTGTTCTTCAACTGACCAACCTTTAGAGGCTTTTGCATCAACACCAATGGTGACTCCAAGTTGAATCTTCTGGTTAAGAAACTTGGTGCCATCAGAAATCACATTTTTTTATGTATAATTCCTTTGCACAAGATCATGGACCTTGTATTCCTTCATATGATTACGATCAAGCTCCAAATATTTATGCAATCCCCTCAAGTAGCTCTCCTAGTTGCCCTGCAATGATAAGGGAAATGACCCTGGAGTTTGAGAAGTAGATGATGGAGAGTGACATACTAGAGGATTAGTATGGATATCAGTAGGAGTTGATGTATAAGGAGGAGTGTTTGTTTAGGCAAGCATAGGCCTTAAAATCCATGGAAAAAGAGGTAGAAAAATGGAAAAAACCATTTATTCAAGGCAGTCAGCCTTATGTGCCCCCTCTTATTCTGAAGAAAGCCCCTTCTTTTACACCAAATCCTTTCTATCAGATAGCACTTGCTCACTCTAGCTCATCAAATGCATCTGCTCTCAATCTCATGTGCCTGGTTTTCCAACACTAGAGGGTAGCAGAACAACCTCCCATGGAGATGAACCTTCTAAACTCCTTAGATTGTGAATCTTCCATTGGGGGAATACCACCAGCCAACACATCCCTCTTATAGAGACTCTTCCAGTGCATCAACAGTCTCTTCCTTGCATTCCTTAACCTCCCCAAATTTTTTAGCATGATATGTAGATTCTAAGTTGGAGGAAGGAATGCCAGGAACCAGTCTAGAGCTTTGAAGAGGATGATGTTGGTGACCTCCAAGAAAGACTCTTTCAAGAAAATCTATCCAAGTAAATTAAAGATTTAGAGGCTTGGATGAGTTTGCTCCATGAAAGAGAGATAGAACTTCTAGACCTTGTAGAGGATCCCTAGGACCTTGGAGAAAACAAGGTTGTTGCCTATTCACAAGAGCAAAATTCCAATTCTGAGATCCTAAATTGGGGGAAAATAGTAGAATCATGGGGCAAGAAGGAGAAGAAAGGTTTTTCTCAAAACCTTGAAGAAGCTAAAGTTGCTCCTACTCATGATAATGCTGACAACCTCTAGGAAAAGCTCTTCTAAGAAGATCTAGATAGGAGAATTGCAGAGTTGGAATTTAAAGAGAGATTCCTCAGCCAGTGTGTGATGGATGGTTTAGACCCAACGACACATTCCATGTATGAACACACCCTAGATACACACTTCCAAGAGAGCTGTTAGGCCACACTTAATATTGATGAAGTGATAGCCAAGTGGAAGGAGGAGAATCATTTAATTCTAACTCAAGGACTACCTCCTCTTCCACATTTTTTTCCCACTTCACCCCTTCTCAAGGAGGAACCTATTTTGCAAGAGGCAGGTGAGGAGTAGAAGAACCACTTTGTAGTTTCCCAAGGGGCTATCATGAGCGACAGTGAAGAAGAAATCATCATTGAGGCTTTTTGTGAAGGCATCATCAGCAATGGAGAAGACTCAGGTCATGCATACATGTAGATGTTCTATCAATATGAGGAGGAACAAAAGCATGATGAGCTCTCTTCCCCTTTGTTCGATGAACTTCCTTGTCACTTCGATGAGGAGGATGACTATGCTAAGGAGCCTGAGTTGGAGGAAGATCAGGAGGATATCTTTGAAAATATAGAGATCCTAATCTTTGAGGAGGAAAGAGAGTCTATTTTCCTTGAGGGAGGCCTTGAAGAAGAAATTTTTGAACAGAGAGGTAATGTTATATGGGATGAACAATCATTTTGTGATTCCATTTCAAACATCACCATAGTCACCCTTCTTTAAGAAGGCCAAGAGGGAGAAGAGTATGAGTCTGACAAGATCTTCAAGGAGGTAGAAGGAAACAAGTTAGACTATGATGCACTATAGAGGGACTATACAGGTCAAAGAGCTTATGGTGATGAGCTAGATACCATTGATTTCTTGGTGAAGAGCACTAGTATGAAGGACCAACATTCAACAAGATTCTAGGAATAAGCAAAGTACACATATGTTAGAAGCATGTTTAAATTTGGTCCACTCGGATACCAGCCAACTCAGGTGACAGGAAAGAGGAGCAGGTCACCAAATCTCCTTTTCATTCAGCTACTTGCTTGGCACCATAAGTCTTCTTGCCAGGAAGGGGACTTAAGAAGTTTTCCCTTTGATCCAGGAGGGAGGAAAATTTTCTTGGTTAGCTGTATATAGGAGTTTGCTTTCAGTTTCTTTTCTTGCTTTCCCTAAGTGTAGTTTGCACAAGTAGTGTTTTTTAGCCTTGTGTGTTTCCCTTTGCATGTGGGGTAAAAATCTCCATGTTTGATTCTTGGATATTTTGGAGATATTGCTAACACTCTTTCAAAGTAGCATCTGACTCCATGCCCAATGGACTACAAGGCAACTGGTCTTTAAGCATAGCAGGCATGCTTCCCTTGGGAGTTGCCAATTTGTTAACCATTTTTTGCCCAACAGGCCAAAAATTAGTCCCCCTCTACCCCTGTTATGCTAGGCCATTTTAATTTTTTGATTTTGCATGAATCTAGTGATTTTTATGAACTTTGTAGAATTTCTACAGACTCTACAAGTTTTGGATTTCTACAGACTCAGTAGGTTAGTCCTTTAGTGCATGAAGGATCAATTTAGAGAGTTTTGGGTTTTACAAGGCTTCTTCGAGCTCTAGTCTGAAGGAAATCATAGAAAAATTGGCATATTTGAACCATTAAACTAGTTCAAGGCCTTGGTTCAACATTTAAAGTTCATCAACACTTGGTTCAATGCTTTGGCTGGTTCAATCGGCCTTGGTTCAATGCCTAGTTCATCGCTTCAAGCTCAGCACAAAGTTCATCAGATTGGTTCAATCATTTGGTTCAAAGCTTAAGTTCAATGCTTTAGTTCACAAGACGGTTCAATGATTTTAGTTCAAAGGCTTGGTTCAACGACATCGATGCACAGTGGTTGAACCGTTGAACCAATTTTGGTTCAATGGCTTGGTTCAGCGGCTTGGTTCAAGGGTATGCACTACAACTAGATGGCAGCAATGGGTTCAAAAGCCATTATAGAGGGCAGTTCAAGATTTGAAAGCCCTTACAGAGGGAAAGCACTTCAAAGCAAAAGCCTGACAGAGAAGACAAAGAGTGGCCAATTCCTGTGAACTTTTATCCATGGGAAAAAGGCCTGAAACAAAATCCCATGAAGTAAAAAAGCCACAGAAAAGGACCCGATGACTTTTGCCAAGGACAGTGATGTCTTGAAAGCTGTCAAGTTTAAGGAGATGAACTAGACGTTGGGTGATAGTCGCGTGAACATCAAATTTAAAACAATGAATTAGTTGTTTGTTTTGAACTATAAAGAGTGCCAATCATGGAAAGATCTCAAGGAAAGTAGTGACCCACTAGAGATCACCCCTGAGGGCTGAAAAGTAGGAAGAAGACAAACATAGAAAAGACAAAGCGTCTAAGTGGCAAAGGGAAGGTGAGTTATTGTAGATGAGCGATGCGACCTATTTTTCTGTAGTTGGCATTGATGAGGGGACAAACCACAGTTTATTTATAGGAAAGAGGGCTGGCCATGTTGTTTCATTAATTCTTGAATGCCAAATTAAAATTTGGGTGATTGTGTAGCATGGTTCCAATAGGCCTTTTCTGAAGAATGACATTAGTAATAGTGATTTCCTCTTCCCAAGGTACAGAACACACATGGGGCACTTACAAAAATGAGTGCCAAAAACCTTCTCAGGAAGCACTAGGTTATCTTCCTCTTTTTATATATTGTAAAATTCTCTTTGGAGAAGGGATCAACTCTCAGCCTTAAGGTGAAACTCTACCCAAAAATCTCTCGGGCTTTTAAGGCAGAGCTTTGCCAGTATTTTTACCTTGAATCAAAACATAGCATTTTTACCTCCATTCTGAGTTTTGCATCTTTAGTATGTGTCTATGCCTTGATTCTATGTTAAGTCATTTTTTTTAATGATTTTCTAGAATGATTTTAGCATGTCTGGTGCATTTTTGAGTTTCCTTTTACAGGTCTATCAGAAGTGTCCCTAGAGGAGTGTAGGTGAAGTGGATAGGCTGCTATAGTGTGTCCCATAATGCCTCTAGTAGTTATTTACTCCATGTATCTCCATAAACCCCTAACCCATTGATGTAGAAGGTTTTTATCACTTCAAATGAAGTGTATAGGCACTTCTTTTTGGTGAAAAGTGTATATTCAGGCTGGGTGGATCACATTTTTTGGTGTATCACCTTTCCTTTTTTTAGGCTTAGGCTTTGTTTTCAGCATCTCTCTCTCTCTCTCTCTCTCTTTTCATCACCCCGCTTTTACATTTTTTGTTAGTAGTAGGATAAACCAGGGCCTAAATGATACATCAAAGGGAGCTAGCCCTTATCTAGAGACTCTCCCCTCTAGCTTTGTCGATCCCACAGGTGAGAGGGGAGTTTCCATTATTGCGTGAAGAAGGTAGGAGCTCAGCCTCCTACCAAGGGTGCAATCTTCTGGGTCAACAAAAGGTTTGTAAGAGAGAGATTATTGTTTGGATGGATCTAGTTAGAGGTTTGATGTGTTGGAATGAGGGGAAATAATCTATGAAGCTTTATAACTCCTTCACAGGGATTCGGTCAAGAATGTGTAAAGCAATGAATAGTAGATATAAAGTGATTGTAAAGTAACTACTTAAAGACTTACATAATAAGTGATGTACTTAGATGTAGTGGTGACTGAATGATAAGTGTTGGATGGATGGCTCATATTAGGTAGTCTAAATTGATGCCTCGAATAGAGAAAATAAGTAGGTGATGTTGGTTCTTGAGAGTTTAGTTCCTAATTTGGATTGACTTATGCAAGATAACAATAAGCCAAGATGTCAAAAATTGAATGCCAAAAGCTTATATGAAAATAAGAATGAATTTTCTTGATTTTTACTAACCTGAACATCAATTTGGAGTTTGGTTTATATAATCAACATCGGTGATCCCATCGACATTGGTCATGGGTTGAATGACGTCGATAGAATTAGAATAGGTAAAACTACTATCTTTAGCCTATTTTTTATTGTTCCTCATGCCAAGTGTGGCACCTATTAAAAAATAGTAAAAATAGGAGGTTAAGAAAGATGTAGCTAATTAGGAATTCATTTTTTAGGTGAGAATAAGTCTTGGGTAGTTAGGATGAGGGGACTAAGTCTTGAGGTGCCTCATTAGGTGATAATTAGTCTTAGGTCAAGGTGGCTAGGTAAGGTGGCATAAAGGGTTTTTAAATAACTTAATTAAATATTTTAAATTAATTAGATATGTGAGGGGTAAAAGCATGGGTTAGGGAGGTTAATTATTATTATTATTATTAAAAATAAGCTTAAAGGGGTGTGTGATGTAATTTTGGTGCCTATATTTACCCCTTTTGTATTGTAATTTACAAGACAAAAATAAGAGTTAGATGCTCCAGGTATTGGATGAGGTATCCCCCCTCAAAACAAGAATTGATGGAGGAAAAACTAGAATCAGGTACCAATTTGATAAGAAGTGAATTGGGTGTGAGGAGAAGAACATGGTATCACTACATGTGTGTATACTATTGTGAGCTATAGTTGACAAAGTCAATAATAGGTAAGGTTGAAGAGGACTCAGATAGAAATAACCAGAGCACAACTTGTAAGTGATAGCTGATAAGGTCAAAACAATCAAAGTTGTAGCTCAAATGGTCTATATGTGCTAGGTATATGAGGTAGAAAGTTCCCCTAGGAAACACAAAAAGGTTTTAGGTAATAGGATGAGCTTGGGTGGCATCTAAAACACCTAATATAAATGCATGTGTATTATATCCAATTATAACAAAATAACATAAGTAGTCAAGATAAGCAACATAAGGTTGGTGTATTAAGGTCAATGAGCAAGGAGATATTTATGATCTCCAAGTAAACTCATCATGGGTGGAGATTGAAGTGACCTCCAAGGATAGTTGTCATGGTTGGGGAGATATACATGATCTTCATGTTTGTTTTTGTGGTTATGGAGATATATGTGATCTCTAAATTACCCCATATTATGGGTAGAGTCTAAAGAGTTATGGTGGTTTGTGGAAACTCTAATTCAATGGTGCTAATGTCGGTGATATCATCAATGTCAGTAGTAAATAGTGATGACATTAATGGAATAGGGAAAAATTGTTGACATCAATGTGAAATAGTGATAACATCGATAGATTAGGTTAAGGATGTTGACATCAGTGGGTGACTAAACCCAATAAAAAGGGTTTGGTGGCCCACCAAACTCATTTACAACATTAGATTGGAGAAAAAAGAGATTTGAGAGTGACTGAGATGATAGAGATAGGAGGGGACCCAGTGAGAGGTGCACCACCATAGGAGCTAGCTATGACAACTTGAAGGAGATAGAGAGATGAGGTAAGAGTCTCTATGAGTTAATTTAAATTTGAGTTGATTAGTTTTCTTTTATTGGCTAATGTTAGAGGTTGGGCAAAACAAATATATTGGGGGGGTAGGAAATAGTGTGGGTTAGGTTTAGATAACTTTTAGGGTAGGTTTTAGGTTAAAATTTCATTTTGAGGGATAGGTCATTTGGCCCTAGGGCCAAACTAGTCATTGATGTCGATAGGGTCCACTGATGTTGACCAAAAAGACACTAATGTCAGTAGGTTTCTATCAACATTAGTTAATACTAGGCACTGATATTAGCATGTAAAACTGATGTTGGTGACTATGAAAAAACCAAAATAGGAGAAAAGGCTAATTTGGATCCCTAATTAAAGTAGTCAGCTAACCTAATGGCCAAGCTAGCCTTAAATGAACCCATGTCAATTGAGTGCTACCTACATAGCCCAATTGAGGGCCTCAAGCTAATGTAGTTCTCCCAAAGAGAAGGGAAAAAGGTAGTGGTAGGTTATATTAGAAAGTATGTAACTTGAGTTGTGTGCATATGGATATAGGCTAGGATGGAGTTGACACTATGAGATCACCTACCAATGGTACTAACATAGATGAGGGGGTATGTCACCCCAGATAAGTGGGAACACATCGAAGTTATAGGGTTAGGGGGTGTGCAATGATATTATAGAGTCACCTAAGATGTAAGCCTGATGATAGTGTTGATCAAGAGGTGGGATCACACCACCAACACATTCCATACATTAATTGGAGAGTTGATAGTGACATATGAGGATGTATACAAGATTTTATGCTTACCAATCTAGGATGAGGAGCTCTTCTCATGATCAAGAGAGGATCATGATATGCATATGGTGGCATTATTTGGTGAACATGTTAGCGAGGTGACCTATCACTCAGTGAGCTTTGTCTATGAGCCACTGTATATTGTTGATGAGGAGTAACATCGACTGAGCACCCTGATGATGATAGGGATCATAGTGTATAATTTACCAAATGTAGATGGTGGGAGATTTTTGATTATATTGATAGGTGTTCTAGCATAGATTGTTGAGTAGTGAACTATTTTTTCATGGGGCCTAGTGTTTCTAGCATAGTTATATAGAGAATTGTGGGGTTTGAGACTATGTTGATAGTATAGTTTGTCTATCAGGTAATTAATCCATTGTTGGGCATATGAGCATATCATGGTGACATGACCATTGGGGTTACCTACCATGATTCTATCTAGTTTTAGGTTTGGTTTTAGATGGTGGAGAAAATGTATGGTACAGACCTAAGTAGATGGCATAATGCATGTTATTACTTATTATATGTTCATAATAGAGGGATTAATCTATGTAGATATTTTTTGGAGACCTTACTTGAAATACCCTTCATTTAGAGGATAGGGAGAGTAGTTAGTTGGATTACAAAGCTCACTATGGGTTAGAGGGAGATGATTTGATGAACTAAAAATGATACCCATGGCATAGGTTAGGAGGTAGTTCAGCCTACTATAAGATGTACCACTTGTCTTCCCTTGATATAGGAGGGATGATATAGAAGCACACATACCTTTATCATAGGATATAGATGGGCTAAATTTTGAGGAACTGCTAGTCGGGTTGAGTGTAGTAGACCTAGGATGTATAGAGGCTTATATGGCTTGGTGGATAGGTTTACATCCCATGGTTGAGGTCAGGAGGCCACCACCAAATTTATAGGGTTGGGTGAGAGAGAGATGCATTCATATAGGCATGAGATGCAACAATGTAAGCTCAAGATATAGCTCAAGCATAAGTATTAGCTTTATAGAGATAGGTGGTGACATTACAGGGCTAAGTTAGGGCACTACAGGGTGAGGTTGGGGCACTAAAAGGCTAGGTTAGGGTGTTACAAGTTCAAATTACTACACTAATAGTAGAGAGGGATAGTTTGAGAGTAGCAGGTTAGGCTACTCCTCCTCATCCACTAAAGGGACCAGTACAAATTGGGCCCTTAGTAGGTGCAATGGGACCACTAAAAACCATATCTCTAGTGAGATATACTACTACCCTTGATGAGATTGCTTATTATGAGAGGATCATCAGGGATTTCCCATAGATTTAGAGGTATTCTGAGTTTAGAGAGTAGGAGAGATCAGTGACACATGCCATGGCTTCTAGCTCACATAGACGTAGATAGGCAAAGAGTGGTGATGACACTGCCTCTTCATGACTACATGGAGAGCCTCGAGGACTCTGAGTGCCATAGTGTTTTTTTTATATATGTTATATACATACCAAATTGTGATCTAAAGATGAGAGATGTATATTTTGAGAGAGAGATGATATTGTGATGATGTACATGTATGTTGATCATATATATATGAGATGTATATTTATTGTGATTTTGAGATACATTTATTATGATTGTTGATGATGATGTTGATATTGATGTTTATTGAATGTTATGTTAATTTGATGTTAATGTTGATCATGTTAGTTGAGTTAGACTAGCATTTTCCATATGTGTGATGGTACATGCATAGTTGGTTTGTTAGCTTCATCTTAGCATTTTTCCATATTTGTGATGGTGTATGCTTAAAATGAATAGGTTGGTTATGTTATTTTATTTCAGCATTTTTCCATATTTTTGATGGTGTATGCTTAAAATAAATGGAGTAGGCTTGATAGTGTTTGTATGATGTTTTTCATATCAATAGAGAGATAGACATGTGATTTGGATGGGAAAATAAAGAGGCATAATGCTCATATACTAGCAAATACCATAATCATAACATAAATAGGCTCAATAATATAGGCCTCTTTCATGCCTTGCATCATTGGACCATATTTTTTATTGGAGAATCATCATGTTCACCTTGTGTTAAGTGAGTTCAAATTCCCTTGAAAGACTGTGAGGGAAAAAGCGTAAAATGAGGGAAAGTGTTTGGGTAGCGTAACCTTTGAAGTGGGGATGATATGCCCATGTTGTGGATGACTTGAAAGCTACTATAGGTAAGTCCACGACTTAAATATTTTTTTTTTTGGTGTAAGTTGATCAATGCGGGAAGCCTACAATGGGATTTTGTATGTGTTGAGGTCATATGAAGCTAATCAATATGAAAAGATTTTTGTTTATATTTCCCCTTTGAGAATAAAACTTGGCCTAGCCATCCTTCAAGGGAGTGGTTTAAGCATTTGTTTTTGATTTTAAATAGTTGTCCTTCAAGGGAGAAATCTATTGATACTAACAAAGAGAAGTTGCATAGCTATCTTTCAAGGGAGCAGTCTACATTAAGAATCATGACCTGAGAGATTATAACTTGGCACATATCCCTTTTTTTTTTGCTTTTAGTCATGGATAAGACTATGGAGGCTTAGGAGTTTTCCACTTTGAAGATGAAACCATATCACTTCGTAAGTTGACTAAGTGTGTAGGAGTTAGGGTTAAGAGAAAGGGAGATGAATGTAATAGGGGTGATCAAGGGATGAGCTCAAGTTGAACAAGAGGTGAAGCAATGTTAGGTTAACAAAAGAATGGTTAGAGGTATAAGGCATTTAATGGCTCAAGTTTTGGCCTTCCTTCAAGAGAAAACAAGTGATAAGTTCTTGAGCCATACTTGTGGGTTATGATGTAGGGTCCAAGCCAATTAGGATCAAACTTACCCTATTTACTTTTCTCCATGTTCATAACATGTTGATTTTATTTTAAGACAAGATCTTCAATATTGAAATCTCACTCTTTGAGGTTTTTGTTGTAAGCATGTTTGATACAATCTTGATAGATTTGGAGGTGGTTGAGGGCTATGAGATGGTGTTCATCAAGAAATTTGAGTTGAGCCAAATGTTTTAGGTAAAATTCATCATTAGTAAGTATGTCTTTTAGAGAAATGCAAAGATAAGGAA
Source organism: Torreya grandis (assembly GCA_037957365.1). Lineage (NCBI taxonomy): Eukaryota > Viridiplantae > Streptophyta > Pinopsida > Cupressales > Taxaceae > Torreya > Torreya grandis. Next base: position 4,373,142 of record JARHVA010000139.1, read on the forward strand.
TATGAACGTCAAGAGGCAAAATAGCCTCCATCCCATAGACCAAGGAAAAAGGTGTAACACCCATAGGGGTTCAAATGCTAGTGTGGTAAGCCCATAAAGCAAAGGGAATGTGCATGTGCCAATACTTGCCTGTATTGTTGACTACCTTCATGAAAATTTTAGTCAATGTTTTATTAAAATCTTTTACTTATCCATTTTATTGTGGATAGTATGGTGATGCAAAGCTTAAATTGATTCCAAATGTATCACAAAGACTTTAGATAGTCTTGTTTTTGAAAGATTTATCATTATCTATTATAATTTTATGTGGAACACCAAAATGATAGATGATGTGATGGTTGATAAAGTCAACAATTTTATCAACTTTACTAGAGATGAGAGGAATGGCCTCGACCCACTTGGTGAAGTATTTAGTGGCATTAATGATAGAATGATGATGGAGGGATGAATGAGGGTTTATTTCCTTGATTAGATCTAAGCCCTATTGGGAGAAGGCCTATAAGTCTCTATAAACTTGTAATGCATAACTCAGAACATGAAGGAGGTTAGCATGTTATTGACATTTGAGGCAATGTCAAATGTAATCAACATAGTCTTGATGGAGTATTGGCTAATAATAGCTGAGTTAAAGGATACATTTGGTAACTATGTGAGCATTGAAATTTCCACCACAAATCCCATCATAGAACTCCTTAATAGTGAAGGGAGTCTCAATACTAGTGAGGCATCTAAAGAGGATACCATCAAAACCTTGCTTGTAGAGAAGTCCCCCTATCATAGTGTAATGAGCGGCATGTTTTAGGAAGGCATATATCCCATTATTAGAGAGATAAGAAGGGGTAATAGAAAAGGAAAGATAATCTATGAGTTACTTGTACAATAAGTCATGTGGGTTGGATGTTACAGTTTTGATAAAGAGGATGTTAGTTGATACATAGGAGGGTAATGTTAAGTGATACACGGTGACATAGATTTTTTAGGAAGAGGATGAAGAGCATATGTGTGAAGCAAGTGAAGTGATTATGTTAGGAAACTTGTTTTTAGATCAAGGAATAGTTTGTAAGAGATAAGATTCAAATGACCCCAATAATGTATCTCCATGATGTTTATACCACTATAGAATTTCATTTTTACATAGGTAGGAACCATTAACCTAGTCAACCACTAGCTGAGAATCACCAAAAATGGTTATGGATTTGATACCCAAGAAGAGAGATATTTGAAGCCCTAAGATCAAAGCCTCATATTCATCCATAATGTTAGTACATTCAAAATCTATTTTAAATGATAAAGGCATATGTTTCTATGCAAAATTGCTTTCTACATTCAAAGAAGAAATAAGAAACTAAAAGAAATGGTCAAGGCTAGAAGTACCTGATAAAGTCGTGCGCACTGAAATCAGACGTTGGAAGATTCTCCTCTTTTGCTGTGGAGGAATGACACCTGCGAAGAAAAGGCTAAAACACAAAAAAATGTTAGTCAAAGATATGGTGGGCTGTCAGGCGAACGCCCGATCCCAGAAGTACGAAAGACTTCCTAGAAGGATATCAACCCACTGATAAAAAAGCAGAATATTGGATGAAAGTAGATAATAATGACAGAAATAAATGACAGAAAATAAAGTGCGTACCTGATATGCAGCACTGTTCTACACAGTCGCCAGCGTCGGTCTCTGTGGTGCCGGCGTCGGTTAGGGAAGGTGGCGACGTCGGTTGAGGTGCCGTCGTCGGTCGGGGTAGTGACTGGCGTCGGTAGGGGCAGGTTCTGGAAAAGTCTGAACAGGTTCGGGACAGGGTCTGGGCAAGGTCTGAGAGAGTTGGGACAGGGTCTGGGCAAGGTCTGAGAGAGTCGGGACAGGGTCTGGGAGAGTCGGGACAGGTCTGAACAGAGTCGGGACAGGGTCTGGGAGAGTCGAGATAGGTCTGAACAGAGTCTGGGGGGTTTTAGTCTGGACAGAGGCAGGGATGACAGAACTGATAAAGAATAACCAAGAAGAAATAAAACAAACAGAATAAATACTTACCTACCAGAAGATGCGATGAAATCCATAGTTGGAGTTGTCTGTGCAGTGCCGGATTGAGTGCAGATTGGTTGATGCCGAGAGTGGGTTGATGCTGAGAGTGTTGTCGGAGTTTGCAGGTTGGTTGAATGATTGCTCGGGGTTCGATTGATCAGTGTTTCGAATAGCGTTCAGGGATAGCCTTTTGAATGGTTGGTGGAGGTTGATGAAGGCGAGAGACGGTTCCAGAGACGGTTTGTCAACCGTTTCGGGAAACTGAATGATAACTGATAACGGATAACGGGAAGGTGACCGACGTCGGCAGGATTGCCGACGTCGGCCGATAGGTGACCGACGTCGGTGACATCGGTCGGGTAAAGACCGTCATCGGCAGATGCATAATGGGGATAGAGTCTAGCTTTAGCTCTGTGCTCATTTTTACATGCTGCCAGGGTCAAGGTTGGTGGAACAAGTGATGGGAAAGGGTTAAATAGGTGAAGAATAATAAGACGGGGAATGACCAGGGGAGTCAACACGATTTTGGTGTCTACATTTGCCCCTTTTTGTCTTGTTGGTTGTTCTGGACGAACTGCAAGACAAAAATAGGAGGGATTGCCCCAGGTGAGGGATGAGGTTGATTTCATCTTGTTGGTTGTTCAAATGAACTGCAAGACAAAAATAGGAAGTGGAATGCCCCGAGTAATGGATAAGGTATTCCCCCTCAAAGCAGGAGTCGAGGGAAGGGAACCGGGAATCGGGTGCTGATTTGACAAAGTGTGGATGAAAAAGGGGAGAGGGTGAACGCTGCAAAGGTCATGATTGCACGCATACCACTGCACGAGAAGGTCAGGCCAAAGTGTCGTAGGTCAAGGGTCGAGGAGTGCCAAAGTTGAAGTAACCGAGCCCCAGCATTTAGTCGTCTACTGATCGGGTCACTCAATCTAAGCTGAAGCTCCAAATGGGTCGTCGCGTTCCAGGTATCCCGGGCTCAGTAAGTGCTCCTAGAAACACGAAAAAGTCACAAGTAGTGCGGATCAACCGGTGTGCGATCCTATACTTGTGAGGGTCCAAAAAGGTCTGTGCACAATTCTGCTAACTAGTCATGAGGTAGCATACATGCAAAAACAACCAAGGCAACAATGTCTTGGAAGTGGTTGAGGTCGGAGGAGATAGGCATGATCTCCAATGGTTGGTGGTCGAGGGATGGATGAATGGATGAAAGGATGCGGCCGAGCTAACCCCAGAAGACCCCATGTCAACTGAGTGCTGCCTACATAGCCCTGGTAATAGGGCCTCAGGCCGATGTAGTTCTCCCTAGAAGGGAGGGAGGGTCAAAGAGATGGAAATGGGTCGTGGTGAAGGGCAAGGTTATGGTTAAAAGAAGGAAAGAAGGTTTGTCCATCAGAGAGACGAACAAACGAGAATGGTCGAGCTAACCCCAGAAGACGGTCGTGTCATTTGAGTGCTGCCTACATAGCCCCTGTGGAAGGGCCTCAGACCAATGTAGTTCAGACAAAGGGTCCGAGTGGTAGACAGGTGGTTAAAATAGTTGATAGATTGGTCATGGTTATGATGAAATGATGAGGAAAAAAAAGATGTTGCAGCCTTTTCCAAATGGTGTATTCTGCAACATTGGTTGATGGGTTTTTCATCCCTAGCAATATTCCATATTCGTGATGGATGTATGCTAAAAATGAATTGAGGTCTATTTATGCTTCAGCAAGTATTGGTTTATGCTGAACATAAATTGTGGCAGGTCGATAGTTTCCATGTGTATTGGTGTCCATAGAAACTAGGGTGAACAGGCTAGGTCATATTGGTGGTCTGAAAAGAGAGTTGAGCTAAGTTGATGGACAAGTGATGAAGGTGAATGTGACCAAAGTGCAGAAGAAGTGAAAAGCATATTGCTCTTTCATTGACAAGGACCAAAAAGATAGCATAGATAGGGGTTATGAGAACCAAGAGCCCCATTCATGCGTGACGTCGTTGACCATAGTTATGTTAGAGCGGTAATCGAATCACTTTAGACACTAAAGTGAGCTTGAAGTCCCATGAGCAGGTGATAGGAGGAGGAAAGAGGGTAACCCATTTTAAGAGCAGAGATAACTATGCCCCTTTTTATAGGAGACCCTGAGACAACTATAAGTCAAGTCCATGACCTTTTTTTTTTTTTTTTTTTTTTTGCACAGACTGATCAATGCGGGAAGCCTGCATAGAGATGTCATTTGCTTGGTGGTCAGGTTGTGAAGCTGATCAATGCGGGAAGCTTCTAAAAATAGTGCTGTTTATTGCCAGATTAGTCATAGCCATCCTTCGAGGGAGTGGTCTAGATTTTTGTTTAATAATGTTTGATAAGTTGGCCTAGCTGTCCTTCAAGGGATCATTCTAGTAATACAGCAATGATAGTACAGCTGTCCTTCAAGGGAGCAGTCTGTTTTTTTGATTTTGATATTGATATAGTGACCATGGATATGTTTTGACATCTTGATTTGTTTGTATAGAAGTGTGAGTCATGGACAAGATTATAGAAGGTCAAGGGCTCCCTTTTATTAGGACAAAGCATCCATACATCATAAAAGGGTTATAGGAATTGTTAAGAGGAATAGGGTTGAAAGGAAGTAGGATTAAAGAGGACGGGGATTGCTCAAGGGACGAGCTCAAGTTAAGTGTCAAGTGGACGAATACTCGACTAGCAGTAGAACGGTCGCAGATGCAACGCATAAAAGGGCTCAGGGTCTGATAAGTCCCTGGTGTATGCATGTGCGCGATAAGGTCCGAGTCAATTAGGAGCAAACTTGCCCCATTTGCCTCTTTCCAGATTGGTCAAGTGTTGATTGATGAGTGAATGTGAAGTTGGTAGATATGGTTGTTGATTGATCGAGACAAGTTAAATATTTGGATAAAAAGATTGGTCAATGTTTGGTTGAGATTTGGTCATTTGATAATTGGTCAATGATTGGTCGAGGGTTGATTGGTTGGTATTTGGTCTTTGGTTGGGTCGAATGTTTGGTTGAGGTCGGGTTAAATGTTTGGTTGCTAGTCTGGTTGAGGTTAAGTTGAAAGAGTGATTGATATGTGGTCGAGACTGTGTTGAAAAATTGGTCGAAGTTTGGATGAAGGTTGAATTCCCCCAGCGGCTAGGGAGAATGTTTGACGGATTAGTTAAGGTCGATTGAGGTTTAGTGGTCAGATGGACTGTGTTGATGTTAAATAAAGGGGTTAAAGGCAGCAAAGGGACCCTAGTCTATCGTGGAGATCCCGATTTAGATGACGAGGTTGGAGAGGTATGGGTCGGTGTTGATAATTTGTCAAAGGGGGGGGGTCAAGAGGATCCTTGATAAGAAAGGAATCCTTTTTTCGGTGGTGACGAATGACAGCTTTAAGAGCGCAACAACGCTCGGTGTCATGTCCCAGAGTGTGATGATAGTGGCAGAATTTAGAGTTGTCGAACCAAGATGGTCTTGATTCGAGAGTTGATGAGTGGGGTGGTGTTGAAGGTTTGTTGATAACGTGGTCGAGAAGAGAGGTGTCATTCCCCAGACATTGGTGAACGACGACCTTGAGGGCATGACAATGCTCTGTGTCGTGCCCAGGCATGCGATGATACGCACAAATGCGAGTGTCATCGAACCATGGTGGTTTTGGTTCGAGAGAGTGATATGGTCTAAGAGGCGGGAGATAGAGACGAGAGGACTGCAACAATTGCCGTAAGAGCAAGGCATATGAACCTGCTAACGAGTCGGGATGTTTTATTGCAGAGAGGGTTGGTGACATTGGTTTGGGAGGCGTAAGAGGTGTTGGTCGATGGTTTGGATGAGATGTATGTCTGACGGGTTGATAGAATAATGGAGGTGACTTACCTCTGTGAAGTATGGGAGTGAGAAGCACTCCGAGTAAAGTAGACGGATGTGGGCCCAAGATTGAAGGTAATGACGAAGATAGGGGAGGAGGCCTCCAGTGTGGTTTAGTAGCTTTCTTTGGTTTGTGTTGAGGGCCACCTTTGTGCGAGGTGAGATTAGATGTGGGGCGAACACCAAGAGGTTTAGTCTCTTTGGGCATGCTGGACACCTGCGCAGGTTTAGACTTAGATGTGGACGGTTTTCCTCTCAATGGAGAAGGGATTAAAGGTGTGGGCTCTTTAAGAGGAAAGAGCACCGGAGTAGTCATGGCTTCTGTGTGTGGTTGGGGAGTCAAAAAGGTATGATCATCTATAGATGATAAAAAGAATGAAGGCGAGGCAGCTGGTGTTGATGTGGTCAAAGCGTCCTCCAATATGGGAGAAGTCGCGGGAGGACAAGTGGGAGGAGAAAGTTCTTCACCATGTGGAGGAGGTATAGGGGAAGAAAGGTCTTCCACCTATGAAAAAGGTTGGTCAGAGATAAGAGAAAAGATAGTGTCGACCGTGTGTATATCATGGTCTTGAGGGTCATTGATTATGGTTTGGACGTTGTCTTGAGTAGGCGGGTGATTAGAAAGGGGTTGCTTGAATATGTCAAGGTTTTGGTTGGGCGGTGCATTCGGGTTATCTAAAATAAGATTCCCCTTGTCTAGCATGTCCTGGATGATGTTTTTGAAAGTTTGACAGTGATCCGTGTCATGGCCTTTGACACGGTGATAGTTGCAAAAGTGGTTTTCCCTGTACCATGTAGGGATAGGTGTTGAGGGGTCGAATTGATGTGGTCGGATTGGAGGGAGATTGAGGACTCCTTGCTTGACGAGTTTATCCAAGACAGAGGCATATGACTCCCCAATTGGAGTGAATTGACGCTGTAAGGATTGACGTTGAAAATGTTTATTGATGAAGTCTAATGTTGAAGATGATGATCGGTTGGTTATTGTTGAAGATGATGGTCTAAAGATGACAGTGTTTGCCAACTCCTTGGATTGAGAGTGGGCAGAAGAAGGTCTGGAAGAAGAATGGTCATTGGTTCTTGTGTTAGTGTTACACAATTTGACCTTATCTTCTTCAATGGCGCAGAGTTCAAGCTTTTGGGCCATGGTGAAGGCCTCGTCAAAAGTGTGGAATGTTTGAACCCGCAAGGTGGACGAGATATGACTGACACATGCTCGGGAAAAGAGCTCAATGAGCTTGGGTTGAGGCAAGGAGAAGGAGAGCTGATTAATCAAGCTTCTCCAACGAGCGACAAAGTCGACAATTGATTCGTCATCAAATTGTCTGATGGAGTAAAGGTCTGTGATCGAAACTTGTTTAGTGATATTGATAGAAAATGGTCAATGAATAGTTGGGCGAGTTGAATGAATGAAAAGATAGAATGTCTGGCAAGAGAACTATACCAGTCAAGGGCAGGGCCAGAAAGGGACATAGGAAACGTGCGTAAAAGTAATGCATCATCGTGGGCAATAAGGTAACAGGCATGTCTGAATGCCTTTAGATGTTGTTGTGGGTCTTCCTTGCTCTGAAAGCGAGTAAATTTAGGAAGCTCCCAATGGTTAGGGTATGGTCGGATAGGGACAGAAGGGTGGATGGGCTCATTGTAAATCTGGTCATATGAAGAGACATTACTTGAACCAGAGATAGAAGCTTCGAGACTGGACATTTTATCCATCAGCATCTTGATGACGTCTGCTGATAGATTGGCGGGTTGAGCGCCCCCTAGGTTGTAAGGTGCTTGAAAGAGGCTAGAGGAGGCGTGCGACATAGCCGGTTGTACAATGTATGGATGACTAGTCGCAGGGGCAGAAGTAGAGGCTAAAGGTGGTTGCGTTATGAAGGTAGAAGGCATAGGCTGACTAGATACCGCCAAAGGAGGTTGTGTGACGGCATTGACAAAGGGCAAGGTAGGCACTCCTGCATATATAGGCACAAGAGTGTGTGGGGTCGAGACAATCAAGTTCTGGTATGATGTAGAACTTGGTTGAATTGCAGGTGGTTGAGGGGGTAACGAAATCCCGATGGAGGTCAGTTTAAAAATAGATGGGGAGGCCGAACTTTGCGTATAGGCCATGGTCGGGTTAATGGTTGAGGCGAAAGGTTGAGTCGTAAAAGGTTGGGTGGCGAATGGTGTGGATGTCGTCGCCACGTCGCCCAAAAGGTCCCGCATTGGTTTTCTTGCGAGATAGTTTTGGAGGGCTGCGGTATTGAGGTCCAAGAATCTTGCAAAATCTTGGTCCCCTTCTGGGATGATAGGTGTCTGGGTTGGAGATAGTCTAGTAGGAATTCTTTCGGTCTTCGAGTAGAACTCCATTATATGATTGTTTATAGACGGGGTAGGCGAAAGCGATTGATGGCTAGCGTGGTCAAGAAGAGCCTTGGTTTGACTACATGTCAGAACCATTCAAGGCAAGAAAGAACGTCCTCACAAGCTCAAACAAGCAGATAAGAACTAAAAAGATGAAGACACAAGCAGATCCTAAAAACCTAGAAGTAAATTTTTAGGATTATAGTGGCTTATGCCTTAGAATGTGTGTAGTGGAAGGTTGGCTTTGTGAGTCAGGTCCTAGAAGAAGCAGTCTATGGATGGTTTCGGGTTTTGTTATGGTGCTCAAAGTCTGTGTTAGGGTCTAGTACGCGGCCTGGTGCTAAGGAGCAAGTTCCTCTCACTTCACGATTCCAGTGATTAGCTGGTTTCGCTTAGACAAGATATACCTCGCCTAGAGTTTAGACTCTGCCAGAGAACGGAGTGGGCTTCCCCCTTGGTGATGAAATCCAAGTAGGGTCACCGGGACGGGTAAGGTATCCGCTGGGGGATGAAATCCCAGTTGGGCCTTGTCTCAGGTAAGTTAAAATGTTTATTTTGTGCAAGTGGTCTGGTCGTGTAACATCAAGTGATCTAGATTAATTCAATATGTGGTTTAATTACTATGTGTGGTCTAAAAGATGCAGGCAAACAGAAATGAATGCAAAGTGTTTTAATGTCCAAGTCGAAATGTTTGTTCGTATGAAGACGAATGGAGAAAAGGTCGAAGAATATGAGTTTTAGCTAGTCTAGAAGTGCAAAAAAGAAAGAAATGTTCATTTTAGTCCTGCTTATGATGTCGTTTAAGAAGAGACAAAAGGAGGCAAAAAGGAAGAAACCTAATGCACCTAAATGAACGAAAGAAAGAAAGAACCCAAGGAGGACCTAGGGTCCCACCGGGCGTGCCAGAATATTTCTATGCAAAATTGCTTTCTACATTCAAAGAAGAAATAAGAAACTAAAAGAAATGGTCAAGGCTAGAAGTACCTGATAAAGTCGTGCGCACCGAAATCAGACGTTGGAAGATTCTCCTCTTTTGCTGTGGAGGAATGACACCTGCGAAGAAAAGGCTAAAACACGGAAAAATGTTAGTCAAAGATATGGTGGGCTGTCAGGCGAACGCCCGATCCCGGAAGTACGAAAGACTTCCTAGAAGGATATCAACCCACTGATAAAAAAGCAGAATATTGGATGAAAGTAGATAATAATGACAGAAATAAATGACAGAAAATAAAGTGCGTACCTGATATGCAGCACTGTTCTACACAGTCGCCAGCGTCGGTCTCTGTGGTGCCGGCGTCGGTTAGGGAAGGTGCCGACGTCGGTTGAGGTGCCGTCGTCGGTCGGGGTAGTGACCGGCGTCGGTAGGGGCAGGTTCTGGAAAAGTCTGAACAGGTTCGGGACAGGGTCTGGGCAAGGTCTGAGAGAGTTGGGACAGGGTCTGGGCAAGGTCTGAGAGAGTCGGGACAGGGTCTGGGAGAGTCGGGACAGGTCTGAACAGAGTCGGGACAGGGTCTGGGAGAGTCGAGATAGGTCTGAACAGAGTCTGGGGGGTTTTAGTCTGGACAGAGGCAGGGATGACAGAACTGATAAAGAATAACCAAGAAGAAATAAAACAAACAGAATAAATACTTACCTGCCAGAAGATGCGATGAAAGCCATAGTTGGAGTTGTCTGTGTAGTGCCCGATTGAGTGCAGATTGGTTGATGCCGAGAGTGGGTTGATGCTGAGAGTGTTGTCGGAGTTCACAGGTTGGTTGAATGATTGCTCGAGGTTCGATTGATCAGCGTTTCGAATAGCGTTTGGGGATAGCCTTTCGAATGGTTGGTGGAGGTTGATGAAGGCGAGAGACGGTTCCAGAGACGGTTTGTCAACCATTTCGGGAAACCGAATGATAACTGATAACGGATAACGGGAAGGTGACCGACGTCGGCAGGATTGCCGACGTCGGCCGATAGGTGACCGACGTCGGCGACATCGGCCGGGTAAAGACCATTGTCGGCAGATGCATAATGGGGATAGAGTCTAGCTTTAGCTTTGTGCTCATTTTTACATGCTGCCAGGGTCAAGGTTGGTGGAACAAGTGATTGGCAAGGGTTAAATAGGCAAAGAAGAATAAGACGGGGAATGACCAGGGGAGTCGACACGATTTCGGTGTCTACAGCATAGGCTCATCATTTAGAGGAATAAGAATGACCCCCACACCCCCATCATGTTGACATTTAGACCCATCAAAGAACATCATCATTTGATAGGATATGTCATTGGTAGAGACCGTTACGATGGATTCATCAGGGAATATGAGGTTTGAAGGTTGGTTATCAGGTAAAGGGGTAGAAACTAGCTAGTCAACGATTATTTACCCCTTGATAGAATTTTGTTGAATAAAATCTAAGTCAAATTTAGTGAGGAGCATGAGCCATAGAGATACTCATTAGTTGTGATATGGCTTAGAATGCATGTATTTGAGGGGATTAATATGAGTGACCATGTAGTTTTTATGAATTAGGAGATAATGGTAGAGTTTGGAGGATAAAAAGACTATTGCACGACAAAGTTTTTGGTATGGGTATATTGAGTCTCATAATCAATAAGTGTGTGACTTATGTAGTAAATCACATATTCTCGATGGTGATTATCTCATTATGTAATCATAATAGCCAAATAATGGTCTGTTATAGAGATGTAAAGGTATAAAGTTTGATTTTCATTAGGTAGAATATGAACTGGTGGGGAAAGGAGATATTTTTTGAGTTCATCAAAAGCTTCCTAGCAATTAGTGTTCTCATGAAAGGAGACATCTTTTTTGAGGACATAGTGAAAGGGTTGGCAACGATATGACAACTAGGAGATAAAGTGATAGATTGACTAAATTTTGCCTTGTAGGCTACAGAGTTGTTTGATATTAGTAAGTGGAGGCATCTCTAGTATTGCTCTAACCTTAGCAGGGTCGACTTTAATACCATAGATAGAAATGATAAAGCCTAATATTTTATTGAAAAGAAAACCAAAGACACATTTCTTTAGGTTTAGCCAAATGTTATATTGGAAGAGATGAGAAAATATGATTTTGAGAATCATCAAGTGATCTTAGTGAAGTTTAGACTTGATGAGTAAGTCATCCACGTAATCTTCTATAATTTTATGTAGGAGATCATGTAAGATGTAAGTCATAGCACGTTGATAGGTGGCACCAACATTCTTCAAACCAAAAGGCATGACCTGATAACAAAAATTCCACCATGGGGGTAATGAAGGTTATCTTATGTTGATCCTCAGGAGTAACTAGGATTTAATTATACCTAGAGAACCCATCCATAAGTGATATCATCTCATGGCTGGCTGTTAGATCAACAAGTTGGTTGATACTTGGCAATGAGAAGTCGTATTTTGGATAAGTGAGGTTTAAGTCATGATAGTCAGTGCAAATGCAAATTCCCTTGGTCACTTTTGTGATAGGAATAATATTGGAAATCTATTGTGTGTAGTTGATGGGTTGGATAAAGTTAACATAAAGGAGGCATCGGAGCTCTTCTTTGACAAGGAGAGTAATATGAGGATGCATCTTGTGAAGCTTTTTCTTAATAGGTTTAACATCTCAATTGGTGATAATGTTATGTGTGATGATAGAGGGGTCAATACCAAGAATGTCATTATAAGACCAAGTGAAGGATTTTCTATGGTTATTAAGAAATGTGGCATAATTAGCTTGCTTAGAGGAATCCAAATATTGGCCAATCTTAAGGACATGGGGGTTATTGTGAGAGGTAAAATTGATGTCAATGGTTAATTTAATTAACATAGCTTACATTTATAATGAGATCAATCATTGGATATAGGAATCATCTACACCCATGTATGTGAGAATAACATCATCATCTTGACATTAGATAGTGTTAATAGTGGGAGAGTCTTCATAAATTATTTTAGGATCAATGAGAGGAAGGGACCTTATTTCCTTACCTTGGTGATAGGTGAGAGGCCCCAAATGGATGGCATTTATTGAAAAAAAAAATAGGAAGTATAGATACCTCTGATTCGGTAGGTTATGGTGGAGAATAAGGTAGAGAAGGAGATATTGGCTCTTCAATAATTGGTATATGGGAAGTTTTGGTGAATTTAGTTGGTTCATCATAACCCACTCCATGCCTCTTTTTGGCATTTTCAATGGTTTTACTAGTAGGATATTCCATAGGCATATGAACACCCTACTCATAATGACCCAAACCAAATCCTTTCTAGGCACACCTATAGAGATAGGTGTGAGTGAATATAGGGTTGTTCAGGAAAGAGAAGTCATAGGTAAATGTTGGTGGTAAAGAAAATGGATTGTTGATAGTGGGAGCCTGATTAATTGCCCCATATGTGAAATTAGTTCAAAGGTTAGGGAGCCCATAAGGGATGACCATCCCAATGTAGGGACCATAATTTGGGTGTATATGAATCTTTTCATACTCTTTTATAGTATAAAACATGTCAAGAATCAGCAAATGATATTCACTAAGTGACAAATGTTGAAAAGTTTCCTCCATGGGATACTTGTCAGGAATTTATGTTGTTGGTATTTATGTAACTAAGGTAGTGGATCTTGTGGAAGCTTCAAAAGTATCATGTGGAGAAGATGATGTATTTAATGGAATGAGAACATCATTAGGACTATAATTCAAGTTGCATGTTTTAAATAGAGGTAGGTCAGTGTATATGGCATGCACTTGACCATCATGTTCAAACTTGGCATAGTGATGCAAAGTTGAGCATACACATGTCATAACACATATCCAAGGTCATCCAAGAAGTATGTTAAATTGGAACTCTCCTTCTACAACATGTAAGAGCTTAGGATTAGTGGGGGGACCTACATGGATATGTAAAACAATAGTGCCCACTGTAGTATCTATGGTATCATTAAAGGAGAAGAGTACCACATCGGTTTGAGACATGTAATTATTAGGAAGAGCTAGATGTTTATAGGCATGGGTGGAAATAATATTAATACTAGCTCCCCCATTGATCATGACTCTTTTGACATGATTTTGATTAATAAATGTGATAATAAAGAGGGCAAAATCTTGATCTTTAGGGTGTTGAAGTAGAATTTATGAATTACTAAAGGAAATCAGGGAGATGGAATTAAGAGATCTGACCAAAGATATAAAATGTTGGGGATCATCAGGTTATAACTCTATTTCTAGAAAGTCACTAATCAAATCTTGATGGTCTTGTGATGAGTTTTGGATTAACTCATATAAGGACATTTTCATAGGAGTTTGGTGAAGTTGTTTCACCATTGAGCTTTGAATAATATCCAAAGATGTTGGATTTGGGACCCCTAAGATGGAGACCTTGGGATTAAAAGGAGGAGTGTCTTTGAAAAATGGATGAGCCCAAGGAGCAATGACTTTTTCCTTACCTTTATCCTTTTGGTTTTGTGACTGTGGCCATATTAATTATGTTGATCTAAAATATAGGTGAAGGAGATGGTAAAGGTGGTATGACAACATCTTTGGGTTTGAATTTAGGTTGAAAAGTAGGAGGTATTGTAGACGTCAAAGGTGGAATAACAAGAAGGTTAATAGGAGTATCACTAAAGAGAGTGTCAAGATCAAAGTGTTGTCAAATGACTACTGTGAGGGATTTACAACTCTCAATATCCTATCTAGGTGAACTATGATATAAACACAATTTTTTATCATTAAACCAATATGGCTTCATTCCAAGAGGACTATAAGGCTTAATAGGAGGAAGAGTTATTATGAAATATTACAATAATTGACATAAGAAAAAGCTCTGAGAGCCTATGGGTGGGCTCACACTTGTTTTGGTAATAGGAATGGACACCTTCTTTTGTTTAGGAGTCACAAGGGTGATTTTACATGGTGACTTATTTGGTGGCAATGGAGTTACATGTTTTGCTGACACTTTTTTGGTGTTAGGTATCATGGTGTCAGATGTGAAAGCCCTACTAGGTGGTAAAGGTAGTAGTGAAGGTAACATAACCTTTTATTTTTCTTGGATTGGAAATACTCTAACTAAATTAGAGGGGGTTGGTCCTAAAATTGATGATAAAGTTGAGGGTTGAAGAGGGGATCAATGAGATCTAGGAAGCTTAACATTTTTTTTAAGTTTAGGCTATGAAACTCAAACTTGTGGTTGGAGAGTTAGATCTAATTTCACCTGTGGATGAATTAGATTAGAGATGGGGCATATGCCTAAAGGCCTAATATAATTTAATGTGGTAGATGCCTATGAGGGTGAGGGTTCTGACATAGATGGATGGGCTTCTGGTGATTTTGGTGAAGAATCTCTAGCTTTGTCAAAGACCTTGGGGTAAAAGGTAGTGAGAGGGTTGTTGGTAAAGGTTGACACTCATTGTGTTGGATAAGGAGTTTTAAGTCAGTCCCAAAATGTTGCATGATCTAGCTTTGTGGAGTTAATAAATTCTAGACTCTTCACCAACTACAAGAAGGGTTTAGATGAAATTGACATAGTCTTTAGAATTACTTCTTTAGAAGGTTGAGGTGATTGATAAAGAGGGAAATTTTTGGTCTCTTCTACTTTGGGCCAAATATGGGAAAGAATGACAACAGGGTATTATTTTATAGAGACAGGAGAAGAGACATGGTCTTTCATGGGTGGGGAGAGGTAGGTGAAGAGGGTTCATCAAGGGGGTAAAGCATAGGTATAATTATTCCCTCAACATGTGGGTGAGGAATAGGTAAAGTATGATCCTCATAGGTAAAATAACTGGTAAGACTGGTATAATTGGAGTAGGCACAATAGGTCTCTCATATAATGTGGGGATAGATAACACTAACTCTTCAAGGTGAAAAGGTGGAGTGGATGGGGTACTAATCTATATCAGTGGAGAAGAGGTAGGTAAAGAAGGTTCCTCAAGAGGGTATAACATAGGAATGATGTTCCCCTCAACATGTGGTTAAGGAATGGTTAGGGTGTGGTCTTCATGTGGTAAGAGGATAGGTAATATTGGTGCAAAAGGAATTGGAAATATAGGCTCCTTCAATGGAAAAATAAGTGGTAAAGGAGGATCTTCCACACACAGAAGTGGAATAGGTGAAATAAGCTCTTCTACTTGAGGAAGAATGGGAAAAATAAATGCCACTGACTATGGGGGAGGAGTAGATAAAATGGGTGCCTCTTATTCAGGGGGAGATTAAAATAGAGGTAAAGGAAAGACCATATTAACCATATGGATATTATGATCACCTGAGTTAGTTATGGTCTAAATAATACTATGATTAGGTGAATGATTAGGAAAAGGCTACATGAACACATACATATTTTAATTAGGGGGCATATTAGGATTATCCAAAATGAGATCACCCCTATCAAGCATGTTTTGAATAATGTTCATGAATGTCTTAGAATTTTTATAATTATGTCCTTTACCTCAATGGTAGCTGAAAAACTCATCCTCCTTGTACCAAGTTGGAATAGGATGGGAGGGGTCAAATTGTATAAGAGGTTTGATTTATGGAAGGGTTATGACACCTTGTTGCAATATTTTTTTTCCAAAACGAATGTATATGACTCTCCAATGGGAGTGTATTGTCTTTGTTCATATAGTTATTGGAATTTCTTGGTCAAATTTTGGGAAGTCAAAGAATTAGATTGGTTTCTAGATTTAGAAGAAGCTAAATTAACAACCACCACATTGGCAGAGCCTTTAACTTTTTGGTTAGAAGGAGAATTTTTAGAATAAGAGGAGTCATTCAATTTGGAATTGGAGTTCTTACTATGCAACTTGACTCTGAATTCATCTGTAGCCCAAATCTCAAGTTTTTGCACCATTGTAAAGGAATCATCAAATGTACAGAAAGTTTATACTCAGAGCGTGGATGAAATGTGCTTAGCACATGCCCTTGAGAAGAGCTCAATAAGCTCAGGTTGGGGTAAGGAGAAGGAGAGTTGATTGATCAAACCTCTCCAATGAGTGACAAAATCTATGATAGACTCATCATCAAATTGTCTAATGGAATAAAGGTTTGTAATAGAAACCTTTTTAGAAATGTTAATAGAGAAATGGTCTAGGAATATTTATGTGAGTTGGGTAAATGATAAAAGAGAGTGTTGATTTATAGAGCTATACCAATCTAAGGTAGCACCTAAAAGAGACATAGGGAAAGTGTGAAGTAGTAATGCATCATCATGCCCTATTAAATAAAAATCATGTCTAAATGATCACAAATGCTTTTGTGGTCCTCTGTACTCTAGAAACAAGTAAATTTGGGGGGTTCCCATTAGCTTGGATAAGGGTTAATAGGCATAGAAGGATGGATAAGTTCATTGCATAATTGTTCATAAGAAAACACATTCTTTGAACCATAAATGTATGTCTCTAGATTAGACATCTTTACCATTAGCATCTTAATGAGGTCTAGAGGGGGATTAGTCTGGGAGATACCTCCTAAGTTATAAGGAACCTGATAAGAAGTAGAGGGAGCATATGACATAGCTTTTTGAGGTTGTGTTGGGGAAACATAAGGATAATGAGTCATAGGCTAGGGGGTGGAATGAAAAGGGGCTTGTCCCATTGGGTTAGAGACTATGCTTTGGTTGTATGTTTTTATTATAGATTGGGTTATAAGCATGGTTAAACTAGATGAAGGGTGATTCGTAACTCAAGTAATTATAGGCACGAGAGTAGATGGAATAGGTACCACTAAATTCTAGAATGGGGTGAGACTTGACTAAACTACATGTGGTTGTGAAAGTATGGAATTCATGCCAAGGTTTAGGTGGGATTAGGCAGTTGGTGATGCTAAACTTTTGACATTTTTTATGGTTGGGTTAGTTACCAAAGTAGTGGTTTGAGTAACTATGGGGAAAATAGTGGAGGTAGCTAAACCTGAAGTTGTCTCCATTAGAGAAGTTGGCATACCATAGATTGGGTCACCTAAAGAATTGTAGGTTCAGCTCATGGCAAGGTAATGCTGAAGGGATGTTATATTATGGTCAAAACATTTAGCAAAATATTGATCTCCTTCAAGTATAATGGGAATTTAGTTTGGGTTGGGAGTATGTTCTATATCTAAAGTATGCTCCATGATAGAATTAGTAACAAGAGAGGAAGGTGGAAGTGGTTTTTAGCTTGCGTAATCAATAATAATTTTGGCTTGAGCTTGCATTAATACCATGCAAGAAGAAGTATAAATAGTCTTAATATTCTATATTAGTGATAGAATAAGAAAAAACTAGGTTTGAGTGTAGGTACGTGGGTTATTTTAGCTTACTATTTTGATCAAATTAAAATTACACAGTCATCAATGTTGATCGCTTAACCAATGTTGGTATTAAAAGTTTGTTGATGTTGGTGGTATTAACTGATGTCGGTAGCTAAAGTCTATATATGTCAGTGTAGTTAACCGATGTCAGTCACTGTGATATCCTGGGAGATGTAAAATCCCATGTTTTAGAAACCTAGAAGTAGAATCTAGGTAAAAAAAGGATGAAAGAGGTCTGTGTAAGAAGGAAGGACACTCAAAAAACTTGATATAATAGGTTATATAAATTGAGTATTACAAATAGTGTTGATTTTGTGAATCAATGGCAAAACATCCTTACCAACTCAAAAATATAGAAGGCAATAGAAAAGTAGAAAAATAACATACAACCAATAATTATTAACTGATAAATAATAATTTTAGTCTCATGTTGGCTTATGCCCTAATCAGATAGTGAGAAAAAAATTTGGTTATCGAAGGTACTAGAAATCAATCTAGAGCTAGTTTTAGGTTAGTTTTAGTGCTCAAGAGGAAATCTATGTTAGAATAGGTACATGGCTTATTATAAGAGCTTTCTCCCTACACTTCATGGACTTAAAGACAAGCCAGACCACTTAGCCAAAATATGCCTTCTATTTAGAGTTTATACTCTACTAGAGAACGTAATGGGTTCTCCCCTTGGTGGTGAAATCCAAGTAAGGAAGCCAAGTAGGGTAAGGTAATCCACCAAGTGATGAAATCCTGATGGGCCTTATCTCAAGTGAGTTTATATGTTTGTTTTTGTGAGTGTGATCTAGTTGTGTAACATATGTACACTACAATTCATTCATAATGCTTATAATCAATTAGGTGAACTAATATATGCAGTAAGCAAACAATGAAATGCATTAAGTCTTAAACCCAAATCTAAAATTTTTAGATTAAAATGAAAAAAAAGATGAAATAGGAATAGAGAATGAAATTCACTATCCTAATGTGCATGAAATAAAGAGATAAATAAGATATTCTTTTTAACTTTTAATAAAAAATGATAAATTGCTTTTAGAGGCAAAGAGAAAAGAAGGGTGGCAAGGAGGAAGAAATTTCAGTTTATTGCCTTTAAATAGAAAATATAAATGTTTGATTTTTTTTTGAGGGAGAAAAAAAGGATAAAGTGCAAGAAATGAGAATTTCACTATAATGAATCTATATTAATTCTTAAAACAAGCAATGAACCCAAGGAAAACTCGAAGGTCCCACTGGGCATGCCAAAAATGTTTCGCTAAAATTTGTCTATTTCAAGTCTAAAGAAAACTAGAGAAGAAGGATAGGGATAAGTGATTAGAATGAACCTGGATTGGTTTGTAGACTATATCCAAATGTTGTGAGCACTCCACTTTGTCTAGGGATGAATACCTTTAAGTAAGAAAGTACTACCACAAAATGTTTGTTAGTAGGTAGATGAGTGGGCTACCAAGCTATGCACTTGTTCTAAGAAGTGTGAAACTTCCTTAGAGATGATAGTCCACTTTTGAGAGACAAAAGAGTAATTAAATAACCAAGAAAGATGGAAAAGAGAGGGTAAAAGAGAGATAATATTACCATTATTTACAACCTAAGTGTAGTAGAAAGCAACAGAGTGTAGGTGGTATGTTTTGTTTGTATTTTGGAAGTTGGTTGGGTAGGTCTTATAAGGGCTACTATAAATCCATAGTTACCAATGTTGGTTAAGATTCCAAGGTTGGTAAGGAAGGCAATCTATATCGGTTATACTACTAAGGCTGGTGAGTAAATGTGACTGATATAGATTAGGCTATTGATGTCATTAGGGGAAATAATTGCCTAAGAGTTTGTAGAAGGCTTTTTTGGGTCTAGGAAGGGTTTTAGTCAGGTCTATACAATTGGGGAGGTTTGTGTGTGTGTGTGTGTGTGAGAGAGAGAGAGAGAGAGAGAGAGAGAGAGAGAGAGATAGAGAGAGAGTGAGAGAGAGAGAGAGAGAGAGAGAGAGAGAGAGAGAGAGAGAGAGAGAGAGAGAGAGAGAGAGAGAGAGAGAGAGAGAGAGAGAGAGATGTATTTGGTTAGAGGTTTGGTGTGTTGAAACAAGGGGAAACAAGTGGGGAAAATTTATAACTCCTTCACGGGGGTTGAATCAAGAATGTGTAAAGTAATGAATATAAGATATAAAGTGATTAAATAGTAACTACTTAAATACTTACATAATACGTGATATACTTAGCTACAGTGGTGATTGAATGATAAGTGCTAGATGGATGACTCCTATTAGGTAGTCCAAATTGATGCCTCAAATAGAGAAAATAAGTGGGTGATGCTGGTTCTTAAGAGCTTGGTTCCTAATCTGGATTGACTTATGCAAGAAAATAGTAAGCCAAGATGTCAAAAATTGAATGCCAAAATCTTGTATGAAAATAAGAATGAGTTTTCTTTATTTCTACTGACCTAAACATCAGTTTGGAGTTTGGATTATATAAATGATGTTGGTGATCCCATTGATGTCGATCATGGGTTGACCAACAACAATGGAATTAGAATAGGTAAAACTACTATCTTTAGCTTATTTTTTGTTGATCCTCATGCCAAGTTTGGCACCCATTACAAAATGGTAAAAATAAGAGGTTAAGTAGGATGTAGCTGATTAGGAAATCATTTTTGAGGTGATAATAAGTCTTAGTTATTTAGGATGAGGGGACTAAGTCTTGAGGTGACTCATCAGGGGAGAATTAGTCTTAGGGTGAGGTGGCTAGGTAAGGTAGCATAAAGAGTTTTTAATTAACTTAATTAAATATTTTGAATTAATTAAATGTGTGAGGGGTAAAAGCATGGATTAGGAAGGTTAATTATTATTATTATTATTATTGAAAATGGACTTAAGGGGGGTTTTTGACATAATGAGTTATGCATGTGTGTGACATTATTTTGGTGTCTAAATTTACCTATTATACTAAATTTATACCCCCTTAATGACATTTTTTGGATCTCTTTCCCATATCCTTTCAATGTGTTAATGTTCATCATGTATTTTTCATGATCCAATAAGGTTTGATTAAGACCAGATATGGACTAACTTGTGGCATGAGTTATCATGTCAAGGGTTTCATGTTTATACCATGATGGATTGGCTTGGTAATTAAGATATAGATGGGGTAGATGAGGCTCATATCAAGGTTGATATTCTAGTCTTGGAAATAGGAAAACTCATCATGAGACTGGTAAGGGTAAGTATGGAAATAATAAGGGTTAGGATAGGGTGGTTAGAGATCATTATGGAGTCAAAAAATCTCCAAGACCTACTCATAATATAATGGGCAACATGATTATACCCCATAACTATCTATTCTTCATCATCAAGCATAAGAGAAAGAGAATGAAACCATAGATGATAATCTTTCTTACCCTTGAAGTGAAGACTTGCTATAAATTTGTTGTAACCCTCTTGACTATAACTCTATTGATGTGATGTTTTAATCTCTTAGATAGTTGTAAGGTGTCTTTCCACACTGTCAAAGCAAGTTTCAAGGCACTTGAATCTCATCTCACTAGGCATGTTAGAACTGTTAGAGTTTTAGGTTGCACCCAAGTTGAAGAGAGGAGTGTTCAAGTTAAATCCTCAAACCTAGTCCAATATGGGAATGACCTTAGGCTATAGGTCACCTAATATTAGGCCAAACCTATATATTTTAAGGGGATAAATCCTTTGATTTGATAATTCAATGCTTTCTCTAAGATACAAACTCTATGGGGAATAAAAGGGTAAAGGATATTACATAGGAATGAAAAACCTACTCTAACATGTGGTGATGCATCATGAATTCATTTATCCACTTAACTTGGACTTAAATGACACTGATGGAATTATGCATAGCACTGACATACTACCTTCAATGGCTTCCAAATAATAATATTTCATCTATAGTTTAGATTCAGTGGATTGGGTAAAAGGGAAATGAGAGTAAGGCCTATTTAAAGGTACTTATAGTCAATAATCCACTTCATACTTGATAAATCAACACCAAGACACATTATATGACCTATAAGAAAAGTTTGCTCACACTTATATAGAACTTATAACTACATAATATAATATTCAAACACTTCTACATATCAAAACAAGTATAAAACACTATGTACTGATTGATAAACAACTGCAAATGTTCTATTCATCACTCCATGAGGTGTACAAGTGTTGGTAGATTTTCCTCATACTAGCCTAAGGGGTATAAAACTAAGGTTAAAATCCTTGAATATATATAATATATGAGAGATGAAGAGAATATATTGTAGAAGAGTGGATAGGAGGGTCATCAATGACCATAATTGACTTTTTCTTTAGTTACAATAGTTAAAAGTACCTTCTCTAGATCCTCCATGCATTGGACCTCCTTGATGGCTCCTTTAATGAGGTGTTGGTGTTTAAAATTAGGTAAGGAAGGTTTATTCAATCTTATTTGTCCTTATCCAAGGGATGACAATACTAAAAATAGTCTATCATGCTCCCCTATGGCAATTACAACCATGAATTGGGCCATCATAATCATATAGTAACCCACACTCCTCAAAGGCAAATTGATCGAGTCAAGGAAACTATCTTATCCTTCCATGATATCCATGAAATGAACATTGAATTATATTCAAGGGTAATTTACTAATGTATCATTCTTGCATTTCCTCATTCTATTGTCCTTTCAATGCCAACATGACCTTATTTGATGACAACATAGGTCGATGAGGCCTATTATGCCTAATTAACTAAGTACTAATTATTAAATCTCCATGAGACCTATAAAAAGGCTTGAAAACTTATTTATTAATGTGACCAATGTCTGAACCAACACTTCTAACCATGACATGGGCTTATAAATGCATTATGGACTTGAAATTCCACTTTTTCAAGTTGATTGGTTCATCTATCTTAAGCATGGCAGACTAGCACTTTTGGATGTACTTAAATAGGCTCTTCTAAGTGAATTATTGAGCACGTTATACATTGAGAGGTTATATTAAGTCCAAAAATTTCTATCCCAATGATTGGAATCATTCCTTACTATCAAACACCCTTCATTCTATTTAAAACCCTAAAAAAGTGCCTATTTCTAAGGATTATTTATAATGTCCATATAATCAAGTAACATTATGTTGATCCCCTATAATTTTAATTTAATATCCATGAGATTTTCATAACATACCTAGGTTTTAAGGCATAAAAATATCAACTTTTCTTAGACTGGGTCTGACTAGGGTTTTAAGGAGGTTTAGGAGTGCTTAGGGGTCTTAAGGATGGTTTATACAGTATGGACATCCAAGATCAGAATAAATGACATGAATCTCTTTTTCATAAACCTAATCAACTTTCATGAATGGATTAGACTCCCATGCAAAGTATGGGTAAAGATATGAACATCCAAAGGTGACCATAAGGTAGTTTACATGTCATTTATGAGTGCTTATCTTCTTAACATTCATTCATAAATACTATCCTCTAAATTATAATAAATATATAATGGATTTTTATTTCACATGGGTACCTAAAAAATCCTAAGATATTCGGTACTAAGAGCTTATGTGGTGGAGTGGGTGACTGCTTGAAGTTAGTACTTGAGTTGTTTGTGTGTAAGATTGGGTAATTTGAGTAAAGTTTTAAAGATAATCTAAATTTTATTCACCCATTTACACCTAAACTATATTATATCATTTATAAAACATCTTCATATCCCACTCTTAGATGATACAACCTACTTCAAGAGCTGGTAGGATCCTTGATGTGACATCATGATCTATTATCAGGCTTGAAGCCTATCTATTTGGTTTATATCCAATAATGTTTTCCTATATATGTGATTATTAGCCTTTATTAATAGGTATTATTACCATTAAACACCATTTCAAATTATCTTAAAACCTCTTGAGGATTTTAACACCACCTAGCATACCTCCCAAGACTAATTCTACTTGTTTGGCTCCCCGACTACTTATCTAGACATGTCTTACTCTGAGACAAAATAATGGGTATACCCAATATTTATATTACCAATAAAATAGTATGTATGTATTTTATAATTCACATGTATCCTCTCCTCCAAAATTCAACACTTTATTATGCTTATATGGCCCTCAAATGGCCATTTTTGCTCAAACTAGTCTTAGACTATGTGCAAACTATGTTGGCATGGATCCTTGAGTTTGAGGCCACTATAGATGGACCGAACACCATAATTACTATCTATTATATCTGAAATTAACCTTCCTTCATAATTATCTATGACTTCATGAGATTATTATCCCTTTTAAGCATCTAGATTACCAATGTAGGGTTTAGAGGCAAATGGCTTAATTTGAGCCTAAGGGTCTGCAACATACTTTCAAAGGTTTCTCTAAGTGTATACCAATTGAATGACCTTTGGAATATAAATTATAATCTTCTAGATATTACCTCCTTTATTCATCCTTTTTTTCCACTCATTTGGCATTCCCTTTTTATATAAATTCCCTCTTAAGACAAGTAGGCTGATCTTTGTATGAAACCCTGTATATACCCTTTCCTTGATCCATGACTTGTTTAAGAGAGTGATCTTAGTTTTGAAAAAAATTCATTATTATCCTTTCATATAATATTTTAATCTTATATTTATACCCATTTAATTTTCCTTGGCCTTTGATCCATTATAACATTCATGCCTTTCTATACTCAAACCTGCCTCACATGGTTAGCCTATAGGTACACACTCTCACATTCTTGGTTTATTGAGGGAGGTAGTCACTCTTAGTGTGCATGTCATAGGATTAATTATTATCATTATAAAATCTTATGGGTCTTTATAATTTTAACCTTTCCTTCCATTACCTCAAAATTTACCTCGAATCTCTACAACTTAGCCTCCTTGCTCTCATAACTGAATATGGGGAGAGACATTGTTGTTGTAGGTGTATATGATGTTGAATTTTGGACCTAGATAACTATAAATTTTCATTGAGATGACATTAATTATCATAATTATTCCCTAAATATTTACTCATGGACATGGTGACTTTAGTTTTGTTTCTTTCAACCTTCTATACCTTGCCCTTTTACATGATGACTATAGGCTTGTCTACAATGCTATTATAGGTGTATATTTTGATGTGCTAGGACTCTTTGGATTGTTAAGGATCTCATATGCATGTGTTATGGCCTTTTACATCACTTAAAACTTTTATATTCCATGGGAGAATCCACAACCTTATGAGATGCAACCCTCTATCCAACCTTCTCTTCATAGATCAGGACTAGGCCAATCAGTTGGCTATAAATACTTATATGGCCTGTGTGAGGTGGATGCTTGATGAATTATGGGGTTATGATCCATTATAACCATATTATAATGTATTTTAGACACTTTAATATCTGCTTGAGGTAATTAATTATATTTTCAATATTAAGGCCAAGTCTTTGATTGTCCTCTCATTACTTTGTTGATTGAGTTTTGTAACCTTGGGTATGGACTGAGATAGTCCTCATGTGACATTTAAGGTGAAAATTGCTTTGGACCCCTTATGGTGATCATATTTTATAAATTCCTTGTCTATAACTCGTCACCAATCTTCACTTATCTTACCTGATTACCCTTAAAAGTCCTTCTTAGTCATGTTCTTATGATGTTCTGCTATAGTAGGCCATATAAATGGTTGTAGGTACTCATGAGGATTTTGATGGACAAAAGTGACTTGAAAACATTTGAATTTATTTTTTTCCTTGAGATTACATAATCATTCATTTTATAAAATGATTATTCATTAAGACCCACATCAACATTTCATTCCTTTTAATGGTCTCACAATGTCCTTCGAATGTCCTGCTATAATAGCCCTAGAAGACTGGTTGTAGGCCTTGATTTTCTCTTTTATTAGGTCTATGCCAAAATGGGTTCAAATATTTGTGGTTTCATCCCTTAAAAGGGCTTCAAGGGTGTATGGAGGATCATTAACATGATCTATACCTTGAATGGGGGATGAATTGGTGAATAAAAATGGAAGTGAAGTGATAAGGATGATGGGAACATAAAAATAGGGGAATAACATAGTGGAAAGTAGTAATGGTGGTGAAATAATAGTGGCATGGAAAGGATAAGGAATGGAAGGCAAGGCCCCTTATAAGACCAACAACCTACAGATTGAAGGACCTTAGACCCCTACCCAAGCCATCATGAAGCTTTTAAAGGCAAAACACAACATATAGAATCTACAAATGAAACCTTAAAATTTTAGAAAACCTTAATTTTTTCAAATAGTCCTTAAATTCTGCTAAAGTGGAAAAATGAGTTTAAGGATATAAAATAGATGGTATCTAGGCCTTTAAGGCCATAAGGGAGGTCTAGGATCTTTTATACCATGGCATGAAGAAGTTTGACCATCATTATAACATCTTATCCAATGATTTTGAGCTACATATCAACTTTGTAAGTGTCATTGATCCTTTAATAACATTGTGGCATTGAGCTTCACTTATGCATAAATATTATTTACTTGAGAAAATATAGGGTAGAAAGGGATATTATAATTTCCACCAAGCATCAGAATCATTAACACAACTCTAAAAAATATCTTACTCAGCCAAAGAAACCTTTGGGAGGATTTACAACTTATTCAATACAGTTAGTTATCCTGCACACTGTCTATAGTGGCTAGTCATGGATAATTTCAAGCTATGGGTGATTTCATAGGTGATAAAAGTGTTTAAAATGACATATAAGAGTGATTAAAGACTTGAGATAACAAAATTAGTTATTGGATTGAGAAAACAACTCAAAATTTCATGAAAAATGTTGACTTGAAATTGACCTATGCATATGTGAGATGAATACACATTCCTTAACTTATTAAGGAAGGTTCATAAATATGGGGAGACCAATATTCAAATAATTTATCATGATTAGAATTTGGTTGATTCTAATTTCCATGGCCAATATATGGGACCTCCACTCTCTCTCCTTTATATGGTACAAGTAGATACCTAAGAAGATGTCCAAGATTGTGAAGAAGGGTTGAAGATGTGCAGAATGGTTTGGGCTTGTTTGACCTCCATTCAACCTAAAATTTTTAAGAGACATCAAACATGATATCACATTCAACCCATGGTCCTTTTCTATATACTACAATCTATACATTTATATAAATCTACATAAAAGTCCCAAAAATCTCTAATTTTCACTATTTCTTCAAGTTTCAAGCTTTAAAGCATAATTTTAGGGTCAGAAGGAGGGAATTACAAGATTAAAAGACATTTCCAAGCAGAAGAAACACAGGGAAGATGTGGAAAAGCCACCAAGTGTCATGTGGGGCCCACTTAGATTAGTGTAAGGGGTGTGAGTGGCTCATAAATGGACTTTATTTGGCATGAGATGTTTAGGGATGGAATTTGGCATGGATAGGATGTCTTCAAGGCCCCTTTTCAATTAAATTAATCAAATGACTTGATTTTCCTAAGGTTTTATAAGGTTAAAAGGGCTCATGAAGTGATTTTAGGGGTGATGAAGGGGTTAAATAGACTTTAGGTGAATATATCATGTAAAATGACTTGAATATATCATGATCCTCATATTTTAGCCTCAAACCAATTCTAAAACATTTTCATATTAACAAAGACCACTATACTCCTCAAATAGGGTTAAGGCATTGATTTTAATATTCATGACCTTTGATAAATTTATCTCGTTCTAAGACACCATGACACCTATTATATATCACAAGGTCTCAAGATACTCAAAAAACCATAGACTCAACCATAAAACCATGACACATAATGATGTTCTTAGTATGGACTCCAAGACTCTCATCAGACAAGGATGACATGACCATGGTAGAAGAAACTAAAAACAAACTAGTATGGTGGTCACTATAAGTTTTTGATATTGGGGGATGACATTTGGCCCATGAAGCCAAAATGTCAACACATTCATAAAGTCACTTTTTTAGGTCTATGTAAGAAAGTCAATCTCAATGTGTCAAAATGGAGTAAAGTGGATATTTAAATGAATAATAAAACTCAAATTGGAAATATCTTAAGGTTTTCATGATAATATCAAAGGAAAAAGAGACCCTACACACATGTCTTTCATCTATTCAGGGAGTGATCTTAAATGCCTACAACCATCCAAGTAACAAATGCCAAGCAACTAGGCCTAGTTTACTAGTTAGCCTATTTAATCATTGAAAGAGTACTTCATGATATACAAGTAAGAGCATGAAAGGTAGGTTTCTACAAGATATGTCAATTTAAGTAACATTTTGATAACTATTTCAAGCATGATTTCCATATTTCAAGTCAAAGTAAAGGTGTCAAAAATCTCCAAGGTAGTTTCAAATAATTTTCTAATGCCCTAGTCAAGAAGGTTCCCTTTGGCATAAAAGGTGTATGGAAGTGTCAAGTTGATATGCCAAACATTAAATAAGGTGTCAATATTATCATGAATGTTTTAATAAATTTTCACTAATGTAACTCCTTTGTGTTGAAGTGGCACATCTTCAGAACTTCAAAGATGCTAAATGAGTGCTTTCTCCTCTCATCTTCTCCAACTTCATGGAGGTACTTAAGGATTATATTGAAACATGTTTCAAAGAAATTTATTGTGAGTTTATTATGGTTTTTGAAGAGAATAATTGATTTAATGATGAATAAATGCTCATCATTATTATTTATTATGCCTACCTTTCTCTCTCTCTTGCAATTCTCTATAAAAATAGTGACTTTTGGCCTTGTAATCTATCCTCACATTGGTTATGGTGAAGCCCTACCAAAATTGAGTCTTGTACTTTCCTATTGAAATTATTTCAAGTTATATATTCTATATCTTTATTGAAAATAGTTCATTTGAGTGTTGTATTAATGAGTGCTTAGTGATAGTGTTGTATTCTTTGCATTTGTCCTTCATGTTCATGCCTTATGTAGGTTGTGCCTCTCACAGGTCATATGAAGTAATTTTACATAGTTTTCTAAGATAGACTAATAAAATATTAGTGTTTCTATGATCACCTCTTATTTGATCATCCTAGTAACTTTTTAACCTCTCAAACCTTCATATTGAAACACTAATGTGATTAGGACTATTTTGGAGTAGCATAGTCAAATTATAGTCTAATGTTTTGTATTTCATATTTAATAAGATGAGGAATTCATGTTTGGTGCATCACCTTCAGGTTATATTTTTAGTTTTATTACTCATTTCTCCTTTTCCCATGTCAATCATTTAGTGTAGTTGATTAGTTTAGGTTTTTAAATTTTGGGAGCTATCCCAAAATATAGAGGTTAGACTAACTTGTAGGTAACCCACCACCTAGGTTCAATCTAATTACATAGATCAAAGAGAGATGGATTGAATCACCCTCTCATAGGGAGAATTTTTGATCTATAATAGTTATAGCATGCCTAGAGGGACTCAAAACAAAAGAGGTTTTCCAATATATATGCTTGTCTTAGCACTATTGTAGTAGTATCAACCTTCTTCACATAGAATTTGGTGACTCCAAAAGGTTTTGAACTCTTTTTTATTGACTATTGGGCCAACTTTCATGCCAAAGATGATGATAAGGTCAAAATTGAAAGGTATTACCTTTGAGTTTCTTGAATTACCTTTTCATTCATATAAAATAAAGATATTTATTAATACTCTCCCATACACTAAGTCACCTAGAAGGAGACTCTTCATTCTAGATTATCTAAGGTATCCTAAGGCTGATAACATGGCTAAAAATCTACCCTTTATTTCCTTAAATGGTGAATCTCCTTTTATATTTTAAAAATATGATGATATACCCATGTATTCCCTTAAGAGTGTGCCTTATTTCAATAGAGAGACATCTCTTACTCCAATTAAACAATTAGAGACATGACCAACTTGTGT
Source organism: Torreya grandis (assembly GCA_037957365.1). Lineage (NCBI taxonomy): Eukaryota > Viridiplantae > Streptophyta > Pinopsida > Cupressales > Taxaceae > Torreya > Torreya grandis. Next base: position 4,402,448 of record JARHVA010000139.1, read on the forward strand.
AACATCCATGACATCACACAATAGAATGTGGAAATTAGGTTGTTAGAAATAATTTTCAAAGGAAAATCTTTGGATTGGTATGGGATATTATCTCCTAATTAAATTTACCCATGGGATGACTTAGGAGAGATGTTGAGTAAGATATTTGAGGACAAAAGTGATCAGTTATCCTTGGTTGAACAATTGACTACCATAAAAATAACCCCCCAATAATTCATACAATATTTCAATGCTAGGTTTCAAATGACATGGGATAAAATCCCAATTCTTGTAATACCCACTCCAAACTATGTTTTTCTATATTATCTCAAGGTATTAAATAGTGATATTACAGTCATGATTTAATCCATGGGTGGGAATACTTTACCAAATGCTTATGACATTACCATACTAACTGAAAATAACTTTATCCAAGATAGAAAAATTTATCCAAGACCTTCCATGACTTTATTTCTTGATATTAAACCTCCTAACCCATATCTTTCCCTAATTACTACCATAACTTGTCATGAATTGGCTACCCCTATTCACGCTAGTAAAATAAATGATGTGTAAAGACTTCTCAAGACATTTTAAAATAAAGTCATGTCCATAGAAAGGTAAAAAAAAATAGTTTCATAGGATTTACCAAGATCAATATCAATCTCATCAACCCTATCAACCAAATAGGCCATGTTTTCAAGGAAATGTTCAAGGATAAGGTCTTATCACAAATAATAAACCATATGCAAATTTTAATCCAAATGCAGCCTCTACTTTAAGAGCATTGGTCCCCACTCAAAATAATATAATGCAAGAGAAACAATTGCCTCCTCAATGGAACCAATTTCATGAACAATCCACCAATCAAGATGGGACATTGAATCAAACTTATGTAGCATAAGAAAGAACTTTTCCTTCCGTGACTCAAGATGAGATCTATAATCATGTTGATTGGTGGGCATCTCAAGTAAAGGGGTAGATAACTCAGTTGTAGCCAAAACTAAGTATAAAACAAAGGTTTTTGAAGAGTTAAAAAAGGGTGAAAAAGGTTAAAATGTATTTCATTCCATGACTCAAGGGGTAAGATAATGTAATGTACCTCTCAAGGCTCAAGAACCTCATATAAATCATAATGATAAGATTACTTTAGTACGTCAAAACAAATAGGTCCAAGGTGATACTATGACTACTAGAGGATAGCCAAAGATTGATGCTTATTCTCTTAATATAGTAGATCAAATGAAAAAGGTTAATTTAAGTATATCTATGTGGTACACTTTGCTAATTTTGGGGCAAAGGGATATATTTCAATAATAACTATCTAAGCTCAATCTATCATCAGGAGAAGTAAAGAGATGTAATATCATATATGCAAACACATCTCAGATTAGTGAACAATAAAAAGGTAAGGTAAACAAGCCTCCATTTTATGTACCAGTCATCATTGGTGATTATTTGGTGCAAAATTGCATGATAGATAGTAGGGATAGTAGCTCAGCCATGCCAAAGCAAATTGTAGACAAACTAGGCCTCAAGTATGAACCTCATGTTAAATGTGTGTTGTAACTAGATGGATCATGCACTATGATAGTTGTTTTTGTTAAGGGTTTGAATATAATTCTTCATTCTTGTACTAACTAATCTATTTCTCAAGATTTAGTTATGGTTTATCTACCACCATAATTTACCCTTTTCTTGTCAAGGGACTTCACGACAAAGATAGGTGGCTACTTATAATCAGATTAGTCCTACATGGCCTTTAGAACAAGATATGGCACCAAAGTGACTATAATATTAGAACCTATCTCAAGGTTTCATATTGATCCATATAAACCAAATGTCACTAATGTCAATTGTGCCATTATTGATGAAGAAGATCAACCTAGAGATCAAGAACTAGTTGTTCCTCTTGAATACAATTTAGACCTATTTCTTGATGAATGGGGGGAATAAAATCATTATTTTGATCCATATAGAGGGATTGAAGAGGTTGGTCTTGGAGTATAATGTTTATATGAATAAGTTACAACTATACCTTATATTTCTAAGCTTTTCAATGGTTTATGGAAGTTGTTTTTTTGATGGATGACGAAGAAAGAATGGAGTAGGTGTTAGAATGATGCTTGTTTCTCCATAAAATTAAAGGTACTACTCAACTATTAGGTTTCAATTTAGTTTTTCTTGAAATGTAAAATATTATGAATGTCTCATTCATGAGATTTAATGGGAAATGAAGAGAGGAATCAAATAAGTTCAAGCTATTAGAGATAGTGAACTTGTTGTATACCAAGTAAGAGGTATGAGTGCATCTAAGGATTATTATTTTTTAATTCCTATAAGTATAGAGTGTGGGAATTTATTGAGGACATTGAATATTTTGACATCAAATTAGTCCCAAAGGAAGAGAATCAACATGCTAATAGGATGGTAGAAGGTGGATCACAATCTGACATTTCTAATGATGTCAAGAACCCAAAATTTTAGTCACACATCATGATAGTTGTAAGGCCTTCCATATTGTATAATGATGTAAATTAGTAGGTGGTTGAAAGTGACAAAAAATAACATGTTTCCTACAACATACAATTGAGTTATCTTATAAAAACTAGGTCAAGTTATAACATTACTATGGGAAATAAATTATATAACTAAGGCCTAACAAGATTCATAAAGGATTCTTTACTATTGAGAATATATTCAATGAAAGTGATCAAATGAGGAAAAATAAAGTAAGCATCTCCACCAAAGAAGAACACCATGAAAGGGTAGCTATCTTCAAGGACAAATTACTCAATCATGGGAAGGTATATACAAAATAAGAAAAGGTAGTGTTAGCGCCCAAAATTTCACTGAAGTAATTAAGACCTTGTCAAGTTTAAATGCCCAAGTCCTCAGCCCAAGTCCTATTTTTGAATGTTCACTATATGTCAAGTTTTAGGTTAAATTGGATAAGTCTTAAGTTGGTATTTACTTAATGCATATAAATCCTTAGGGTTTTTAGGTTTTTAAGGGATATTTTTCCTAATAGAAATAAGCCTTTAGGATTTTTGTTTGTGCAAAAATTTCAAAGACTTCTTTCCATTAGATAAATTACCAATGACAAAAAGATTGAAATAATTGAGAAGTTTAGGAAAAAGTGCAAAGTCTTATTTTGTTTCATCCAAAATGTTTATATAAAAAATATGAAGGAATTCCATCAAACATTTTATCCATGGAAAAAATTTTGAAGGTCTATTTCATTTAGGAATTTCACCCATGCAAAAATTTTAAAAGAATTACATTGTGTTAGGAAAATATGAAGTCCTTATTTGTTTCAAACTTTTTATCCATGAAAAAAATTCTGAAGGGCACTTTCCCTTTGGGCATTTTACTCATGCAAAAATCTTGATAAAAGTAATTTTCTTTGGCAAAAGTGTAAAGTCATTTCCTTTAGCAAAAAGTTAAGTCTAATTTATTTAGGGAAATTATTTCAAAAAAAATGTCTGAAATAATTGTCCTAATGAAGACACAAACTCCAAAGACTCAATTTATTTAGAAAAAAATATAAATTATAATTCCTTTGACTCAAATACAAAGATCAATTCCTTCAGGTAAATTATTTTAGACAAAATGTCCAAAATTATTGTCCTAATGAAGATCTGAAGGCTAAATTTTTGTGGGAATTATGTCCACAATAGAAGGTCTGATAAATTTTAGATCTCTTAGGAAAAGTGTGAATTCAAAATTCTTTGGGGAAATTGTCTTAGACATTTTTTCCAATATAATTATCTCGATGATATTCCAAAGATAGATTGTTGTGAAGAAATGTTGTAGAACAAAATTCTTGAAGAAATTGTGTAGAACAAAATTCCCAAAGACCAAAGGCTAAATGAAATCATAAGTGCTTAAGATAAAAATCTTACAATAATTATTACCAAAAAATAGAAATGCAAAAGATAGGAATGTGACAGATAAAAATGCCAAGTGACCAAATTCTCCAAATAAATTTTCTTAGATTGCATAAGTGTTGAGCTCGTGAGGCATGATTAAAATTAGAGAAATTTATCATCAATCAAAGGTATGTGATGAAGTGTAGAGATCTTAATAAATGGTGTGTAGAAGGGTAATGTTTCAAAAAAAGCCCCATGATGAATGATATAGTGATAAGTGTCACCATCATGAGAACCTTGTTAGAGATCTGATGGCAAATAAAATAGGTCAAAAGGTCAAGAAACATAATGTGTCACCATGTGGTGTGGTAGCATTAAAATAAATAGAGATTATTTACAAAGAACCTATCATGCCCAATATTATGGCTTGTAATATGATGATATGTGTTTGATCGGGTGAAAATATCTAATGGTGTGAGGGCATAGTTGAAAAGTCAATTTATTAGCACAAGCTAAATATCAATCACATTCTTGGAGATTGATGGTACACATTTAAGTGTACACAACTTAATCTATGGTGTGTATTAATTCAAGACCTTTCAATAAAGCCTAGAATGAAAGTGAGACTACTACTTGGCAAGAGTGCATTTTCTTGATAAGACTGATAGATCAGGATGTAGAGAGCCCATGGAGCTACCAAGTAGAACCATTTTGGTCTAAGACCTATAAATAACTAATGACATTCAATATTTTAGATCAAGATCAATAACATGCATATGTTTGAGTGAGAAAATCCAATGGTGTGAGCTAATATAGACTATTCAAAGGGCTTAGAACCAATTAAAAAGTGACACATGCCCAATTGAATCCAATGTGGTAGCCAGTAAAGTGATTTATGAATGAACAAGAAGTCCAGCTACATGTGGAAACAAGTAATGTTGAGGTCAGTGTAAAGAAAAGATATTGGTAAGTAGACATGACATGGTGATGCCACATAGGCATATACATCATATTTGAGGACCCTAAGCAAGGTAATTGGTTGAACTTTCACCACTAGCAACAAGTTGACTTGGTAAAATTTTAAATGAGGCATAGTAACCTTGAAGGTGAAAATAACGCATTTTTTGCATTTAAAAGTATATGAGGGAAGCCCTAAAAATATAGATGTGAAAAAGTCAAATTTAATAAAATAAAAATGTGAAAAACAAGTTGGAACTAAAATGTGAAAATTTGAAAGTGACTTAAGTCTTTTTCATTTTTTCATTATTGTGCTTATCCAAGTTCTTCCATGAGTGAGAAAATGCAGGCTTATAAATCCAAGGTGGGCCACTCCAAATAAGATCATTTAAAGGGCCATGGATATAGAATATTTTTAGGGAATCATGGTAAAATTAGGTTATTCCATGGTATGGATGAAAGGGAGGGCATTTATGTATAAATTTCTAGTTATATAGGCAAGTGGTCTAAAGCATCCCCAGGTGGTTGCACATAATGACAAAGTTAATTTAGCCCTTTACCATGAATATTCTCCTTCCAACTCATGTGAAATAATTTTCTAGTCAAAGAGGTTAAAGATTTTGTTGCATATATTCATCATTCTTTGTAGAGTAAATTAGAGAAATGATTTTTTTACAAATGGATGAAGATTTCAGACATTATAAGGGAATATTTTCTAGCTAGAAGCATCTTGGCAGACATGAAAAGTTTGTTTTAAAATTTTGAAAATGGTGACCCATATTTCTATATTTGAGAATGCATTAATAGAGGGTTTCTCCTATATTCAAGGGGTTGGTTGGCCATTGTGTTGGTTTTTGTTGGTCATTGTTTTAGGCATCCATTTTCTCTAAGTCTAGGTCTTATAGAATTTTTTTTAAGATCAATTATTGTGTGTAGATTTTGTCTCCCTGCTAAGGTGGTTGTAATTGTACAACCATTAACAAGATTTGAGAGCATTTTTATGACTCCCTTGTCAAAATAGAAATCTCACCATGCTTGTCCCTATGGTAACATTTTGAAATAGCGATGTGTGTAATATCTTTTCTCAAGTTAATGAAAATGCATGTGGTTCTTTATTTTTTCCTATAGATGAAGGGCAGTGACATGTTTTACAAGAACTTTTTATTGGACATTTGGGTTTTTGCTTACTATTGGTTGTCATTTTTAGCATAGATTTAGAATATAAACTCTTTATGCATTTATTCAGGATAGGTTATTGAATAACTTGTTAGGGCACCCTAAATTTATGGATTTGATAGGGAAAAGCATTTAAAAGATTAATTTTAGTCTATGTTCTAGTCTCTCAGGGATTATTTGGTATTTATAATTTCTTACATTTGAATTTTTTTGGCATCTTTACTAATCAATATTATCATGAAATATTGTAACACACCTTGCTATTTGGAATCCACCACCATGTCACCCTCCATTTTTTAATTATTTAACTTGTTCTACCCTATCCTACCCTACAAATAATACACCCCTTCCATACTATAAGTGTTATTTGCCTTGTAGATGCATAAGATATTGAATATTTTAAATGTATTTGTAGTTTATGCTATAAATCCTATCATTTTAATCCTTCATTTAACCCCTTTGTTGTTGAAAATTTTATAGAATGAATATTACAATCACTTTCCCATCTATCTTTAGTAGATTGTATATGACTTAGAGAATTTGTACATTTTGTGTGATAACCCTTCATGGGTGAAGTGTGTAAACTTGGTTATGCCCTAGTCACATTTATTCCTTATGCCAATAATCCCCATGGAGGTTAAATTACAGAATCTCTCCATGTGAGTAATATAACCCACATGTCCTCTCACCTTGGTTCAGGTAGAGCTATAAGTATCAAGGAGATGACCATACCCTTTGTAAGTGACTCTTAGTCATTTTATCCATTTGGTCCATTCTTTATTCCAAACCCACCCCTAGCTATAATGACATATCAATGGGTTTTTCATTTTTTTTTGCCATTTTATTCAAGTGTGTAAGGCTAAACAAAAGAGGTGTACAACTAAGAACTAACACTCTTTTGGCACCATTATCAGGGATAATTATTGTCATTCATCTTATCAGGGACAATTGTAGAGAACTATAAGTAACTTATTTGAAAATTTCTCTACCTATGTGTGTTAATTTGATTATATTTGGTACATCAACATCACCAGTCTTCTAGCACTATTGTCAGGGACAATTCTTGTCACCTGTGTTACTGGGGACTCTTACAGAGAGATGTAGGTAACTTATTCAAAAAGTTATCTACCTATCTATGTTATTTTGATTATCTTTGGTATGTCAACATCACCACTCTTTTAGTACCATTACTAGGGACTCTTGTAAAAATTGTGATTATTTCAAGTCTAAAGTTTCTCTACCTATATTTTTTATAATTTGACTATCTTGGTTATCAACATCATAGCACTCCACTAGGGAGGTGCCATGATTTAAGATATTTGACAAATTAACTTATATTGTGTTGTTTGTAAAGAGATGTTAACATTGCATTTTGAAATTTGTTATGTCCCTTTTGAAAATTATTTTGAAAATTTTAGTGTCTTTGTATTATATCTCATCATTAACTTTAATGAAATATGTTCTCGGCATATATCATAGTTAGTGTGTTAATTGTTTTATTATAAAATTTTGATTTTAGTGACGACTCCATTTTATCATCTAGTTTCGAGAAGTTTAGTGCATATTTTGAATATATTTATTAACATTTAACCTTGAGTATTTTATTGGTTGAAAAGCTAGAAGGATTGAGATCATCTTTTAGATTTGACCCATTAGAAAAACTCATCTCTCTTTTAAGTTTGCATCCATGAAGAAGGGGACAAGTGGAGTCTTATTGAAGGGTAGAGTTCAACTGCTAAGGGTTGTAAATATTCTAATAATATTGAAATGTTCATCAACCCTACCATTGTTGAAGACTATCATAGCTCTCCTAACAACTCTGAGACCTATATTCATGTTTACTACCTAGCTCCTTCTCAACCAATTGAGTCCCCTCCCAAGTTTGATCCACCAAGTCAACCTTATTCACCCCCTCATATCCCTTTTCTATTTTTTCTTTAGCCTCTTATTGAACCAATCATGAGGCATAGGGATCTAGATGATAATTAACATCCTGCATTCTATGTTCTTAGATTTAAGCCTATCAATTTCAATGAAATGGAAGGCTATCCCAATGAAGTCCTAAATGAAGCTAGTAAATGCCTCCCAAAGTTTCAAGGGAATAACATAGTGAGTGGTGATCAAAACCTAAAGGCTTTTCACAATATTATTGAAGATTATGAGGTTGAGCATGAGGATGTGTGAATTAAGTTATTTTTTCACACACTAGAGGAAGATACTTACAAATGGTTCAATTCCCTTCCTTCTGGATGCATTGATTCATTAGAAGAGATGTTGTATGTTTTTATAATTTAGTATGGTGCTAGGATTGATCTAAGGTTTCTTTTGGCTGATTTTGAAAACATAAAAAATAACCCTAATGAGTGTGTGAAGGACTTCAATACAAATTTAAACAAAACTATGATGTAATTACCCAGAAACATCAGGCCCAATGATACAGTTTGCATGATAAATTATTATGATGTATTTGATAAGAAGGTTTCATCCTACTTGAAAGACAAGGTTCCCACTAACCTATGGTTGGCATTCAATGTGGACATCCAAATTGAGAATAATGTAAAGGATATGGGAAATCCCATGAATAAGTGGTATGATGTGAAGCTAATCAATCCTAAAAAGGCATAATCCACAAAGATATCTAGCCTTGAAGAGATTATTGAAAATTTGGCCTCTACTATCAAATAAATATCATATAAGTTGGCTAGAGATGAAAATGAGATCCCTCATGTGTCTACCAGTCAAGAGAGGGATCCAAATCTAAATCAAGCACAAGGAAAGCCTTATTTCCACCATTGAGATAATGACAGAGGGAAGAGGCTTGCATGTGAAAAAATAATGGACATAAATCAAAATAGAGGGGATGGAAAAGAAGTGCTTGATCCTTTAAACACCAAGGTGAATGTTGTATATTATGACATTGATATTAATTAGTGTGACAATTGCTTCCTCTCACATATTACATGTGATACAGTTGAATCAATTGATGAAGATGCAGATGAACTTGAGTCTACACCATCAGATGATGAGATCTTGATGTTTAATTATTAGAGCCCCCAAAGTGAGATGATTACCTCCATAAAATTTTTGAGTATTACTACTATTGATCTATTTTGGAGTGTAGTTGAGAAGGTAAGTGTCCCAAATCCTAAAATTACTTATGATTTTAATATGGCATAAGTATATGAATTATCCATCCATGATTTTGATTTATTATTCTCTATGATGATTAAGAAATATGATGGGGGAATTCCATCAATTAGGGACAAGAAGTTACTAATTAATGTAGCAATTGCCCAAGATAAAGAGTATCACTTGCGAAGTAGATATTAGGTTGTTGTTTCTCAGGAAAATAACCCTACAAATTTAAAGTCAAGGGATGCTAATAAGGATTATAAGAAAACTAAAATAGTCCCTAAAGCTTCTAAACTAGTGCCCATTTCCCAATTTATTAAGCCTAGAGGTGCTCTAGCCAAGAATAGAGTACCCATGTCATCTAGTATCCATAAGGGTGCTAATGAGTGTAAACAAAATCCACCTTTTAAGGTTATTTTTAAAGATTTAAATCCATCCTAGCCTACTCCACTTTAGACCTTAAGTGACTGTATTCTAGCTGAAGGTGTTTTTACCTTTCCACCACATACTCTTCTTTCTCAACATAGCATATGTGATATGGCCCAAATATTAAGCCAATTGAAAATCATTGTGCCACTTGTTGAATTATTAAGAATACCTAAACATAGGAAGAGGGCCTTTGAATATTTATAATTTGGTGAGAGATCAACTAAAAATTAAATTGAGTTACCCCAAACACCCCTGAAAAGTGAAGAATGAGAAGAGGTTGTTGAACCTACTCTGAAGGTCTATTTATGGATTGCATTGGTAGAAAATTAGTTGAATGTGGATACATTTTATCCAACCTTACTAATCAGTGGTTTGATTATTCACAATTGCATGTTTAACTCTATAGCTTCTTACAATGTGATTCCCTTGGGTGTCCTAAATTAAATTAGAGTTAAGATTATGGCAGCCTTTGGAAAGTGTTATGCCATGGACTCATGTGAGGTTATAGTTGTTAGATAAGTCAAGGGGTTGGTGGTATAGCTGGTAGTTCATCCTTGAAATTATTTGAATATGGATGTGGTATTGTGGACTATCCACCTAAATGGGGGATGTTGTTGTCATTTAAATGGGTTCTTAGCATAGGTGGAAGTGTACATATGGAATTATATTATGCCACCATTCCATTGGAGGGTAAGATGGTCAAGATTTATAAATAACTACATATGACACATATAATTGAAGATCCAAAGTGTGCTCTGAACGAAGTTTTTTACACAAATGTTGAATTAGGAAGCTTTGTTAGGATTGTTGATGCTAGTGAATAGCCTATTTTTCTTGATGTTGAACCTTACAAAGAAGGTGCAGTTTGGAAGATGTGTTTTGATGGGGCTTTCTCTAATATTAGAAATGGAGTTGGGTTTATTTTGTATGCCCCTAATTGTAAATGCTTCATGTTTTATTTTTAGTTTTCCTTTGAGTGCACAAATAATACCACTGAGTATGAGGCACTCTTACTTGATTTAAGGATCACCCATGAATATGGAATTAAAAGTTTGATTGTTAAGGGAGATTCTAAGTTAGTGGTTAAGTAGATCCATAATTTTTATGCCACCAAGAATAAAAGGTTAAAATAATATCAAAAGTTTGGTTAGGATTTTCTTGAATTTTTTGATGCATTCAACATTTGTTACCATGATAGAGGCTTCAATGAAGAAGTTGACTGAGTTGTAGGGTTAGGTGATCATTTTGATATTGAAAATATGATCCCTCATTATTAGTACTAGGTGGAGGTGATTGTTAGGCCTTCAGTCCTAGATAATTTTCATCATTGGTAGGTATGTGATGATAATGAGTAGATTGAGAGGTTTCTCAATTATGAAGCTGAGTTCCATGATCATCTTATAGACTTGGAATATATGGTTCAAGTTTGTGATGGGAAGGAAACCTTATTTGGGAAGGACATCATTCAATTGAAGACAAACACACTCCCAAAAGGATTGGTAAGTTTAGAAGCATCTTTTGATGGAGATGATAGAATTAAATGAAGAGAATCATTCATCTCAAAATATGTGACTAGGTGCAACTTGGGTTCTCATGAGAATCTAAGAAATGTTTGGCTAGGTACTCACCTGAGTGTAACTAAGAAATAGGCTTACATATAACTACTTAAAAGGTACTAAGATTGTCTAGTATGGTCTTATTCTATGCTAAAAGCATATAAGGAAGATTTGTTCTAGCATGTCATCCCATTACATCCTGATAGCAAGCCTTTTAGGTAGAAATAAAGGCCCATTAGCCCCATCTTGGCCACCAAGATGAGGTATGAGTTAAATAAGCTGAGGGATGGTGGTATCATTCAACCCATCAGATATTAATCATGGGTGGTGAACTTAGTCCTTGTGTAAAAAAATAATGGTGATATATGCTTATGTATGGATTTTAGGAATTTGAATAAATCTTCTTTGAAGGAAAATTAACCAGTTCATTACAATGTATTAGGATGACATTACTATGAACTAAAAGACTAGAGAAGAACATTTGGAGTATCTAGAAAAGGTGTTGATAAGATGCAAGGAGTTTGACATTTCTCTTAATCTAAAGAAGTGCCACTTTAGAGTATAAAAGGCCAAGTTGTTGGGACATATAGTGTACAAATATGGTGTCATGATTGACCTTGAAAGGGTCAACACCATTAAAAAAGTGCCTATCCCATAGTCCAAGAAAGGAATTCAGTCTTTATTTGTATAAATTAATTTTTTAAAGATGTTTGTGTCCAATTTTACAAAGATCACTCTGCGTATTAATTACATGATAAAGAAGGACCAGATCATCAAGTGGGATGAGAAGGTCATGTAAGCATTAAATGACATCGAGGGAGCTTTAAAGTATGCTATTATCTTGGCCATCCTTGATTACACAAAGTTGTTTTATATATTCTCTTTTACATCATATAATATTGTTGTTGTTCTATTACAAAAGAATGAAGATGGTCATGAGCAACCCTTATATTTTTTTTAAAAAGCTATGCAAGGTCCTGAATTAAATTATACCATTATGGAAAAGAAATATTTTAATATTTTGAAAGATATTAAGACATTTAGGCCTTATATTCTAAGTTTAAAGATTGTTGCTTATGTCCCACATACCATGGTGAAGGACATCTTGACTCAGTCTGAAGTGTCCAAAAATATATGTAGGTGGGTCAATAAGTTACAAGAGTATGACAAGGATATTCAGACCACCAAGTTAGTAGGTGGGATGGGTCTATCCAAGCTTATGGATGACACCAATTTGTATGTTCTTGAGGTAAACACTTTTGTTCTTAATGTTGATGATTATTTGAGTCAATTTAAAATATCTTCATGGTATAGAGATATTGTCTACTACTAGTAAAATTAAATATTCCCCTTGGCTTGGAAAAACTTCAAATACAAACTCTCAAACTTGTTTCCTAAAACTATCTCTTGACTGATATTGGACTAGCATGGAAGAATCCAAATGGGGTTCTCCTAAGATGTGTGTAATAAGAATAGAATGTTGATGTGATTAAAGACTTCCATAGTAGAGTGTGTGGTGGTCATTTTGTGCAAAAGTTTATATCTCATAAAAATTTTAGAGGTGGTTATTGGTGGCCATCACTATTCAAAGATGTTTCTTAGATAGTTATAAAGTGTGAGAAATGTTAGCACTTTGTTGGAAGGATGAAGGCTTCAGGTTCTCTTCCCTTATAACTTGTGATTATTGAAGGCCCATTCAGATAATGGGGAATGTATTTCATTATTGAAATTACTGATTCATCAAGCATTAGACATATATGGATACTAGTTACAACCAATTACTTCACAAAATGGGTTGAGGTGATCCCTACAAAGAAGGATACACACCAAGTGGTTATGGATTTTTTGTTAAATTAGATTATTTTTAGATTTGGTGTGCCTATTAGAGTTATCACAGACAATGCCATGAGTTTCAAATCCAAGCCTTTGGTGGAATTATGTAAAGAATATGGCATTGAATTGACTTATTCTTCCAATTACAACCCTCAATGGAATGGGCAAGCAAAATCCAATAACAAGAACTTGCTTAAAATCATTAGATGAACTTTTGAAGTAAATAAGAAGTGGGGTGAACAAATGAAGTTTTCTTTATGGGATGATATGATTATGTCAAAGAGTGATATAGGTAAAATCCCTTTTATTCTTGTTTATGGAGTTGAAATAATTTTGCCTATGAATTTGCAATTGCCAACCTATCAACTCATGCAAAAACTAGAGAATGATGAGAAATCCAACCACTATGAAAGTAAGATGAACCATCTTAATGAGATTGATGAAATTCAAAGACAAGATCATGAAAGACACCTCAGGTTCAAAGAAAAACTTCAAGAATATATTTGATATGAAGTTCACCCAAGAACCTTCCAAGTAGGTGATCTAGTTCTACTTTGGGATAATAGGCATGAGGAAAAAGGAAAACATGACAAATTTGATGTATTATGGATGGGTCCTTATTCTATTGACTACCAGATTGGGGATCATACTTTCTTCTTGAGAAACTTGGATGGTGAAATACTAGATCTATTAGTTAATGATAGACATCTAAAACACTTTCTTGATTGAATCCATACATGTGTATATTAGTATATAGTGTATAGTTTTTTTTCTATTATTTCATTACTTTGTCACCCCTCTGCTTTAGGGTTTGTTTGTACAATTTCTATTTGTGTTTTATTATGTGTTAATTTCTAGATCCTCTTGATCTATTTTTATTAAGTCTTCCATGTTTTTTTAAGACTTCATAAGTGTTATTGATAAAATGTTGAGTCTTGACTCTATGACCCTATGGATTGGCACCTAGTCTTACATGTTGGGGTTATTTACATACTTGTAGGGGGTATGCATCCCCAAGTGAAAGATAATGTTAGTGCTTAAAATTGCATTGAACAAATTTGGCCCTTGTCAAGTTTAAATGCCGAAGTCTTTTTTTTAATGTTCATTATATGTCAAGTTTTGGGTTAAATTGGTTATCTTAAAATGGTATTTACTTAATGTGTATAAAGCCTTAAGGTTTTCAAGTTTTTGTCAAGACATTTTACCCGATGAAAATAAAATTTTAGGCTTTTTTTCATGCAAAATGTCCAAAGACTTATTTTGATTAGACAAATTATCTACGACCAAAAACTCAAAATAATTGTGAAGTTTCAAAAAAAAGTTCAAAGTCTTATTTTGTTTTAGCCAAAATGTTTGTACAAAAAATACAAAGGAATTATGTTGGACATTTTCTCCACAAAAAAAAAAATTGAAGTTCTATTTCTTTTAGGTATTTTACCCACACAAAAAGTCTAAAATAATTATATTGTGTTAGGAAAATCTAAAGTCCTTATTTATTTTAAACTTTTTATCCATGATAAAATGTCCGAAGGGCACTTTCCCTTCGAACATTTTGCCCACACAAAAATCTCGACAATTTTTTTTGACAAAAGTCATTTTATTTGGTAAAAATGTAAAGTCATTTCCTTTGACAAAAAATCAAGTCCGATTTCTTTGTGGAAATTATTTTAGACAAAATGTCTAAAAAAAATTTCCTAACAAAGACACAAATATTGAATACTCAATTTCTTTGATAAAAAAGTAAAGTACAATTCCTTCAACAAAAATTCAAATATCAATTCTTTTAGGGAAATTATTTTAGATTATCCTGATGAAGACGAAAATCTAAAGGCTAAATTCTTAACATCATTTTATCCATGATAAAAGGTTTGATAAAGTTCAAATCTCTTGAGAAAAGTGTGAAATCAAATTTCTTTAGGGAAATTGTCTCAAACATTTTATCCAAGATAATTATCCTGATGGAATGTCGAAGATAGATTGTTGTGAATAAATGTTGAGGAATAAAAGTCCCAAAGAAATGGTGTGGAACAAAAGTCCTGACAACCAAAGGTGGAATGAAATTAGAAGTGCCAAAGATAAAAATCCTAAAATAATGGACAAAAATACCAGGTGACCAAAAGCTCTGAATAAATTTCTCAAATTGTATAAACATTGAGTTCATGAGGAATGAGTAAAGTCAATAAGGTTACCATCAATAAATGGTATGTAATAAAGCATACAAATCCCAATCAATGGTGCATAGAAGGATAATGTTTCAAAAAAATCCATGGGATGAGCAAGATGGTGACAAGAGTCACCATTGAGAGAACCCTATCAAAGATCTAATAGTGAACAGAATAAGTCAAAAGGTTAAGAAACATAAGTTGCCACCATGCAGTGTGATGGTGCTCAAATTAATAGAGACTATTTGCAAGGAAAAAATCATGATCAATCTCATATATTATAATATGATGATGCACATTTGATCAGGAAAAAATATCTAACGTCATGAGGGCATAGTTGAAAATTCAATACATGGTCATAGTCTAAATATTGAGAACATTCTCAAAGATTGATGGTACATGTTCAAGTGTACATAATCTAATCTATATCATGTATTAAGTCAAAACCTTTCAATAAATATTATAATTAACATGAGACCAACACTTTTCAAGAGTGTATTAACTCGATAGGACTAATAGAGTAGGATGCAAAGAGCCCATGGAGTTACCAAGTGGCACCATTTTGGTACAAGACCTTTTAGATAACCAATGGCATTCAATCCTTTGGATCAAGATTAATGGCCTGCATATGTTCAGGAAAGAAAATCCAATGGTGTGAGCCAAGATGGATTGTTTCAAGAGTTCAAAAGTAATAAGAAAGTGACATGTGCCCAATTGAATCCAATGTGGCAACCGATAAAGTGCTCTATGAATAAATAAGAAGTCCAGCTGCATATGGAGACAAGTAACGGTAGGTTATTATAAATTAAAGATATTAATAAGTATATGTGACATGGAAATGCCACATATGCATATACATCATATTCAAGGACCTTGTGCAAGGCAATTAGTTGAGTTTTCACCATTAACAGCAAGTTGACTTGACAAATTTGTAAATGAGGCATGGTAACCCTTAGGGTGAAAATAATACATTTTTTGCATTTAAAAGTATATGATGGAAGCTTTAAAAGAATATATGTGAAAAATGTGAATTTTAAAAATTCAAAATGTGAAAAACATGTTGGATCCAAAAGGTGAAAAGTTAAAAGTGACCTAAGTCTTTTGCATTGTTTCATTATTGTGCTTGTCCAAGTTCCTCCATGAGCGAGAAATTACAGGCTTGTAAATCCAATGTGGGCCACTCCAAATAAGATCATTCAAAGGGCCATGGATCCATAATATTCCCATGGAATCATGGTAAAATTAGGTTGTTCCATGGTGTGCACAAGAGGGAGGGCACATATCCAAAAAAATTTAGCTATACAAGCAAGTGGTCAAGAGCATCCCCATGCATTTGCACATAATAACAAAGTTTTTTCAGCCCACTATCATGAATATTCTCTTTCTATCTCATATGAAAGCATTTTCCAATCAAAAATATCAAATATTTTATTATATATCCTCATCATTATTTGTAGAGGCAGTTATAAAAATGATTTTTCTTGCAAATGGATGAAGATTTCAAGCATGGCAAGGGAACATTTTCTAGCTAAAAGCATCTTGGTAGACCTGAAAAGTTTGTTTTGTAATTATTAAAATGGAAATCCATAGTTACAAATTCAATAATATATGAAGAGAGGGCTTCTCCTCTATTAAAAGGGTTAGTTGGCCATTTTTTTGGTTGTTATTGGTCATTACTTTAAGCATCCATTTTCTCTAAGTCTAGGTTCTACATAAAATTTTTTGAGATCAACTATTATGTGTAGATTTTGTCTCCCTTGCTAAGGTGGTTACAATTGTAAGACCATTATCAAGCTTTGAGAGCATGTTTATGTCTCCCTTGTCAAAAGAGCAATCTCACCATGCTTGTCCCCATGGTAGCATTTTGAAATACTAATGTGTGTAATATCTCTTTTCAAGTTAATGACAATGCTTGTGGTTATTTATTGTTTCCTTATATGAAGTGCAGTGACATGTTTTTCAAGAATTATTGATTGGACATTTGGGTTTGTGCTTACTAATGGTTGCAATTTTGAGCATAGATTTAGATTATAAACTTTTTCTGCATTTTTTTAGGATAGGTTGTTGAATAACTTGCTAGGGCACCCTAGGTTTAAGGATTTAATAGGTAAAATAATTTGAAAGATTAGTTTTAGTGTATGCTCTAGTCTCTCAGGGATTATTTGGTATTTACCATTATCTTACATTTGAAGTTTTTTCTACATCTTTACTAAGGAATATTGTCATGAAATATTTCAAGACACCTTACTATTTGGAATCCACCAACACACAACCCTCCATTTTTTAATTATCTAACTTGTCTTACCCTATCCTACCTTGTAATTAATTCACCCCTTGCATATGATAAGCATTATTTTCCTTGCAGATGCATAAGATCTTACATATTTGAAATGTATTTATATTTTTTTCTTTAAATCCTAGCATTGCAATCCTTCATTCAATCCCTTTATTATTAAAAATTTTATAAAATGAATATTTTAGTCACTCTCCCATCTATATTTAGTTTCTTTTATATGACTTAGAGCATTTATGCATTTCATGTGACAACCCTTCATGAGTAAAGTGTGAAAACTTGGTTATGCCCTGGTTATATTTTTTTTCCTTATACCAATAATACCCATAGAGGTTTAATTGAAAAATTTATCCATGTGAGAAAGCTACCCATCAGTCCACTCACCTTGGTTTAGGTAGAGCCACAATTAGAAAGGAGTTGACCATACCCTTTATAGGTTCCTCTCAGTCATTTTCTCTATTTAGTCCATTCTTTGATGCCAAACCCTCCCCCAACTACAATGACATATTAATGGGTTTTTAATTTTTGTTGACCTTTTTCTTCAAGTGTACAAGGCTGAGAAAAAGAAGTGTCCAACTTAGAACTAATAGGAAACATTCATTAAAATATGTAGGGATTTTTGAGGATATCTTTTCTTGGGAGTATAGTGACCTTAAGGGGTTTGATTCCTCATTAGGTCAACACACCATAAAACTTGATCCCAATGCTAATCCTATAAGGAAAACATAAAGGTGAATCAGTCATAAGGTGGAGGTGCTCATAAAGAAGGAACTCACCAAGTTTATTGATTAAATATCATCTTTCTTATCAAACACTCTTCATGGGTTGCCAATCTTGTTCTTGTGAGAAATAAAAGTGGTGAAATTAGGTTATGTGTGGACTTTAGAGACTTGAATAGGGTCTCATTTAAATACCACTATCATCTACTTTCCATGGAATAAATACTTTAAGTAGTATAAGGTTCTCAACATTTTTCACTCTTAGATGGCTATTCAGGGTATAACCAAGTGTTGGTCAAAGAAGATGACCAATATAAGATAGACTTCACTACCAAATGGGGGACATATGCCTATAAGATAATTCTATTCATGATGTCTAATGTATGTGATACATTCCAAAGAGCCATGTATATGGATTTTTAAGGCTTGATCAATGAAATGGTATTGATATATCTTGAAGACATAACTATTTTCTCTAAGAATGCTAGTCACCACTTGAAGCATTTATGGTTAGTATTTGAAAGGTGTAGATTGTTAGTGCCCAAAATTGCACTAATCAATTTGTGTCATTTTCCAAAATAGAAATGCATGAATATCCCATTGTTTCCTCTTATTTGTAAAGTGTTCACCTAAGTTTAAAAAATGTATACTTTGCCTTGAAAAACCATGTATAATCTCAGTTCCAACAAACGCTTGACATTCTAATATTTCAATAAGATTGTAGGGTTTATGATTAAAATCAAGATAGAGATATCACATAATGTTGAGTTATAATATTTTCCATCGTATAAAAGGCTTTAAAGTGGTATAATTCTCAAGGTTGAATGCAAGATTTGCATTAATATAGTTTGTAAATGGGTTGAAAAGGTCCACAGGAGTATATGGAGAAAATAACAAGTTATAAAACGGTCACAAGTTCAAATTGTTTGGGATTTTTTCAATTCAAGTTTTAGACTAAGTCTTTAGACATTTTATTCATGAGTTTTCAAGACTAAGTCTTCATACTTTTTATGCAGCTCAGGCTTTCAGACATTTTATTTGAAGAATTTCAAAGCTCAAGATTTTAGATATTTTATCCGAAGCATTTTAAAGCTTAGGCCTTCAAATATTTTGTCCAAAAGATTTAGAGGCAAAGTATTCAAATATTTTGTCCAAAGAATTTACAGTTCAATATTTCAAACATTTTGCCTGAAGAATTTCAAGTTTAAGATTTTGAAAAGTGTACAATTTGGGATTCTTATATTTCGAATATTTATTATTGGGGATTTATGTTGTAGATAGTTTGTTCAGAGCATTTGTACTTCGAGATTTTAGTTCAATCCATTATCCTCTACCCACCATTCAACATGCAATTAAAGGAGAGAAGGATCTTAGTAGGTGTCATGCATTCTAGGTAGTTTGAGGTCATGGAAAAGTTGGTACAAGATTTAGAAGAACATTGAAGCTTTCAAATATTGAGAAAATTTCATAGCATAAGTCTAGCTAGACTAGGCCATTTTATATGTCATGCATAAACAAACGAGTCAGTTCACTTGTGTATTTTTATAATTTTGTTTAAAAAACATCTCAAGATAAAAAAGGTTATATATAAATAATGTTAAACACTCCATTAACATCTCCTAAAATTTTGGTGCCTTCATGTTTTTTTGACTCAAGATGCAAGCTTTCAAAAAGTTAAACAAGCAATGTGACGATCATACAGATGTCATTTACGATTGTACGGATGTTAAAATTAAGCTTAAGAATTATCCATTAGGGCTTAAATTTGATGATCATTTGGAGGTAATTTATGGTCACATGAACATTAAATTATAGGCATGTGGATGCTAAATTTAAGCCATGATAAAGAACTATTGGGGCTTAAATTTGATGATCATGTGCCCATCAAAGACAATCATGTGAACATCAAATGATAGGGACGTAGATATAAAATTTAAGCCATAGTAAATATCTATTATGGATTAAATTTGATGTTCTCACACCCATCAAATATGTTCATACAAACATCAAATGATAGGGATGCATATGTTTAATTTAAACCATAATAAATGGAGATTAAATTTGGCAATTACATGCCCATCAAATATATTCATGTGGACATCAAATAATGGGCACATAAACATTAAATTGAAGCGGTGGTACAGTGAAATTTTTAGTAAAGACCAAAATGAATGTGATACTACCACATGGTAAAAGGGTACTAGCCCAGGCAAAGATTAACTATGTAAAGTGCAGAAAGCCCATGGACTCTCCAAGTGGCATGATCTTAAGGGGTCTTAATAGAAATATAATGGATCATAATTAAAGATAGATAAATAGATGTCAAGAGCCTATAAATCTATCAAGTGGCATGATCGTATTCTTCATTAGAAAGATACACATTTCAATTTAGTGAACAATGTGACATGGCAATGCCATATAGGTATGCACGACACATTTAGGGACCTAATGCAAGGAAATTTGGTGGAGCTTTCCCCATTGATAGCAGGTTAACTTGGAAAAATTAAAAGTGAGGCATGGTAACCCCAAGGTTGAAATTAATGCATTTTTTCATTAAAAAATATGAAGCAAACCCTAAAGGGGACAAAATGCAAAGTGCTAAAATGTGAAAATACAGGTTGGAGCTAAAAAGTAAAAAGTTAAAAAATGACCCAAGTCTATTGCATTTTTCATTATTATCCTTGTCTAAGATCTGCCATGAAAAATATTACAAGTTTGTAAATCCAAGGTGGGACAGTCCAAATAATATCATTCAAAGGGCCATGGATCCAAAATATTATCAAGAAATCATTGCAAGAATATGTTGTCCCATAGCATGCATAAAGGGAAGGGCAACTGTCTATGAGGATATAGTTGTGCAAGCAAGTGGTCTAGGGCATCTTTAGATAGTTTCACATAAAGACAAATGGTTTTTTTTTCCCCCACCATGAATATTTTCCTTTTATCTTATTTGAAAGAATTTACATCCAATAAACCAAAAGATCTATTACAAATCTCCATCATTATTTGTAAAAGCAGTTGTAATAATAATTTTCCTTGTAAATACATGAAGATTCAAGGCATGATAAAGGTTTTGTTCCAGCTAGGAGCATCTTGGTGGGACTTAGGAAATTTTAAATTTGAAATGGGTAAAAAAAGTATAAATAGAGGGCTTCTCCTTTATTTAGGGGGTTGGTTGGCCATTACATTGGTCATTGTTTTTGGTCTTTGTCATTCTTTGTATAGACTCACTCACATTTTGGGATCACTATTGTGTGCATTTTGTCTCTCTTGCTAAGGTGGTTTTAGATGTAAAACCATTATAAAGCTCTAGGAGCATGTTTATATGTCTCCCCTACCTAACATGGAGTAAATACACCATGTTTGTCTCCATGGAAATTTTTTGAAACATTGATGTGTCTAATATTTTCTTGCAAAGTTAATGAAAATGCTCATGGCTCTTTTTTATTTTCGATCAATAAAGTATAGTAATATGTCTTGCAAATGTTTTTGATTGGATATCTTATTCTATGCTCATTATTGGTTGTCATCTTGGGCTTAGATTTAGATTATAAATCCCTTTTTGCATTATGTTTGGGAATATGTTGCTAAATAATTTGTTAGCCCCCCCTAGGTTTATGGATTCAATGGGAATAAATTAGTGATATTATAGTTTAAGTGTATGTTCTATAATTTCAATGATCATTTGGGTATTTGCATTCCATTATCACCAATAAGTGCAAATCACACCTGGTAGTTCCATTAGTTTGAATTTAAGTTTTATACATCTTTGCAATAAATGATATCATGAATGCTAAAAGAAACCCTATAATTTGAAAACCACCATCACACCACCCACTTTTTATCAATATATAACTTTTTAACCCTATCCTACCCTACAAATAATACACTCAATTGCATATTATTGTTGTTATTTTCTAGTAGATGCACAAGTCTTGCATACTTATAATGTGTCTACATTTTGTGCTTTAAAACTTGGCATTATAGTCTTCCTTTCAGCCCCTTGTTTAAATTTTGAATGAAAGTTATAATCACTTTGATATATGTCTTTAGTATCTTGTATCTAACTTAGAAAATTTACTCATTCTGTATGATAACCCTTCTTGGGTGGAGTGAGCAAGTTTGGTTATATCCTAGTTAGAATTTCATCTCTTACACTGATAATCCCCATGTAGGTTGAATTGCAAAATCTATCCATGTGAGAAAGATGCCCCATAGGTCCTCTAACCTTGGTTTAGGCAGCAAATCCAAAAGTATCAAGGAGCTAAACATACCCTTTGTAGGTGCCTCTTAGTCATTTTATACATTTATTCTAGTCTTGATGCTAAACCCTTCCTCGGATATAATGACATACTATCAGGTTTTTCATCTTAGTTTGCCATTTTATTCAAGTGTGAAAGGCTAAGCATATGTAGCATACAACTAGGAACCAACACTTTTCTAGTGATATTAGCAGGGAACACATTCTTGTCACTTGTGTTATTGGGGACTCTTGCATAAAGCTAATTATTACATTTAGATTTAAAAGTTCTCTACTTATATTTGTTGTAAGTAATTTTAGTTTTGTTTGTATTATTTCATGTGTTTTAAATCTAGGGTTATTTAAGCTTGATTTTTCTATCTTGGCCATCAATGTCACTTCACTCCACTGGGGACGTACCAAGAATTAAGATATTTGATAACTAAAATATACTATATTTGTTATAAAGAAATATAAATTTATCATGTTTTGAGTTGGTTTCCCCTTGTTGATCATGAGTTTGAAAATTTCATTATATTTGTTTTCATACATCATTAATAATTTTCTCAAGATATGGTTTTAGTATGTATCACTTCAATTTTGTAAATGGTTATATTCTATAAGTTTTCTTCTAGTGGCAAATCCAAAAAATCATCTAGTTTTAAAGAAAGATCAATGCCCACTTCAAATATATTAAGATTTGAGAGTTATTTTTCTTACAAATATGGAAGAACTAAGGTCATATTACAAAGGTAACTCATCTAAGAAACTTGTCTCACCCTTAAGTGTTCATCAAAAAAGTAGGCAAGTTTGGAGGCCTGTTGAAAAACAAAATGCAACTGCAAAAGAATGTTTAAGCTATCAAGATTTTAGTAAATCTGAACTCTAATTTGTTGAAATTCCCATTGTTGAAGATTATCATAATTCTTATGACTATTAATAATCATACAGTCTAATTTATTATCTATCTCCTTCTCAACCAGCTGAATCCCCTCCTAAGTTTGATCTTACAAGTCCACCTCATTCACCCCCTCACATCCCTTTGCCATTTATTCCTAAACCTACCATTGAACTAGTCATGAGACATAGGGATCAAGGCAAAATGAGCATCCTGTATTTATAATTCCTAGATTTAGGCCTACCAATTTTGATGACATGGAAGGTTATCCTAATGAAATGCCAGATGAAGTAAGGAAATACCTTCCAAAGTCTTAGGGGAATAATGTAGTGAGTGGTAATCAGCACATGAGGGATTTTCACAATATTATAAAGGATTATGAGGTTGATTATGAGGATGTGTGCATTAATTTTTTTGTGCACATGTTGGAGGAAGATGCATAAGAGTGGTTCAATTCACTTCCCTGTGGATGCATTGATTCATGAGAAGAAATTAATAATGTTTTTAGAGTTTAGTATGGTGATAAAATTGATCCAATGTTTCTTTTGGTTAATTTTGAAAACATTAAGAAGAACCCTAATGAGTGCATGCAGGGCTTCAACACAAGGTTTAATAAAGCTTTGATGTAGCTCCTTGAGAACATCAAGCTTAGTGATATAGTGTGTTTGATAAAGTATTGTGATGCCTTTGATAAGAAGACTCCTTACCACTTGAGGGATAAGGCTCCCACTAACCTATGATTAACATTCAATATGGCCATCCAAATTGATAGCAATATAAAGTCTATGGGTAAGCCCTTAAATAAGCAAGCTGATACAAAGCTATTTGATCTAGAAAAGACATAGTCCAAGATAACCAAACTTGAAGATACTATTAGGACTTTGGCCTCTGTTATCAAAGAGATGTCCTATAAGCTTGATAAATCTAAAAATGGGATCCCTCATGTGTCTACCAGTCAAGAGAGAGATTAAAATTTGAATCAAGCACTAAGAAGGCATGCATGTGATGATAGAAATAAGTAAAGGAAAGTTGGTAGAGAAGTGCCTAATTCATTTTAGGCCATGGTAAATGCTATGAATTCTAACTTTGATATTGATTGGTGTGATAAGTGATTCCTTCCACATCCCCTATGTGATAATTATGAGTTGAGTGATGAAGATAAATATGATCTTAAGTTTGTATCTGATGGTGATGATGATATTATGATGTTTAATTATCAAGACTCCCTAGGCATGATTTTTACCTCTATAAAAATGATGAATGTTACTACTACTAATTAGTTTTGGAGTGCAGTCAAGAAGGTATATGTCCCAAAATATGAATTTGTTTGTGATGATAATATGACACAAGTGAATGAGTTACCCAATCATGACGTAATTCAAGATTTGAAGTTTTCTTTGAAAGAAGTGTCGCACTTAAATGTGGAATTGGGTAACACCATTGGAAATGTCAATGTTGTTGAGTAACCAACTATTTTTTATGTTGGGTTTAAAAATGAAGGTGATGTTTAGAGGATGTCATTCAATGAAGATGGGGTTATTTTATATGACTTTAAGGATGAATATTTTAAATTCTCTGTCAATCAATCCTTTGAGTACATGAATGACATTGCTAATACTGAAGCACTCCTACTTATTACTCATCTAATTGTAGTTGAGAAACAAGTTTATTTACAACTATTAAAAAGGTACCAAGATATTTTAGCATGGTATTATCTAGATTCGATATCATATAAAGAGGATTTTTTTGAACTTGTCATCCTATCATAGCTTAGTAGTGGACCTTGAAGGTAAGTGTATAGATTATTTCATTTCATCTTGGCCACCAAGCTAATGGAAGAGTTTAAGAGATTAAGGGATGATGAGATACCAAAGCTACCAGTTAATGGTAAATATCTAAAACATTTTCTTGATTGAATCTATGACTATGTACATAATTGTATAGTGTTTAGTTAATTTGTCCCTCTATTGCTTTGTTGCCCTTATTCTTTGGGCTTTGTTTATAAAGTTTCCTTTTATTATTTTGTCTTGTGTTCATTTTTAGATCCTCCTAATCTATTTTTTTCAGCCTAACATTTTTTTTGAGCCTTCATGAGTGTCTTTTAATATATTTTTAAGTCTTGACTCCGTGGTCCATTAGATTGGCACCTTGTCTTGTGTTTTAGGGTCATTAGCACACCTGTAGGGGGTGTAAATCCTCAAGTGAGAGCTTGTGTTAGTGCCCAAAATTTCACTAAGAAATTTTTGCCCTTTTTCAAAATAGAAATGCATGAATATCCCATTGTTGCCTCTTATTTTTAAAATATTCACTTGATTTTAAAAAATCCAGCCTTTGCCTTATGAAAACTTGTATAATCTTGGTTTTAGAAAATCAATAACATTCTCATATTTTAATAATATTTTAGGGTCTGTGATTAAAATCAAGATAGAGAGATCACATGATGTTGAGTTATAATATTTTCCATCTTCTAAAAGGATTTAAAGTGGTAGAATTCTCAAGGTTGAATGCAAGCTTTGCATTAGTATAGTTTGCAGCTAGGTTGAAAAGGTCCATAAGAGTACATGGTAGAAACAACATTGCAAAAGGGTCACAAGTTTAAATTGTTCATGATTTTTGTAAGTCAAGTTTTAGACTAAGTCTTTAGACATTTTGTCTATGAGTTTTTAAGACTAAGTATTCAAAATTTTTGTGTGGCTTAGGTTTTCAAACATTTTTTCTAAATCATTTCAAATATTAAGCCTTTAGACATTTTATTCAAAGCATTTAAAAGCTTAGGCCTTAAAGAATTTTGTCTAAAAGATTTAGAGTCAAAGTATTCAGACATTTTGTCTGAAGAATCTATAGTTCAAGCTTTCAAACATTTTATTTAAAGAATTTCAAGACCAAGCTTTTAGAAATTATACAATTCAGGATTCTCATTTGAACTTCTTGTATTAGGGATTTTTATTATTTGGGATTTATATTGTAGATAGTTTTTTTAAAGAATTTGTACACATATCTATCAGTTTAATCCATTTTCCTCTACCCTCCATTTGACATGCAGTCAAAGGAGAGAAGGATCTTAGTATATTTCATGTGGTTTGAGTAGTTAGAGGTCATGGACAAGTTGGTACAATATTTAGAAGATCATCAAAGCTTTCAAGGATCAACCAAATTTCATAACATAAGTCTAGATGTACCAAGCCATTTTGCATGTCATGTATAAATAAATGGGTTGGTTCACTTGTGTATTTTATAAGTTTGTTCAAAAAAATCTCAGGCCAAAAGAGTATATATAAATGATGTTATTCATGCCATGAACATCTCCTATAATTTTGGTGCATTCATATTTTTTATGACTCAAGATGCAAGCTTTCAAAAAGTTAAACAAATAATGTGACAGTCACATAGATATCATTAACAGTCATGCAGATGTCAAAATTAATTTCAACCACTATACATTAGGGCTTAAATTTGATGGTTATGTGTAAGTCATTGATGGTCACATGAATGTCAAATGACAAGCATGAAAATGTTAAATTTAAGCCACAATAAAAATCCATTAGGGCCTATCAAAGATGATCATGTGAATGTCAAATGGGCATTAAAATGTCAAATTTAAGCCATGGTAAAGATACATTGGGGATTAAATTTAATGGTCATGTTCCCATCAAAGATGTTCACATGGACGTTAAATGATGGGTGCATGGACATTAAATTTAAGCCATGGTAAATGAGAGGATCCTCCTACAATAATTCAATAAAAATGCATGAAATAATAGAATTAAAAAATGAATAGAAGCACTGAATAGATTATATTGATTTTAGACCACTTCAAGGGAATAACCTCCTTTGAGAAAGATCAATACAAATAATTCATGGATGGCTTAAATGGACTCAACACTTATAAATGAACTCTAATATAAGCAACTACTACTTCCCATAAATGCGGGATAAAAAAAATGCTCATGGGATGACTTAGTAAGCATATGCATCCATAGCACTTAATAAACTAGAAAATTAAAGAGAAGATATAACATAAATTCATAACACCCCCTCCCTCTTAGAAAAATCTTTGTCTTCAAAGCTTTATATGTGGGAATTGGTGTTGAATCTAAAATAGTGGTTCCCATGTTTCATCCTCTAGTTGCATTCTGTGCCACTAAATTAAAACCTTGGTGATGGAATGGGAGTGAATTTGGTATGTGCACCTATCCAAGATTGCCTCTAGCTCAGGAAAAATGGATCATTCATTATCAATTTTGGGTAAAATAGTTTGTACTCTAGTTCTTTTGCCAAGAACTTTATTTAGACAAGAGACGTGAAATATGAGGTGAACTCGAGAAGAAGGTGGGAGATCCAAATTATAAACAACTATCCCAATATTTTAAAGAACGTTATAGAGCCCATATAACTTAGGTGCTAGTATATGACACCCTTTGAGTTTTATGGAGGATTTCTTGTAGGGTTGTAGGCAAAGAAAAACCATATCACCTGCTTGAAAAGTGCACTTAGAATAGTGTTGATCAACCTATTGTTTCATTCAATTTTGGGCCATATGAATATTTTCCTATAGGGTATTGAGGATCTGATATCAAGTTCAAAGGATTGTGTTAACTGCTTAAATTGATGAACTCTTGGGGTTTTATGAAAGGAGCATTGGTGTTGCTTGACCATAGACTACTTCATATGGAGTCATTTTTATTGAAGTATGATAGGAAGTATTATACCACCATTCAGTGAGAGGGAGCCAATTTGCCCACTGATGTTGTTATTCTAAGGTGAAGCAATGGAGGATACCCAAAACTCATCTTCAACTGAGTTCTGGTTCATCAAAATAGTTATATCCAAAAATGGCTAGTGAAATTTGCATCATGATTTGAGACAATGGATGAAGGAATGTCATGAAGATAGAAAATCTAGTCCAGGGAAATTTATGCAACTATAGAGGTAGTATAGGGGTGGTTGAGGGCATAGAAATGACTATATTTGGAGAGGTGATCAACCAAAACCAAGATCACCATTTTCCCTCCAAATTTAGGGAGCCCTTCAATAAATCCATATAAATATCTATCCAAATCCTATTAGGGATGGGCAAGGGTTCAAGAAACCTAGGGATGAGTGTTTTTTCACCCTTTTTATGTTGGTAAGTATCACATTCAACCACCATCTATTAATTCACCTTTTTCATTCCCTTATAAAAGAAGTTGTGTCATTCCTACTCATAAGTTTTGAGAAACCCTGAGTGCCTTGCAGATGGAAAAGCATGGAGTTCATAGAAGATAGCCTAATACAGATCTATGTTCTGGGGAATCACTAAATGAACCTTGTATTGTAGAGAAACACCATCCTAGGAATAATTTAGTATAGTTGAGGGTTAATTGCCATATATTGAATGATTTAAGATAATGAAGAGTCATTGACATACCCTTATTGTATAGTGTCCAACCAATGTGGAATAGGCATGGAAATAGTTGAAAGGGAAGCTTGATCCATAAATGTGTGAGATAGAGCATTATCCATAATATTATATTTACCCTTCTTTTAAGTTATCTCATATTCATAACCCATGAGTTTTCTGACCCATTTCTATTGTGATGGTGTAGAGACCTATTGTTCTAAAAAATATTTCAAACTTTGGTGATCAGTTTTGATGCAAAAATGATTAACCAATAGGTATGGCCACCACTTTTATACTACATGTAAAATATCCATCATTTATTTCTCATAAGTAGAGATCACTAAATTATTTCTAGAAATGGTTTTGTTAGTGAAGACAATGGGGCATCCTTCTTGGAGGAGAACATCACCCAATCCATTACCGCAAGCATCACTCTTGATAGTGAAGGGCTTGGAAAAATTTGGCATAATTAAAATAGATGTAGTACACATAGATTATTTCAATACTTCAAATGTACACTCATTAGCTTGTGTCCAAGTAAAAACATCCATTTTCAACATAGATGTCAATAGAGCTACAATCGTCCCATAATTCTAAATAAACTTGTGATAGTATCTAGTGAGCCCCAAAAAACCATAGAAACTCTTGAGTGACTGAGGATGCATCCAATTTTTCATAACAAATTTTTTTAGGATCCACTCAAACCCCTTGAGCTAAAAAAATATGCCCAAGATACTCCACTTCATCTTGGCCAAAAGTACATTTGGACTATTTTGCATAAAGATGATGGTTAGAGAGAAGTTGTAGTGTGAACTCTAGATGTTGGAGATACTCAAACCATGTTTCACTATAGATGAGGATATCATCAAAGAAGACCAAAATGAATTTCCATAGGTGAATATTTTATTCATCAATGCCTAGAATGTTGAAAGAGAATTAGTGAGTCCAAATGGCATGACTAATAACTCATAGTGGCCATCATGTGTGCAAAAAGCTATCTTAGGGATATCATCCTCATGAAGCTGGATCTAGTGATATCTAGAGTAGAGATCCAATTTGGATAAAAAATGACCACCATGAAACTTATCAAGAAAATAATAAATAAAAAGGATCAAGAACTTATCCTTGATTATGATGTGATTAAGTGTACAAAAATCAATGTAAAGATGTCATGACCCATCTTTGTTATAGACAAGGAGAACTAGGGAAGAATATGGGTTGGTACTGGAGTAAATAATGCCTTGTTATAATAAGTATTGAATGAGCATCTTGATCTTGGTCTTTTGATGAAATGGGTAGCAATAAGGCTTGATTTTGGGAAGAACACTACCCAAAAGGAGATAAATATAGTGGTCCTCTAGTTGTGAAGGTGGAAATCCCACTAGTTTAGCAAAGACATGTGGATACTATTGTCGAATGGTTTGTAGGTCAGAAGTAGTAGAGACTATTGATGGTTGCATTTGAATGGAATGGAGCTAAGCAATGATGTCATGTGAATTATTATTAAGAATATTTTCCATATGATGTGAACTTAAGATACTGAGAGATCTGGGTTGTAATCCTTTTAATGTGTATTTTTCCCCCTTATCTAAAAATTACATCCAAAGTTTAGAAAAATACCATAAGATACGTCCAAGTATGTGTAAGCAATGGGTTACCAAAATAATATCACATCCACCTAAGGGTAAGGCAAACATATTGGAGTGCAATTTATAATCTCCAATAGATATACACACATTGTGACACTTCCTTTTGCAAGGTAATGTTCCCCCATCAACAATAATGAATTCAAAGTTAGAGTAAGGATGGATTAAAAAATTAACCTATTTGGTGATTTGAGGGTTAATGAATTTATGAGTGCTACCTGAATCAATGAGTATTGTGAGAGAAATATTATTGAAGTAACCCCTGACCTGCATGGTTTATGGGGTAGTGACTCTAGCTAATGCATGCAGAGAGATCTCTGGTTAGTATTCTTGAGAAGTAAGTTCCACAATCAGTTGAGCTTCTTCTAGATCATCTATTATATCCTAATCATCTTTCTAATCTTTAGGTTCAGGTGAAGAGTTCACATCTAATAGGTAGATATTATTCTCAACACATTGATGTTATCAAGTGAATTTATCATCATAGTTATAACATAGTCATTTTTCTTTATGGGATTACATCTCTGCTTCAGTCAAATGCTTGATTGGAGTGTTTCTAGGGGTGGGCATTGTTTGAGAGCATTATGGATCTATATTTTTGAATGAAACAAAATTAGATTTGAATCACTATTGATCTGTGATATTGTCCTCTACCAACTTAGCCAACCCTAAGGCTTTTATCATTATGTTGGGTCAGAACATTTTTACCTTGGATTGAATTACATCCTTTAGTCCACTGACAAAGTACCTCCTAAGGAATTCATCAGACAATCCCTCTATGTGATTGGTTAGATTTTCAAATTTAGTTTGTTATTCTTTCACTATTTTTATTTGGAAAAGTTTAGTGAGTGCTCTAATGAAGTCATCAAAAATAGTAGAGCAAACTATTGAAAAATGAGAGTGAAAAAATTGGTCCATATGGGTTCATTATGAGCCTTGGTATACCAATGATACTATTGAAGGTATTCAAGTTCCAAGTGAAAGGATGCAAGTGGAACCTTGTTGGCATCAAAAGTATTATGCAAACTAAAATATTATTCTACATGATAGATCCATCTAGTTAGATCTATACCATTGAATCAATGAAAATTAAGCTTCAACCCAAGATAATTACTGAAAGAAGAAAATGTAGTGTCTGAAGAAGACTTTGGATGCCATCTATTGTTCATGGTGGTATGTTGAAGACTGAGGTCGAGAAATTTTTCATCAAGATATTTGATGTGGGACTCGAGGGTAGCAATTTCATCCTCCATGTTTTTTTATCCTATTCAGGTTACGACCATGACCTGAATAACATTTTTTTTAGATATGAATAGGAAAACTATAGCTAAGACACATTTAGTAAGGAAGGTTTTAAATTTGGGTGAAAACGAAAGGGGTAAAGGGGATTTTAATAAATATTTTACATAGTGGGAGTATGATTGATGAAGACGGGTAATTTTAGGAGTGAAAATGAAAAAAGTATAAAATTGGTCAAAGAGAGAAAAAGGAGTAGAAAGAGATCATGAACATATTGGAAAATTTTTGATGCCAATGGACAAAAATAGAAAAAGTTATGGCAAAACCTAAAAAAATGAAAAGTTATAATTTATGGAAATAAGGAGTGGAATTGGGATATGGGACTCAAAGAATAAAATGTAAGGAATGAAATTTCATGTGTCTTTATAAATTTTGAGGATAAATGGGGATACAGATGGAAAGATATTTCAAAAAAATGAAAATGATTTTACTCTTCTAGAATTCTGTCTGGTGAGAAGTCCTTTGGAAGTCTACTGAGACTTTGTGTATAGTTTGTAGATTATAGGTTCTATCAAATATATATTTGAAAGTACTCTGACAGTCTATGGATACTCTATTGATTTAGTATTTTGAGTCAGCTAGAAATATTTTAAAATTGACATAAATGGGTCCCAAGTTTCAAAGGTTGCCTAAGGGTTTTTAAAAATTTCAATGTAGTCACCAATGTCATCTAAGTGAGTACCACTCTCTATAAATGTTTTGGACATGGATTTATCTCTTTGTGATATCTCTTGGTTTTCCTCATGAATGGGAACTACTCAATCAAGAAGGGGTCATTCCCTATTTCACTAGCAGGTCCTCTCAATGGGTCAGCTACTTTAGAGTTCTTGTGGTACTCCTCACAATGAGTTTTAGGGCTTTCACCCAAGCACTTCCCATAGTTATGTAGTCAAGTTTTACCCTGATCTAAAATAGATTATTGTGTTATAATAAAATAATAAAATAAATTATACAGTAGAATAGAGTTATTTCTGAAAAAGTATTATGCAAAAAAATAGACTGAAGACTTTCTAGAAAAAAATATTATCCCTAAAAAATGCTCTGATACCAGATGAGAGGATCCTCCTGCAAAAAATTAATAAAAATACATGAAGTAACATAATTACAAAATGAACAAAAGCACTTAATAGATTATATTGATCATATACCACTTTGAGGGGGCAACCTCCTCTGATCAAGCTCAATACAAATAATTTGTGGAGGCCTTCAATGGCCTCAACACTTACTTATATATGAATTATAATCTAATAAACTACTATTTCCCATGAATGTGGGATAAAAAAAATGGCTCATAGGATGACTTACAAAGCATATGCATCCTTAGAAACTACTAAACTAACAAAGTAAAGAGAAGATATATCATGGGTTCATAACAATAAAGATATATTAGGGCTTAAATTTGATGGTTATGCACCCATCAAATATGTTCACATGAATGTCAAATGACAAGCATGTAGATGTCAAATTTAAGTTGTTGTAGAGTGAACTTTTTAGCAAAGTCCAGAATGAATGTGGGATGACCATGTGGCAAAAGGGTGTTATCCCAGGAAAAGATATACTATGTAAGGTGTAGAAATCCCATGAATTCTCCTAGTGGCATGATCTAAGGGGTCTTAATATAAATATAAAGGATTGTAATTAAATCTAGATAAATGGACATCAAGAGCTCTAAGAGCTTC
This sequence comes from Torreya grandis, assembly GCA_037957365.1. Taxonomy (NCBI): domain Eukaryota; kingdom Viridiplantae; phylum Streptophyta; class Pinopsida; order Cupressales; family Taxaceae; genus Torreya; species Torreya grandis. The sequence goes on from JARHVA010000139.1 coordinate 4,435,698, forward strand.
CAAGTAGCACACTAAATTTCATCATAACGAGGATCCACATTTCAAGTTAGTGAACAATATAACATGGCAATACCACATGTGCATGTATGACACATTGAGGGACTTGATGCAAGGAAATTTGGTAGAGCTTTCACCACTGATAGTAGGTTGACTTAGAAAAATTACAAGTGAGGCATGGTAACACTGAGGTTGAAATTAATGTAATTTTGCATTAAACATATGAAGGAAACCCTAAAGGGGTGAAAATGCAAAGTTCTAAAATGTGAAAATACAGGTTGGAGCAAAATTGTAAAAATTTAAAAAATGACCCATCTTTTTCATTTTTCATTATTGTGCTTGTCCAAGCTCTTCCATTGAAGAATATTATAGGTTTGTAAATCTAAGGTGGGCCACTCTAAGGAATATCATTCAAAGGGCCATGGATCTAGAATATTTCCAAGAAATCATTGCAAGAATAGGTTATTCCATGGCATGCATAAAGGAAAGGGAAATTGTCTAGGAGGTTTTGGTTATGCAATTAAGTGGTCCAGGTCATCTTTAGGTAGTTCTACATAAATAAAAATGGTTTGTTTACCCTCCACAATGAATATTTTACTTTGATCTCATTTGAAAGCATTTCCAACCAAGAAACCAAAATATCTATTGCAAATCTCTATCATTCCTTGTAAAGGTAGTTACAACAATCATTTCCCTTGCAAATATGTGAAAATTCTAGGTGTGACAAAGGATTTGTTCCATCTAGGAGCATCTTGGTGGGATTTTGGAAATTGCAGATTTGAAATGGGTAAAAAATGTATAAATAGATGGCTTCTCCTATATTTACGGGATTGGTTGGCCATTACATTGGTTGTTATTTTTGGTCTTTATCATTCTTAGTATAGGCTCTTCCACATTTTGGGATCACTGATATGTGCATTTTATCTCTCTTACTAATTGGATCATAACTATGTATCCATTAACAAGCTCTAAGAACATGTTTATATTTCTCCCTTGCCCAACATGGAGAAAATCCACCATGCTTGTTCCCATGGTAGCACTTTGAAACATTGATGTGTGTAATATTTTCTTGCAAAGTTAATGAAAATGCTTGTGGTTCTCTGCTATTTTTTTGTGATGAAGTATAGTAATATGGTTTTTAAATGTTGTTGATTAGATATCTTTTTCTATGACCATTACTAGTTATCATCTTGGGCTTATATTTAGATTATAAATCCCTTTCTACATTATGTATGGGAATATGTTTTTGAATAACTTTTTAGGGAACCCTAGTTTTATGGATTTAATATGAAAAAATAGTTGATATTCTAGTGTTAATGTATGTTTTAGAATTTCAAGGATCATTTGGGTATTTTCATTTCATTAGCACCAATAAGTGTAAATCACTATTGGTAGTTCTATTAGCTTGCATTTTTTTTTTTGCATCTTTGCAATAAATAATGTCATGAATGATGAAATAATCCTTTCTATTTGAAAATTACCATCACACCACCCCCTTTTATCAATATCTAAATAGTATACCCTATCCTACCCTATAAATAATATACCCAATTACATATTATGAGTGTTATTTACTAGCAGATGCATAAATCTTACATACTTAAAATGTATCTACATTTTGTGCTTTGAAGCTTAGCATTACAATATTCCCTTCAATCCCTTGTTGAAAAATTCCTTTGAATGAAGGTTTTAATAACTTTGATATTTCTATTTAGTATTTTATATCTAACTTAGAACATTTTTTCACTATGTGTGACAACCCTTCCTGGGTAGAGTAAGCAAGTTTAGTTGTGTCCTGGTCAGGTTCATGTCTCTTTACACTAATAATCCCCATGGAGGTTGAATTGTGGATTCTATCCATATGAGAAAGATACCACATAAATCCTTATACCTTGGTTTAGGTAGAGGAAAAAGTAACAAGGAGCTGACCATACCCTATATAGGTGCCTCTCAGTCATTTTTTGCATTCAGTCTAGTCTTGATGCTAAACCTTTCCCTAGATACAATGGCATACTAGCAAGTTTTTCATCTTAGTTTACCATTTTTTTCAAGTGTGCAAGGCCAAGTGTACATGGTGTACAATTATGAACCAACATAGATAATATGGACTTTCTCTCAATCCAAATAAGTGTGCCTTTGTTGTTCATAAAGGTAAGTTACTTGGACACATTATTTCTAAAGATGGACTTGCTACTGATCTTGATAGAATTGAGGTCATTTTGGCTTTGTCACTACCTAAGCATAAGAAGGATTTTCAAAGTTTTCTTGGAAATATTAAAGTTTTTATAAGGTTCATACCTATATTTTATATTCTTGTGAATCCCATTATATACATGTTGAATAAAAATCAAGCATTCTAATGGAGCAAATAAGGAAATGTTATTTTTAGGCCATCAAGTAACCTATTTCTCAAGAACCAACACTAATCAATATGGATTTATCTAAATATTTCTTATTTTATGTTTTTTATAACACCAACACCATCTCCTCTATGTTGATGCAATAAAATGATGAAGGACTTGAACAACCTATAGCATTTTTTAGTCAAGGAATAGAAGGTTATGAAGAAAGGTATACATATGTTGAGAAGTAAGTGTTGGATATGATAATATGTCTTAATAAATTTAGACATATGCTTTAAAATAATAAATTTCATGTGATTTTAACTCCTCCAATAATAAGATGCATCCTCTTGCATAAGGACTTGAATGAGAAAAGTTCTAGGTGGATAACTAAAATGATGGAGTATGTTGTTGAGATAAGGGCCACAAAGATAGTAAGAGGAAGAGGGTTGTGTGAGAACATTTATTTATACCTAAAGGAAGAATAATAAATGGTTTTTTAATTTTAATAATGTCATAATATATTTTTTACTTTATCTCCTACAAGTTAGACATAATAAATGGTGAGTTTCCTTTAAATAGGTGAATATCCTAGGGGTTTAGATCAATTAAAAAGGAGATACTTTAGATTGAAAGAAATACTTTATGTATTTGTTGGTGGATTAATTTTAATAAGAAACCTCAATGGGGTGTTACTTAGATGTGTAAAGATAGATCAAGTTGATAATCTCTTAGAACAATTCCACGATGGGCCAATAAGAGGTCATTTTGTACCTAGAACCATAACTACAAAAAAAATAAGGGTTGGTTACTATTGGCCCAACCTATTCAAAGATGCATATTCTTGGGTTATAAAGTGTCAAAAGTGTAAATTATTTATAGGTAAACAAATAATTTAATCCCTTCCTCTTCACCCAATCCAATTTGAATAACCATTCATGCAGTGAGGGCTGAATTTCATTAAAATGATCAACCCTCCATCTAATGCTGGTCAAAAATGGGTTCTTACAGATATGAACTATTTCAAAAGGTAGCTAAAGTAATTATAAATCAAGGAGGATAATTAAAATTTAATTCATAAATTTTATGAGATCATAATAACAACTTTTAGAGTAACTATAACCATAATTTTTTATAATGCCATGGCCTTTAGTGGAGTAAAGACAATGGAATGGGCTCTAAAATATGGCATCTACTTAAGTTCTTATTTATAATTACTATCCACAAGGTAATGGGATATATGATTCCACTAATAAAAACATAATCAAAATTATAAAGAGAACTATATAGGACATTCAAATTATTTTACATACTAAATTAAAGACAGCCCTATGGGCTCATAGGATCTCTTTGAAGGTTGTTATTATTAACTCTCCTTATATACTTGTCTATAAGAGAGAAGTTAAGTTAGATATTTAACTTGAGTTAATATATCTTGATTTATAACATCATATTGATAGGATGGATAATGATCTTATGGATATAATATGGGTAGAACTAATGGCCTTGAAGGAAGAAAGGAATCATGCTATGCACACCATGGAATGTCACCAAGCACAAGTGAAGAGAAACTTTGACAAGAGAGATATCTCAAGAACATAGAAAGAAGGGGGTATTGTCTTAAATTTGGATCCTAATAGAGATAATCATATTAATCATACCAAATTTTATACATTATAGAATAGATATTATGTCATCATTGATTGTAAGGAGAACAATGCCTTTTAACTAGCAAGATTAAATGGAGAAGAATTGAGTATCCTAGTCAATGAGATACACTTCAAACCATGTTATTGAGGTTAGTTCCATATATTTGTATATATTAGAGTAAATTTATTTATTTAAGTGATTTATACATAAGTGTTTGCCTTATTTCTTGTGTGTCTTTCTTTCCTCTAAGTGTCTTATGATACATGTTTGGTGTTTATCCAATTTTAGTTTGTTTCATGACAAGTTTCAAGTTTTATTTTCAGAGTGACCCCATTGCCCAATGAAAAAGGATAATACCACTGATCTATCAACATTATAAGCATGTTACCCCTATGAGTATCTAATTTGTTAACCAATTTTGACTCCTAAGTCAAAAAGGTCAACCCCCTATAGATTGAAAATTTCATATGGTTATTAAAACTTATATGTGGCATTACAAATGTCTTGTCATGATCTTAAAAGGTCTTCATGTCATCATACTTGTACTGGTTTAGTTTTTCCCATGGTTTATTCTTTATATGATGATGAAGCCACTAATTTTTTACTATTATAGCCTCATACATGCTTAGTCTATGTCCTTTTCCATGTAAATATCATAGTTATCCATCAATAATGTAAATTAATGAATGAGGTTATGATTTTGTATGTTCATTAATATATATGCCACATACAAATTTCAATAACCATATGAAAGTTTCATTCTATAGAGGTTTGACCTTTTTGATTTAGGAGTCAAAATTGGTTTGTGTGTGTGTGTGTGTGTGTGTGTGTGTGTGTGTGTGTGTGTGTGTGTGTGTGTGTGTGTGTGTGTGTGTGTGTGTGTGTGTGTGTGTGTGTGTGTGTGTGTGTGTGTGTGTGTGTGTGTTTTATTTAATTGAATTATATTGGTGTGAATTTATCTAACAAGCATTTTAAGGGTCATGTAAAGCTATAGATTCTTGCTAAGTCCATAGCTTCTACTAGCTCCCCATAAAAACTATGTGCTTCACATATAGGTTTCCTATAGCCACTACAGAGTGCCTATAAAAACTATAATATTCACCTATAGGTTGTCTAAAACCACTAAAAAATACCCAAAACAACTGTATGATTCACCTATAGATTGTCTATAGCCACTACAGAATGCCTATAAAAACTGTAGGCTCTACTTATAGGTTACTTGTAGCCATTGAAGAATGATTTTAACAACTGAAGGTTTCAAGTATAGGTTACCTATATCCATTGAAGAATACCTATAGAAATTGAAGGTTTCACAAAGCTATACTTAGATTGGTTTGAAAATTTAGGAACAAATTTGAACTCTATGCAAGGGGGCCTATGAAAGAATATTTGAAATGTTTTGGGCAATGTAAAAGTGCTAGACTACCTAAAAGATGTGACAAAATTATTGTTTCAAAAATAATCTAAGGAAAACATAATTTATCACAAATTTGATAGCATAACACTACCTTTCCTGACTCAAAATTTTGTGATGTACAGACTTAAACTGCAAGTGTTTAGCATAAAATTACTTAAGTCTATCAAGTGGTGATAACAATCATGAGTATTTAAATAACCTTAAATACAAATTGGGAATTAAACCTAAGTTCCCACAAGTTTAGTGAAAATAGAAAACCCACTTAAAACATCAACCCTATGAACTTATAAAGGTGCAATTTTGAATTTAGATTATAAATGAAGGACTTAAAAAACTTTGGCAAAGGTCTAGACTCAATTGGGCAACATAACTATGCCAAAGTGGATGATATGACTCCAAGTTTTGATGAATTTTTGAACAAGGAAAATTGATGATTTCTCACAAATTTGACAACATAACACTACCTTATTCAAATAAAATTTGGGACCATGTGTTGGGTTTGCATTGTTTGTTTACACTAAGTTTTGACTCTAAACAAGACTTTAATCTAGGACAAAACCAACTAATTCATCGCTCTTAGATCTTAAACTAACAAGGTTGTTTGGTATAATTATAATCCATCAATATACATCAATTTGAGAGGATTTTAAGTGTTTAAAAGTAAATGTGCATTATATAGTAGGTTTTTTACACCTTCCATTCTCTCAAATGACAGTACTATGGCATGGACCTTGAGGCGCAACTTGCACCAACAATACTTCTATGGCAAGTGGGGATCTATCTAAGATATGCAAGTTTTTAAATTTTCTAGGGGAATCAATTGCATAATCACTTTCACATCAAATAATGCAAAATAAAAGCATGGATTTTAGGTCTATATCACTTGTATTGTTGCAAAAAGGTCTAGTCCTTTTTACAACCACTACATCCTATTGTTCACTTAGTGTAGTATGATGTCTAAAGTGCCACTACATCCCATGTGAAACCCCAATATGGATCCAAATGAAGTCAATTTCAGGAGATAAAACCCTAGGTCAAAGCTTCCCTAAAGAGCTCATGGGAGGTGATGACGCCCCCCTCACAAGCCAAGTTTGCATGAAATAAAAGACTAATAGAAAGACTTTAGGGTCATTTTCAAGGTCACCCAAGATTTGATGAGTCTTTGGGGACTAATTTAGATGACATTGTTTCTATGCCTTAGACTAGGTAATTTACAAATATGGAAAGCACTTTTGATTCTAAGGGTTCCCTAAAGGGGAAAAATAGAAGAACATACACACAACATCCTTGTATTTTGTGAAAACAAAGTGCTAACTAAAAAAATGAAAACAAAATTGATAAGTGTATTCAATTTTAAGCCCAAATGAAATATTTGGTGGTGTTCATTTGACCACTTAGTCTTAATTTGTGACTTTGAAAGCTAACTAAAAGATTTAAGTAATAACACCCTAAATGATTTTCCTTTAAGCACCAAAATGAAAAGTTTGATTCATTTTAAAACACCCTAAAAAAGGTTTAAAAGGATATATTTAAGCATGATTTGATGATTTTTCAAGTAAAACCTACAAAAAAATGTTATTAATATGTTTATCTTAGAAGCACTTTTGATGATGAAATAACTAACTTAGAAAAATGAGCTCTTAGGTTTGTGTTAAAAAAATAAAGTGACTGTCAATGATTATACTGACCAGTGATGGTGATGTTTATGAAGATCGATGATGGTTTTACTAACTAATGATGGTTATGTAGATTGAAAATGATTTTACTAATGCTAATTGATGACAGGTATACTTAATCGATAATGGTTTTTCGATGTTTTAATCAACTGATGATGGTTACTATGTAAACTTGTGATAAGAAAAACAACAAAACAAAGTTATAAAATCAAATTGTAAAAGTTTTAATGCTCCAAATGAAAATTTTATAGTTTCATAATGATATTATTCATGTGTGGGATGCATTCGATCTCACTGTGTGTGCCATTATGTAAACTAGGAATTTGACTAAGAAGAGGAGATTAGTATTGTGTTAGTGACAAAATGAATAAATCAAATTGACAAACAACACACTAAACTAACACCTTAATACCTAGTTACTAGGGTGAGATTAATAAAAAAAATGATAAACATAACTAAAAAGTAAAAAAATAAGAATCCTTCACCTTCTTTAGATGATCAAAATGCTTGTTGTATTAGCTTGCTCAGCTTATGTTCATAAAGTCTTCATCAAAGGAGGCTTGGCTATCTTTTCTTCTCCTTGGCACTTTATGGCTTTGGCTTATCTTGGATCAATATTTTGGCATCATAACTTTGGCATGTGAGAGATCTTGTAATCAATTTGACATGGTAACTTTTCACAAATTAAGCTTGAAATTCAATAGGCAAGGCCTCCTATTTATATACTTTTGAGATTGCTCAGAATCAACCTGAACCGTCCATCTTGAGATGAAGATGTGTGGTTGAATATTACTTCATTTTTTTGTAATTAAATATATAATCGTCATCATCATGACAATAGAAAAAAGGGCATTTAAGAGGCATGGAGGGTCATTATGAGGGATGTGAGATCCATAATCTTAATATTTGTAGCATTTATGGCCTAAGGATGTCTTCCCAAGAAATAAGGTCACCTAATTATATAGATATTCAATATTCATTTCCAAAAATAATTATTCAACAAGTTTCCATGAAACTCTTAATTAGGCTCTAATTTGGTTTTATTAGCTCTTAATCATGATTTAGCACTTTGTGCATAAATTACTCAAATTGATCATAATGCCTTATTATTGGTCCATAATTTTACTACATTGGAATTGGATGTCAATTTTAGATGTATTTGAACCATATTCCCATTTAGGATGTTACCAACACAAAATAACAAAGACACATCTCATATAAAAAATTTGATAGAAAAGAGAAATCTAGAGCACCCAAGTGCAAAATTGGCATTTTGACTCAAAATGATTTAGATCAAAGTTAGCTAGCACATAAATTGCATTACCCTATTTAGTGATACCTTGGCCAAAATTGGCACTTAAATATGTCAATTTTAACTCATTTAATGTTTTTAATGTTTTTAGGCCAAATTGTGCTTTTGGTGGAAATTAGTCAAAAGCCTAGTTAGAGGTCATCAATGGCTAGATTTAGGAGTCTATAATTTGCCCTTATTTGGGAAGGAATTCCAAGATATAATTACAGTAACATAGTTTTAAATAATGAAAAAGGTCATGTATTCCTACAACTATAATGATGATAAACTAACTATCTGATGCCCCATCGAGGGAATGGTTGGCACAAGTAGGTCAACAAATGGTCCCCCAAAAAGAAAGAAGCAAAATGAGGGGACCAAAGAAAAGAGAGATGATAGGGTGAAAACACAATAATTTTGAAAAAGTAGTCAAAATCACTGAGAATGCAAGTGGGATGGTGTATAATAGTTTAGCCAAAGGTGGTTATCAGAATTATATCCCAATAGTGGCAATGTGGTATGATAACACAATCATTTGTCTAAAGGTGGTTATAATCATTGAGAAAATGGAGCTACCCCTATTAGGATAGACAAACAAGATAATAACATGCCCTTGTATGAGCCAAAAAAGTAAAGTGGTGACAACACATTGATTTGTCTAAAGGTAGTTATAATCATTGAGAAATGTAGGTGGGATGGTGTGCAATGATTTGCCCATATGCAGTTCTAATCATTGGACCTTGATTATGGAAAACATGATTGATTAGATGGTTGATGATGGTAACTTAACATGGAGGGTAATGATGAATTAAAACAACCTGCTAGTAAGAGATGCTCATCGAAACTAATTAAGGTTTAAATTTTTTCATGGTTAATTAATCTATTTTGGGCTATGATTAGGACTGAATCGAGATGTCAGTGTTGAAGACATGCCACCATTGTTTAATAGACTTCTTGAAGCTAAGGTTTATTTTAGCACATGTTAGTGGGTATCATAATATAACATCATGAGGACTTGGCTAAAATATGCATAAAGACTGACTCTTATAATCCAATACTCAATATAAAATAATGCACCAATGATAGAAACCATGATGATAATGTAAACATATGAATATGGATGGATTTAAGTGTAAGTGTGGGTAAGGAATCACCCAATTAACAGACATAAACTGAATCAAAGCAACAATACTAAAAGCAAATAAACAAGCAAACAAAAAATAATGCAATAGAAACCATATGAACATTGCCCCTAGAAAAGAGGTGATAACTTAAAAAATGAACAAAAGGGGGAATATAAGAAAAATAAGTGGGTGACTGACATGTCTCCATATATAGTAGGTAAGTGGGTGCTATCTACAAATTTCTATGGATGTAATATTCAATAAAAAACTTCATGCCAAATGTAGTTCTCCCAAGGAATGGGAAGAATGCGATAACTGATGAAAAAAATAGAATGGATGTGATAGAATAATAGGAATGGTCTTATGAAATGACAATTTCATGAGAGAAAAGGCCAAAAAATATGGAGAAACTAAGTGATAAGTGGTTTACTTGCAATCTAGTAAGGATTCCCAAAATCCTTAAGAGAAAGAAATGGTCAATTTTTTTGATTTTTTCTAATGATTTTATAAATGTTTTTGGATTTTTTTTTGAAGTATCTCAACTCGATCAAGAATAATAAGACACTAAATAGTTCAATCTCATAAAATGATGAGAGCACTCAAACTTAAGTTTCTCACAAAATAGTGAGAGTGTGGCTTAGGTTACTCGTAAAATGGTGAGAGCATCCAAACTTAGGTTTCTCACAAAATGGAAAGAGCATTCAAACTTAGGTTGCTCACAAAATAATGAGACCATTCAAACTTAGGTTGCTTTTAAAACAATGAGAGCATGGTGGAAAGGGTGACTGAGATGACCTCAACAAGTATTGATCACTGCTTACATAGTCCTAGAAGAGGACCTCAAGTCACTATAGTTCTACCATTATAGTGGAGGAATCCGAATAATGTAGTAGTAAAATAGGCACAGTTGGTATAAATGCATAGTATGGCATATAAAGTGGCAAGTTGGTATGTCAATGCTCAATAAACAAATGTTGCCCCTAGTTTGACCATAGGTGGTTATAACTAGGACATAATGACATGGATCAATGGTACTAATTTTCCTAAAGGTGATTATAATTAGTAGCAAGACCGGTGATAAGAAATGAATAACAAATAAAGGATGAAACTACCAAAAATTCTATCATACTTCTTCTAAATATGATCTCTATCAAAATTATTTAAAACAACTAATGAAACTGATCAAATTCCTTGATGCTGAAAATGTGTGATGAATGGAAAAAACCAAGGTCAAATGGGTTAGGATTTAGAACACATTTGGTCAATAGAACATGATGGTAAAGCATATAGAATGGGCTAAAAGGAATGATAAGAATGATATTTGTACAAATAATAATAGTGATAAAAAGACACCACTAAAATGGTCTTTATAGATAATACACCTTAGCGCTTAAGCATAATACTGCTTGAGGTGAATAATATTCATCAGCTCAAGAAGTTCATCTCCATCTAGTGTGGCAAGCCTGTATGTTCTTGGTCCATAATCTATAGTAATGATGAAAGGCCCTATCTAGTTTGGTTTCAATTTACCTTTATGATTCTTCTTAGTTGTGGTATTCTTTTAGTTTTTGTTAAGAACAAGATCACCAAGTTTAAATGTTCTATAATTGACATGCTAATTTTAGTGGCCTTTGAGTTGATTCTAATATGCCTGAAGATTGTTGAGCATAGTTGTGCATTTTTCATCAAGTAGTTCTAGCTCTTGTAGGCTAGTTACTCGATAGTCTTGATCATCTAGGACATGATTGAAATACATGCATAGTGAAAGTAACTTGACCTCAATGGAAAGGATGGCTTTAGTACCATAAACAAGTGAGTATGGAGTGGCTCTTATAAGAGTATGATGAATGGTATAGTATGCCCAAAGGATGAGGAATATCTGATGGTGGTAATCATGATTGATATCATTGAAAATCATTTTGAGAATATTGACAATGGTTTTTTTTGATGCTTTAGCTTGGCCATTACCTTGATGGTAATATGTCATAGAAAAATGCTATGCAATGTTATATTTGGTACATAGCTAGTCTACATCCTTGTTCTTGAATGATCCTCCATTATCAGATATAATGTTAGAGGGGATACCATAACATCAAATGAGATGGTTGAAGATGAATTTGGAAATTTGATTTCCAATCATGTAAGTGAGGGGTATATCTTCAACCCACTTAGTGAAATATTCAATGGCAATAAGGATATGTTTATGGCCATTAGATGAAGTGGGGTTGATTTTTCCAATGAGGTTGAGTCCCCATGTATCAAATGGACATGATGTCAACATTGGTTTCATACTTTGGTTTGGGGCATGAATTAGATTAGCATGCCATTGACATTTATCACACTTATTTACATAGGCAGTTGCATCTGTGTCCATTATGGGTCAATAATAACCAGAATATAAGAGATTTTTGGATAGGAATATCCCACTAGAATGATATCCACATACTCTATGAACTCATCTTAATGATAGTGTAGACTCTACCAAAGTTAACTAATGAAGTAGAGTTCCATCAAAATTATGGTGGTAAAAGGTTGATCCAAGTAGATTATAATGAGTGGAGTGATGGATAAAGGCTTTGGCTTGTTTTTGGGATAGGTTAGGTGGTATAACTTGATCATGCAGGTAGTTGTAAAGGTCTGAGTACTATATGTAATTAGGAACAACAATATCACAAATCATTGCCATAGTTGAAGGTTCAAGAGCTAGTGAAACCAAATTCTTAACAAGGAACTGATACTCTCTATCTTTGTCTATTTTTCAAATTAGAGAGTTAATATTAGCCATGACATCTATAGTTATATTACTAGCCCTTGGTATATGCTCAAATTGGATATTTTTAATTTGTTGTTTTAGGGTCTCGATCATAGCCTTATATGGAAACATCTTGTCATCTTTGGTTTGGAAATGGTTTGAGACTTGATTAATGATTAACTAAGAATCACCATAAACTTGGAGATGAGATATGTTCCAATGTACTACCTATTGAAGTCCTATGACATGTGCTTCATACTTGACCATGTTGTTTATATAAGGAAAACTAATTTTAAATGATTTAGGGATTAGATCCCCCTATGGTGTAATAAAAAAGAGGCCTACCCCTAATCCATGTATAGTAAATAAACCATAAAAATATAGATTCTAGTGCTTCTCCTCAAGAGGTGTGTCAATGATGGTCATTATGGATTCATCAAGAAAATAAAATATGAGTGGCTTTGTGTCTATAAGGGGTTCTTTAGCAAGTTGATCTGTAAGGACCTATCTTTTGATTGCCTTTTGATTGACATACTCTATGTAAAACTCACTAAGAAGCATGATCCATTTGGTCATTCTACCTTGTAAAGCTATTTTAGAGAGTCGATACTTGAGTGGATCTAATTTTAAAATGATTTTGGTCTTATTGTTCAACATGTAATGGCATAGTTTTTAAGCTGCAAAGACCATGGCTAGATAATATTTTTTAATAGGTGCATAATTATGTTCATATGTGAGAAAGGTATGGATTAATTAGTATATTACATGTTATTTTTCATTGTTATCATATTGACCCAAAAGTGCCCCCAAGGCATTGTTAGTAGCTGATAGATACAATAAGAATCGCTTTCTTGGCATAGAAGGTAACAAAATAGGTGGATTAGCTAGATAGTCCTTGAGTTGTTGAAAAGTTATTTGGCAGTGGTCATCCCAGTGAAATGAAACTCCCTTATTTATAATATGTGTAAATGCATGACACTTTTCTACTAGTTGAGAGATGAAGCATCAAATTGATGAGATCTTGCCCTATAAACTATAGAGTTGCTTCAAATTGGTTGGTGGTGGCATCTTAGTGATAGCATAAACTTTAGTAAAATCAACTTAAATGACCCTATGAGACAAAATGAATCCAAGTAACTTTCCTAAGGTTACTCTAAACACACACTTCTTTGGATTGAGTCTAACTTTGTACTCCCACAATCTGTCAAATACCCTACATAGCACTATTGGATGATCAGCGCTGATTTTGGATTTTCCTAATATGTCATCAACATAGTCTTCAAAAATATCATGCATCATATCATTGAATATGATAATCATGGCCATTTGATATGTAGGTCTAAAATTATTAAGACAAAATGCCATTACTTGATAATAAAATGTTCTCCATGGAGTTGTGAACACTATTTTATGTTGGTCTTCTGGTACTATTTTGATCTAGTTGTATCCTGAAAAGCCATCCATGAGTGAAATAATTTCATAACCTACCATGGATTTGATGATCATTTCAATATTAAGTAATATAAATTCATCCTTAAGACAAGCCTTGTTTATATATCAAAAATTAGTACAAGTTCTAATTCCTTCAAGATTTTTGCTAATAGGTACAACATTAGATATCCATTCTATGTAGTCAATAAACCGAATACATCTTGCTTCTAAGAGTTTTTCCAACTCTTTCTTTACTAAGAAAAAAATGTGAGGATGCATCTTACGTAGCTTTTGTTTCACTAGTTTGGCATCAGGATTGACCAAAAGGTGGTGTAGAACCAAGGTGAGGTCCAAACCTAGCATGTCAGAATAAGACCATGCAAAGATATCTACAAATTCTCTCAACAAATATGTAAATACTTCATGCTCCTCCTTAGTGAGGGATGCACCTAATTTTATCCATTTCAAGTCTGTTGGATTCATGATGTTTACCTATATTTTATCTTTGACTACAAGGGTCAAACCATATTTTAGGATAGTAGGCAAAGACTTGAACTATTGGACTATATCAGGGTCCTCTATTAGGATTTTCTCTTTAATGTATCCTAGGCATGATGAATCTAAGTCCCCTAATGGGAGATCTACTGATGTGATAAAAATAATTATAAATTCTTGAATAATTTGATCAAATACTTATTATTGCATAAAACTGAATTCAGATCCACAATCAAGTTCATCATTGGTGGTCTCCTAGTCTAAACTTGAAGAAGAATGAACACCCACATCTAATGGTACTTTAAATAGGTTTTCACCACTAGAATGGCCTTTATCTTTACTTTTTCCCGAGTCAAAAATTTCATCATAAAGGTTTTCACTTTGAGATCTCAATGTTTTATTTATTTGTTTTTGGCTAAGGGTGTTCACCCACTCTCTAAAAAAGGCTCTAGGATCCAATGTAATTGAGAATCTTGATTTATGATTATCTATAAGGCCTAAAATGTCAAAAAATGCCTCATCATTTTGAAACTCATCAATTAAAAAATTAGATTCTTTTTGGTCCCAATCCATTAGTTGGGGTTAGTATAATAGTAATGGGTTGTGATGAATGACTAGGGTAAGATTACATATGGCATTATTATCAAAGAAGTTAGTCTCATCTAGGTCATCAAAGGTGAGGATATGATCAGACTTTGCTTCATTATTGGCATCACCATCACTAGTAATCAGTGATGGAACTTGAATAAGATATGTGGGGTTACCCCTAGGTAGTTTAAAAATCAAGTCTATAGGGTATTTTGTACTTAGTCATGAAAATTGGCTTAATGGTTCCTTATTAATTCAGTTAAAGGCCTCTTCCTTCATAATATTGATGCTCCATGATCCTATTAGGAATAGGATACTTTTCACTTTTATAACAATCAGCTTGGTTGTCACTATACAACCATGATTCATCCCCTTCAAGAGGGTCTAGTTCTAGGCCAGATATTGGTACAAACATGATAGGTCCCTTATCTTTATTCTTTTGTTGCCAATGTATGTGTGGGGTATTTTTAGGTTATTTAAAGGTCTTTGGATTCTAAGGAATATTAGAAATATAGAAGGTATCACGGGTCACATATTCCCTTGGGCCATTATCTAAAATGGTGAAATGATTGGAAGATTCAGGAGGTAACATGTGGGAAAGAGAATCCAAGGTTTTAGGATCTATGCAATTATCCTTTAGAGAATTAATAAGTATGGCCTTTCCTTTATCCTACTTGGAACTTGGATCATGCCATATTGGTAATTTTAGCTTTGAAACTTGGCCTCAAGATGTTTGTAGTGTTTATAAGGGTGTAATTTTTTTTGGAATATTCACTCCTAAGTGGGAGAACTTAATACATTGGTACAACATGATGGGACTGCATGAATCTCATATAACCAAGGCCTACCTAGAAGTATATTATGTGACAACTCAAGATCAATGACATGGTAAAGTGTATCATGGGTCAAAGGCCCAATGATAACTGGTAAGTTAATGGTGCCTTGTGATTCTCTTTCTTGATTATCATAGGCTTTGATAGTTATCATTTTTGGTTAGAGATATACCATTGTGTACCCAAGAAGCTTGATGAGATTTAGAGACACTATGTTGAGGCTTGATCCATTGTCTATAAGGACACGTTTGGCTTTATTTCACTTTATATAAACTTATATATAATGGATTATTATGGAGTGGGCCAAGGGAAGACATATCACTTTGGTTGAATGTGACTTGTTGGGTTGGAGCTAGGTGTCCAACCAAATCTTGAAATTTATCAGGGAATATGTCAATATAAATAGTGGATTGGGTTAAAAACTCATTCAAAATATTCTTGTGGATTTTTGACATTCGTAGTAAATCTAAAATGGGAATTTTTGCTAGTGTCTTCTGTAATTGTTCCATAATATCAAAATTCTTATCTTGGTCAATTTTCAATGGTTTATTCTGAGGCTAAATGGTTGGTTAGATAACATGTAAAGTGGTAGATGGTTTTGGACTTGGGATAATATCTTTGACCTTTGAGTTATGATTACAAAATCATGATTAGATGTTGGACCATAATTACTAACAAATGTTAGGAATGGTGTGGGACTAGATGAGACAAGTCTTGGTTATCGGTGCACTTGTATGTGGTCATGTGGAAAAGGTGAGTTATTAGTATAAGGTCCAAAATTGGAAGTCCTAATTTGTTGGTTCACCTATGTACAATCTAAGATCAAAGAAGGATTATCCATGTAATTTGGTGGAGTGGTATTGTTTAGCAATGCTCTAGATTGATTAGTGTTCAATCTAGGATTAATGGAGATGGTATTAATGTTACCCCCTACAATATGACCTAAAAAATTATTGTATTCATTTGCAAATAAATGGTAGGTTTGTTGTTTGTTACCATTTTGGCCTTGGTTTTGTCCATTATTTTGATGTTGTGGGTTATTTTATTGATTCTACTAATTTTTATACTATTGATTTTATTATTGCACTAGTTGGTGTTGTTTTTATTGTTGATTTTTTGGCTACTACTATGTGTTATGTTGTGGAAAGGGGTTTTGATAAATCCCAAGAGTTTGATTGGAGGTGCAAGCACCATTATCTAATGTTATATCCCCATTATTTAACATATTCTCAATTAAATTCTTGATTTGTACACATCTTCATAGATTATGCCCATTGACCCGATGATATTCATAGAATTCATTTTCATGGAACCAATCAGGATAAGAAATACCTTGTGGATAATGATTTGGTATAGGCCAACTAATCAAATTAGTAGTGACAAGTTTTCAAAATACATACTCAATAGGTCCTCTTAGGTCACTAAAGACATGATGCATAGGCACAGTTATCCTTAGAAGAGGGGTTTAAAATGGTAAAGGTTATTGTATTTATTGCACAAGTCTCAGGTTTTGTGCTTATGACATTGATTTTTGCTAGGTAGGAGTAATTTAAAAAGGTGGTGCAGATGATGTTTAAATTGTTTGGACATGATGTGACTATGTTACTTCAATACCTACACCATTGCTATTGTGGTTAAATTACTTTGGTTTATCTTGGTTATTTCCCTATGCTAGTTGTGATGCTTACACTTGGATTGGATGTTAGTTTTGGCCACTTCCCTAATTGGTACCTTGATTCTAATTAGTTAACGTAAGCTTGATGATCCCTTTATTAATAAGGGCTTGCTCAATCAACAAGCCTTTGTTGATGATCTTCTTAAAAGTATGTGAACATTATAGTTCTAGATGATAAGCTATCTCACTATGCAATTTTTTAGTAAACATAATAGCTAATTATTTATCTAGTAAACTATGGGTGATTCAGCTTGCAAGGGCTCTCCATCACTATACATAACTTTCAAAACTCTTTCCAGCCTTTTGTTTTTCTTGTGTTAAGTCAACCAATAAAATATCATGTTCAAGATTATAGAAAAAGTGTTGCACAAAATTATCAAAAATATCATCAAAATTTGTTACTAAATTCTTTGGAAACTTAAAAAACCACTCCAAGGCTTATCCAGCCAAACTCCTTAGAAACAATAACAAAAGGTATTTATCACTATATGCCACTAGTTGACATGTGACAAAGAAATCATTAAATGGGCCTTAGGGTCACCTTTTCTTTTGTATTTGTCAAATTTTGGTAGCTTGTATCCTAGGGGAAATGGTATCTGCAAGTAATCCATGTTGAATGGATAAGAACACACATCATCCAATTTAAAATTTTTAGTCTATTTCCCAACCTAAATGGTAGTAATTGCATCCTTCATCTATTACAATTATTGGGATAGGAAACTAAAAGGAACATTGGTTTGAGGGAGAATATTAGTTTGGGTAGATGGTTGGGAGGTCACAAGTGGGACACTTTGGCTATGTTATGATGGAGATATCTATTGGGGTATATTGGTTTGGTTGGGAAATAGACCAAGATTATGCATACGTAGACTAGGACGTACTTGAAATTGTACATTTAGCTGTGTAATATTCTAGTTTGGGTTGGCTATGAAGGTTTGACTTAGAGGATTTTATGGTTGTTATGGAGGGATATAACTAAATTGTGCCTACTATGGTTGAAAATAGACATGTTTTTGACTAATCAAATCTTTCTATTGAGTGGGAACTTGTGGACCATGACCCTATTTCTAAACTTGTGGCACATTTTGAGCTGATTATTGTCTAGTAGGTACTTGAGAAACATGGGATCCTCTTTGTTGCATGAATCCTTGTTGGGAAGTGAAAGCATGTGGAATATTTGACATCTATTTCTGACCAATATTTACACATTGTTGGCTAGTCATCATTTTTTTTTGGATTGGTACACTAGACTGCAACTAAAGAGGTATGTTTGTCACTACCTAATGAGTTAGAACATTTTTTACCCCTTATTGAGGTGGCAATAACATATGTTGTGTTGGTACACTATATTTTACCTACTATTGTAGAATACTACTCATCCCTTGTTGAGGAGGAGTAGGTTTTGTCACATTCTATTGTTGAGGTGTGATATTGGGTGTTATTTGACTAACTAATCCTGTTGGTTACACAGTTGATGAAGCAACTAGTTGAGGTTGGGATGTAGAAACTTGTACTCCCTATTTTGGAGAACTAATCGTAGTGTTAACTAAAGGCAGATTTTGTTGACTAATTTTTTGTGTGTTAGTACCATTTTGATTTAGATTGGACATTACTTACACATTGTCCACTTTATTTTTCTCATTATTCTGTGTAGAAGTAGAAGTCACTTATTTAATAATAGTCATATGTAGTAAGTTGTCTACTAAAGTGTTTTGCATGAATGGGTTTGAACTCTAATTGTCTTGAACATTTAACTCTATCAAAACTTTTGCTGAAGGAACTATGCAAATAAGAGGTTTTCTCACCATGGTCATCCAATTAAAATTATGTGCTAGATTTAGGTAGATTTGATATGATGTCTGAATTTGGTTAAAGTGATCTTCCATGATATTTTTACCTCTATTTGGTATATTAGGGTCTTGATATGTTTTTTGTACTATAGCCAAAGGATCACTAGAAGAAGCCTGTTGATCATAAATTATGTTGTGGGGCATTCTTACTAGGCTTGGTAAATTCTCATAGGGGAAGTCTAATAGAAACTTGGCCCCTACCTCTATGGATATAACCAAACTTTAATCTTTGTTATCCAATAAATTATGCTCAAATAAAAATGGATCATATGTGGAAGGTGTATTAGTAGAGCATGACTATTGAGAAACTAGTTCGTTAGCTGTGAGTATTGTAGCTAGGCATTGTGTGGTTTGTTTTTGGTCTTGTTATAAATAAGGTGGTGTATTAACCAAATAGTTAGCTAATGGATATTGGCTTTTTATCCCTAATTAAGTATTATAATAGGGATAAAGATCCATCTCATAATTAATATTATCCACATAGGGGTTTTACACCATTTCTTCCTATGAAACCACATTACTAATCCCCAAATTGTACATGATTCCACTAAAAGTGTAGGAATACATGTTGGGATCCATAGTTAATGCTTTTTCAATAAAATTTAAAAGAGATCTACAAACTCTAAAAATAGAATGTCTAAAATCTGATGTTCAAACTTGGTCTAGATTCATCAAAAGGATCAAAAGGTTTATGCAAAGATTTATGATAACACAAGCTAATGTTAAGTGTCTAACATTACACGTCTTACAAAAAAATATTAAGTAAATGAACCAAAAATAAAAATGCCAAATTCTAAATTCAAAGTGCTTTAAATCAATCCAATCTAGGAAATTAAAATTTGTTAGGTCTTTTAGCCAAAACACATCGTCAAAAGCTAGGCTCAAACAAGACATGAGATAGGACTCTTGGCCAAATGACGTCAAAATATAGACTTTAAAATAGATGAAAGTTTTAATCTAATGGAATTTAAACACTTCTAACAAACACTAGGCATTTGATTCTTAGACATGGACTTGATCAAATAGGTATAAGGTATGAAACAAAAGGCACTTTAGAGATAGTTTGTTTTCTCACAAATAATGGTATAAAACTTGGTTCTTTTGATAAATAAGATAGACAAAAAGTTAACAATGTAACTGTGATAGAAAAAGGTTCACAAAGGTATACTTATATTGGTTTGAAAATTTAGGAACAAATTTTAAATCTATGTAAGGGGGCCTATGAAACAATATTTGAAATGTTTTGGGCAATGTAATAGTGCTAGACTACCTAAAAGATGTGACAAAATTGTTGTTTTAAAAAATATCTAAGGCAAACATAATTTCTCACAAATTTGACAACATAACACTACCTTTCTTGACTCAAAATTTTGTGGTGTATAGACTCAAAGTGCAAGTGTTTAGCACAAAATGACTTAAGTCTATCAAGTGGTGATAATGATCATGAGTCTTTAAATAACCTTCAGCCCAAATTGGGAATTGAACCTAAGTTCCCTCAAGTTTAGTGCAAATGAAAAACCCACTTAGCACATCAACCCTATGAACTTATAAAGGTGCAATTTTGAATTTAAATTATAAATGGAAAATCCACCATTCTTGTCTCCATGACAGCATTTTGAAACATTGATGTGTGTAATATTTTCTTGCAAAGTTAATGAAAATGCTTGTGGTTCTATGCTATTTTTTGTGATAAAATATAGTAATATGTTTTGTAAATGTTGTTGATTGGATATCGTGTTCTATGCTCATTACTAGTTATCATCTTGGGCTTATATTTAGATTATAAATCCCTTTTTACATTATGTTTGGGAATATGTTGTTGAATAACTTGTTAGGGCACCCTAGTTTTATGGATTTAATATGAAAAAAGTAGGTGATATTCTAGTTTCAGTGTATGTTCTATAATTTCAAGGATCATTTGGGTATTTTCATTTCATTGGCACCAATAAGTGTAAATCACTCCTGATTGTTCCATTATCTTGCATTTAAGTTTTTTACATCTTTACAATAAATGATGTCATGAATGATGAAAGAATCCTTTCTATTTGAAAATGACTATCACACCACCCCCTTTTATCAATATCTAAATATTCTACCCTATTCTACCCTATAAATAATACACCCAGTTACATATTATGAGTGTTATTTACTAGTAAATGCATAAATCTTACATACTTAGAATGTATCTACATTTTGTGCTTTGAAGCTTAGGATTAAAATCTTCCCTTCAACCCCTTATTGAAAAATTATTTTGAATGAAGGTTGTAATAAATTTGATATCTTTATTTAGTATTTTATATCTAACTTAGAATATTTGCTCATTTTGTGTGATAACCCTTCTTGGGTAGAGTAAGAAATTTTGGTTGTGTCCTAGTCAGATTCATGTCTCTTTACAATAATAATCCCCATGGAGGTTGAATTTTGGAATATATCCATGTGAGAAAGCTACCACATAAATCCTTTCACCTTGGTTTAGGTAGAGTAAAAAGTAACAGGGTGCTGACCATACCCTCTATAGGTTCCTCTTAGTCATGTTTTACATGCAATCTAGTCTTGATGCTAAACCCTTCCCTAGATACAATGACATAATAGTGGGTTTTTCATCTTAGTTTACCATTTTATTCAATTTTCCAAGGCCAAGCATACATGGTGTATAACTAGGAACCAACATAGTTAATATGGATTTTCTCTCTATCCAAATAAGTGTGCCTTTTTTGTTCATAAAGGTAAGTTACTTGGACACATTATTTCTAAAGATGGACTTGCTATTGATCTTGATAAAATTGAGGCCATTCTAGCATTGTCAGTACCTAAGCATAAGAAGGATTTGAAAAGTTTTCTTAAAAACATATAATTTGTTAGAAGGTTCATACCTAGATTTTCTATTCTTGTGAATCCCATAATATACATGTTGAATAAAAATCAAGCATTATAATGGAACAAAAAAGGAAATGTTATTTTTGATGCCATCAAGTAAGTTATTTCTCAAGAACCAACACTAATCAATTTGGATTTCTCTAAATGTTTCTTCTTGTATGTTTTTTCTAACACCAACACCAACACCATCTACTCTATGTTGATGCAATAAAATTATGGACTTGAGCACCTATATCATTTTTTAGTCAAGCAATAGAAGGTTATGAAGAAAGGTATATATATGTTGAGAAGTAAGTGTTAGATATAATAATAATTATTAATAAATTTAGACATATGGTGTCAAATAAAAAATTTCATGTGATGGTAAACCCTCCAATCATAAGATACTTCCTCTTGCATAAGGACTTGAATGAGAAAAGTTTGAGGTGGATAACTAAATTGATGGAGTATGTTGTTGAGATAAGGGAAACAAAGATAGTAAGAGGATGAGGGTTGTGTGAGCACATATATTTATACCTAAGGGAATAATAAGAAATGGTTTTGGAATCTTAAGGTCATATTATATTTTTTACTTTATCTCCTACAAGTTGGACATAATAAATGGCAAGTTTTTTTTCAAATAGGTGAATATCCTAGGGGTTTAGATCAATCAAAAAGAAGATAATTTAGATTGCAAGAAATACTTTATGTCTTTGTTGGTGGATATATTTTAAGGAAAGAACTCAATGGGGTGTTACTCAGATGTGTAAATATAGATCAAGTTGATAAACTCTTAGAAAAATTCCATGATGGGCCACTAAGAGGTCATTTTATACCTAGAACCATAACTACAAAAATAATAAGGGTTGGTTACTATTGGCCCAACCTATTCAAGGATGCATATGCTTGGGTTAGAAAGTGTCAAAAGTGTGAATTATTTATAGGTAAACAAATAATTTAATCCCTTCCTCTTCACCCAATCCAATTTGAACAACCATTCATGCAGTGAGGGTTGAATTCCATTAGAATGATCAACCCTCCATCTAATGTTGGTCATAAATGGGTTCTTACAGATATGAACTATTTCACAAGGTGGGTAAAGGCATTATCACTAAAGGAGGCTAATTAAACTTTAATTCCTAAATTTAATGAGATCATAATAACAAGTTTTAGAGTACCTATAACCATAATTTTTGATAATTCCATGGCCTTTAATGGAGTAAAGATAATGGAATGGGCTCTAAAATATGACATCTACTTGAGTACTTATTATAATTACTATCCCCAAGGTAATGTGACATCTAATTCAACTAATAAAAACCTAATCAAAATTATAAAGAGAACTATTTAGGACATTCAAAATATTTTACATACTAAATTAACGACAGCCCTATGGGCTCATAGGATCACCTTGAGGGTTGTTATTATTAACTCTCCTTATATACTTGTCTATAGGAGAGAAGCTAGGTTAACTATTTAACTTGAGTTATCAGATCTTGATTTATAAAATCATATTGAGGGGATGGATAATGATCCTATGGATATAATATGGGTATAACTAATGGTCTTGAAGGAAGCAAGGAATCATGTTATTCACACCATGGAATGTCACCAAGCACACGTGAAGAGAAAATTTGACAAGAGAGATATCTAAAGAATATAAAAATAAGGGGATCTTATCTTAAAGTGGGATATTAATATAGATAATCATAGTAAGCATACCAAATTTTATACATTATATATTAGATATTATGTCATCATTGATTGCAAGGAGAATAATGCCTTTCAACTAGTAAGACTAAATGGAGAAGAATTGAGTATCCTAGTCAATGAGATCAACTTCAAACCATGTTATTGAGGTCAGTTCCATCCATTTGTACATATTATAGTACATTTATTTATTTAAGTGATTTATACATAAGTGTTTTCTTTATTTCTTGTGTGTCTTTCCTTCCTCTTAGTGTCTTACGATACATGTTTGGTGTTTATCCAATTTTAGTTTGTTTCATGGTAAGTTTCAAGTTTTATTTTTAGAGTGGCCCCATTTCCCAATGAAAAAGGATAAAACCACTAATATATCAACATTTTAAGTATGTTATCCCTATGATTAGCTAATTTGTTAACCAATTTTGTCTCCTAAGTGAAAAAGGTCAACCCCTATAGATGGAAACTTTCACAGGGTTATTAAAACTTGTATGTGGCATTACAAATGTATTTTCATGATCTCAGAAGGTCTTCATATGGTCATACTTATATTGGTTTAGTTTTTACCAAGGTTTAGTCTTTATATGATGATGAGGCCACCAATTTGCTTACTTTTATAGCCTCATCCATGTTTAATCTATGTCCTTTTCCATGTAAATCTCATAACTATCCATCACTAATGCAAATGAATGAATGATGTTATGATTTTTTATGTTCATTAATATATATTAATGAACATACAAAATCATAACCTCATTCATTCATTTACATTAGTGATGGATACCTATGAGATTTACATGGAAACAGACATAGACTAAGCATGGATGAGGCTATAACAGTAAGCAATTGGTGACCTCATCATCATATAAAGACTAAACCTTGGGAAAAAATAAACCAGCACAAGTATGACCACATGAAGAACTTCCAAGATCATGAAAAGACATTTTTAATACCACATATAAGTTTTAATAACCCTATGAAAGTTTAAATCTATAAGGGGTTGACCTTTTTGACTTAAGAATCAAAATTGGTGTGTGTGTGTGTGTGTGTGTGTGTGTGTGTGTGTGTGTGTGTGTGTGTGTGTGTGTGTGTATTATGTTATGAATTATTGATGATTTTATTTAATTTAATTTTATTGGTGTGAATTTATCTAACAAGAATTTGAAGGGTCATGTAAAGCTATATATTCTTGCTAAATATATAGCTTATATAGGCTACCCATAGAATCTATGTGTTTCACCTATAATTTGCCTATAGCCACTAAAGAAGGTCTATAAAAACTATAGGATTCACCCATAGGTTGTCTAAATCCACTATATAATACCCACAATAATTGTAGGCTTCACCTATAGATTGTCTATATCCACTATAGAGTGCTTGTAGAAACTGTAAGCTCTACCTATAGGTTGCTTGTAGCCATTAAAGAATGCTTGTAGCAATTGAAGGTTTCAAATATAGGTTGCCTATAGCTATTAAAGAATACTTGTAGAAATTGAAGGTTTCAAAAAGGTATACTTAGATTGGTTTGAAAATTTAGGAACAAATTTGAACTCTATGCAAGGGGGCCTATGAAACAATATTTGAAATGTTTTGGGCAACGTAACAGTGCTAGACTACCTAAAAGATGTGGAAAAATGCTTGTTTCAAAAAATATCTAAGGAAAACATAATTTCTCACAAATTTGATAGCATAACACTACCTTTCTTGAATAAAAATTTTGTGGTGTATAGACTCAAACTACAAGTGTTTAACACAAAATGACTTAAGTCTATCAAGTGGTGATAACGATCATGAGTCTTTAAATAACCTTCAACCCAAATTGGGAATTGAACCTAAGTTACCTCAAGTTTAGTGTAAATGGAAAACCCACTTAACACATCAACCCTATGAAATTTTAAATGTGAAAATTTGAATTTAGATTATAAATGAAGGACTTAAAAAACTTTGACAAAGGTCTAGACTCAATTGGGAAACATAACTGTGCCAAAGTGGATGATATGACTCCATATTTTGATGAATTTTTGAAAAAGGAAAATTTATGATTTCTCACAAATTTGGCAACATAAAACTACCTTATTCAAACAAAATTGGGGACCATGTGTTTGGTTTGCATTATTTATTTACACTAAGTTTTGACTCTAATCAAGACTTTAATATATGACAAAACCAACTAATTAATCACTCTTAGATCCTAAACTAAAAAGGTTGCTATTGGAATCGATCAATATACATCAATTTTAGAGGATTTTAAGTGTTCATCCAAAAGTAAATGTGCATTATATAGTAGGGTTTTTACACCTCCCATTCTCTCAAATGACAGTAGTATAGCATGGACCTTGAGGCACACCTTGCACCAACAATACTTCTATGGAAAGTGCAAATATATCTAAGATATGCAAGTTTTTGAATGTTCTATGGGAATCAATTGCATAATTACTTTCACATCAAACAATGCAAAATAAAATCATGGATTTTAGGTCTATATCACAAGGCTTATTGCAAAAAGGTCTAGTCTTTTTTGCAACCACTACATCTTATTGTTCACTCAGTGTAGTACAATGTCCAAAGTGCCACTACATCCCATGTGAAACCCCAATATAGATCCAAATTAAGTCAATTATAGGAGATAAAACCCTGGTCAAAGCATCCCTAAAGAGCTCATGGGAGGTAATGATGCCCCCCTCATAAGCCAAGTTTACATGAAATAAAAGACTAATAGAAAGAATTTAGGGTGATTTTCAAGGTCACCCAAGCTTTGATGAGTCTTTGGGGAATACTTTATATGGCATTCTTTCTATGCCTTAGAATAGGTAATTTACAAATAAGGAAAGCACTTTTGATTCTAAGGGTTCCCTAAAGGGGACAAATAGAAGAACATACACACAACATCCTTGTATTTTGTGAAAATAAAGTGCTAATTGAAACAATGAAAACAAAATTGATAAGTGTGTTCAATTTTAAACCCAAATGAAAGATTTGGTGGTGTTCATTTGACCCCTTAGTCTTAATTTGTAACTTTGAAATCTAACTACAAGATTTAAGCAATAACACCCTAAATGATTTTCCTTTAAGCACCAAAATGAAAAGTTTGATTCATTTTAAAACACCCTTAAAAAAATTTTAAAATGATATATTTAAGCATGCTTTGATGATTTTTCAAGTAAAACCTACAAAAAATGTTATTAAAATGTTTAGCCTAGAAGCACTTTTGAATATGAAATAACCAACTTAGAAAAATGAGCTCTCAAATTTGTGTTAAAAAAAATGACTATCGATGATTATACTAACCAGTGATGGTGATGTTTATGAAGATTGATGATGGTTTTACTAACTAATGATGGTTATGCAGACTGAAAATGATTTTACTAATGTTAACTAATGATAGTTATACTTAATCGATAATGGTTTTTTGATGGTTTACTCAACTGATGATGATTACTGTGTAAACCTATGACAAAGAAAAACAACAAAAAAAAGTTAGAAAATCAAATTTTAAAAGTTTTAATGATCTAAATGAAGGTTTTAAAGTTGCATAATGATCTTATTCATGTGTGGGACTCATTTGGTCCTACCATGTGTGCCATTATGTAAACTAGGAATTTGACTAAGAAGAGGAGATTAGTATTATGTTAGTGATAAAATGAATAAAGCAAATTGACAAACAACACACTAAACTAACACCTTCATACCTATTTAATAGGGTGAGATTAATAACAAAGAAAATGATAAACAAAACTAAAACTAAAAAAAAAAAAAAAATCATTCACCTTCTTTAGATGATTGAAATGCTTGTTGTATTTGCTTGCTTGGCTTGTGCTCATGAAGTCTTCATCAAAGGAGGCTTCGCTATCTCCTCTTCTCCTTAGCACCTTATGGCTTTGGCTTGTCTTGGCTCAATATTTTGGAATCATAACTTTGGCATGTGAGAGATCTTGTAATCAATTTTACATGGTAAATTTTTACAAATTAATATTGAAATTCAATAGGCAAAGCCTCCTATTTATAGATTTTTGAGATTGCTCAGAATCAACCTGAACCATCCATCTTGAGATGAAGATGTGTGGTTGAATATGAATTAATTTTTTTGTAATTAAATATATGATTATCCTCATCATTACATTGGAAAAAGGGGCATTTAAGATGCATGAAGGGTCATTATGAGGGATGGGAGACCTATAATCCTGATATTTATGACATTTATGGCCTAGGGATGTCTTCCCAAGAAATAAGGTCACCTAATGATGTAGATATTCAATATTCATTTCAAAAAATAAGGATTCAAAAAGTTTCCATGGAATTCTTAATTAGGCTCTAATTTGGTTTTATTAGCTCTTAATCATGATTAAGCACTTTGTGCACAAATTACTCAAATTGATCATAATGCCTTATTATTGGTTTAAAATTTGACTGCATTAGAATTAGAAGTCAATTTTAGATGTATTTGAACCATATTCCCATTTAGGATGTTACCAACACAAAATAATAAAGACACATATCTCATATAAAAAAATTGATAGAAAAGAGCAATCTAGAGCACCCAAGTGCAAAATTGGTATTTTGACTCAAAATGATCTGATCAAAGTTAGCTAGCCCATAAATTACATTACCCTATTTAGTGATACCTTGGCCAAAATTGGAACTTAAATATTTCAATTTCAACTCATTTAATGTGTGTTAGTGTTTTTAGGCCACATTGTGCTTTTGGTGGAAATTAGTCAAAATCCTGGTTAGAGGTCATCGATGGCTAGATTTAGGTGTCTACAATTTGCCCTTGTTTGGGAAGGAATTAAAAGCTATAATTATAATAACATATTTTCAAATAATAAAAAATGTACTATATTCCTACAACTATATTGATGATAAACTAACTATATGATGCCCCCTCGAGGGAATGGTTGGCACAAGTAAGTCAGTAAATGGTCCCTCAAAAAGAAAGAAGCAAAATGAGGAGACCAAAAAAAGGAGAGATGATAGGGTGAAAACACAATAATTTTGAAAAAGTAGTTAAAATCATTGAGGATGCAATTGGGATGGTGTATAATGGTTTGCCCAAAGGTAGTTATAAGAATTGTACCCTGATAGTGGCAATGTGGTATGATAACACAATGATTTTCCCAAAGGTGGTTATAATCATTGAGAAGATGGAGCTGCCCTAGGTTAGGACAAACAAACAAGATAATAGCATTCCCTTGTATGGGACAAAAAATTAAAGTGGTCACAACACAATGATTTGTCTAAAGGTAGTTATAATCATTGAGAAATGTAGGTGGGATGGTGTGCAATGATTTGCCCATAGGTGGTTATAATCATTAGACCTCGATTATGTAAAACATGATTTATTAGATGATTGATGATGGTAACTTAACATATAGAGTAATGATGAATTGAAATAACCTACTAGTAGGAGATGCTCATCCAAACTAATAAAGGTTTAAATTCTTTCATGGTTAATTACTCTATTTTGGGATATGGTTAGGATTGAATTGAGATGTCAGTGTTGAAGAGATAACACCATTGTTGAATACAATTCTTGAAGATGAGGTTTTATTTAGTATATGTTGGTAGGTATCATAGTATAACATCAAGAGGACTTGGCTAAAATATGCATACGGACTGACTCCTGTAATTCAATACTCAATAAAAAATAATGCACCAATGATATAAACCATGATGACAATGTAAATATATGAGTATGGATAGATTAAAGTGTAAGTTTGGGAAAGTAATCACCCAATGAAGACACGTAAACTGAATCAAGGTAATAATACTGAAAGCAAACAAACAAGCAAACAAAAAATAATGAAATAGAAACCATATGAACATTGCACCTAGAAAAGAGCTGATAACTTTAAAAATGAAAAAAATGGGGGAATAAAATAAAAATAAGGGGGTGGCTAAGCTATCTCCATATGCACTAGGAAAGTGGGTGATACCTATATAGTTATATGGATGTAATATCGAATTAAAAACTTCATTCCAAATGTAGTTCTCCTAGGAAATGGGAAGAATGTTATAACTGATGAAAACAAATAGAATGGATGTGATAGAATAATATGAATGGTCTTACGAAATGAAAAGTTCATGAGAGAAAAGGCCAAAAAAATAGGGAAATTAAGTGATAAGTGGTTTACTTGAAATTTAGTAAGGGTTCCCAAAATCTTTAAGATAAAAAAATGGTCAATTTTTTTTATTTTTTCAAACAATTTTATAAATGTTTTTAGAATTTTTTTTGAAGTATCTCAACTTTATCAATAATAATAATACACTAAATAGTTCAATCTCATAAAATGATGAGAGAATTAAAACTTAAGTTGCTCACAAAATAGTGAGACTGTAGCTTAGGTTGCTTGCAAAATGGTGAGAGCATCCAAACTTAGGTTTCTCACAAAATGGCAAGAGCATTCAAACTTAGGTTGCTCAAAAAATAGAGAGAGTGTTCAAATTTAGGTTGCTTTTAAAATGATGAAATCATGGTAGAAATGGTGACTAAGATGACCTCAACAAGTATCGATCACTACATACATATTCCTAGCAGAGGACATCAAGTCACTATAGTTCTACCATTACAATGGAGGAATCCGACTAATGTAGTAGTCAATTTAAATAAAATAGGCACAATTGGTAAAAATGCATAATATGACATATGAAGTGGCAAGTTGGTATGTTAAGGCTCAATAAACAAATGTTTCCCCTAGTTTGACCATAGGTGGTTATAACTAGGACATAATGACATAGATTAGTGGTACTAATTTTCCTAAAGGTGGTTATAATTAGTAGCAAGACCGGTGATAAGAAAGGAATAACAAATAAAGGATGCAACTACCAAAACTTCTATCATATTGCTTCTAAATATGATCTCTATCAGAAGTATTTAAAATAACTGATGAAACTAATCAGATTCCTTGATTCTAAAAATGTGTGATGAATGGAAAAAACCAAGGTCAAATGGGCTAAGCTTTAGAACACATTTGGTTGATCGAACATGATGGTAAAGCAGATGGAATGGGCTAAAAGGAATGATATTTGTACAAAGAATAATAGTCATAAAATTGCACCACTAAAATGGTCTTTATAGATAATACACCTTAGCACTCAAGCATAGTACCACTTGAGGTGAATAATATTCATCAACTCAGGAAGTTCATCTCCATCTAGTGTGGCAAGCCTGTATGCTCCTAATCCATAATTTGTAGTAATGATGAAAGGCCCTATCTATTTTGGTTTGAATTTACCTTTATGATTCTTCTCAGTTGTGGTATTATTTTGGTTTTCTTTAAGAGCAAAATCACTAAGTTTAAATGTTCTATAATTGGCATGTTAATTTTAATGGCCTTTGAGTCAATTTTGATATGCTTGAAGATTGTTGATTATAGTTGTGCATTTTTCATCAAGTAGGTCTAACTCTTATAGGCTAGTTACTCGATAGTCCTAATCATCTAGGACATGCTTGAAATATATTCATAGTGAAATTAACTTGACCTCAATGGGAAGGATGGCTTCAGTACCATAAACAAGTATGGAGTGGCTCTTGTAAGAGTATCCTGATTACTACAGTATGCCCAAAGGATGGGGAATATTTGAAGGTGTTAATCATGACTGATATCATTGACAATCATTTTGAGAATATTGATAATGGTTTTGTTTGATGGTATAGCTTGGCCATTACATTAAGGGTAATATGTCATAGAAAAATGCTATGTGATGTTATATTTGGTACATAGCTAGTGTACATTCTTATTCTTGAATGATCCTCTATTATCAAATATAATATTTGATGGGATACCATAGCGGTAAATGAGATGGTTGAAGATGAATTTAATAATTTGATTTCCAATCATGTAATTGAGGGGTATATCTTCAACCCACTTAGTGAAATACTCAGTGGCAGTAAGGATACGTTTATGGCCATCAGATGAAGTGGGGTTGATTTTTCCAATGAGGCTGAGTCCCCATGTATCAAATGGCCATGATGTCAACATTGGTTTCAAATTTTGGCTTGGGGCATGAATTAGATTATCATGCCATTGACATTTGTCACACTTCTTTACATATGCAGCTGCATCTGTGTCTACCATGGGCCAATAATAACCAGTATGCAAGAGATTTTTGGATAGGACTATCTTGATAGAATGAGATTCACATACTCTATGAAATTATCTTAATGATAGTGTAGAATTTACCAAAGTTAACTAATGAAGCAGAGTTCCATCAAAATTATGGTGGTAAAGGGTTGATCCAAGTAGAGAATATTGAGTGGAGTGATGGATAAAAGCTTTGGTTTGTTTTTAGGATAGGTTAGGTGGTAGAACTTAGTCATGAAGGTATTTGTAAAGTTTTGAGTACTAGATGGAATTAGGACCAACAATATCACAAATCATTGCCATAGTTGAGGTTCATGAGCTAGTGTAACCAAATTCTTGACAAGGAATTGATACTCTCTAGCTTTGTCTATTTGTCAAATTAGAGAGACAATAGTAGGCATGGCATCTATAGTTATATTACTAGCCCTTGGTATATTCTCAAATTGGATATTTGTAATTTCTTGTTTTATGGTATTGATCATATCCTTATATAGAAATAACTTGTCATCTTTGGTTTGGAAATGGTTTGTGACTTGATTAATGATTAACTGAGAATCATGATAAACTAGGAGATGAGATATGTGATGAATGTTGTTTAACTCTTTATTTAATCAATATTAAATTGACATCTTATCAACCAGGGATGGTGTCCAAAGCTATCTACAATAAGGTATAGGATGGTAGATCTAGAAGGCTGCTTATGGGGGTGTTTGATTGTCCTATTCTAACTTTTACTAAAGAAAGAAATGTGTCCTAAACTACATGAATTACTCTTTTGATGAAAATAAATAATTCAAATCAATCCACTCTTTTGCTTGAAATTAAAAATCACACTCCTATTTATGCTTGCATGGAAAGTAAATTCACACTCCTATTTAACAAAAGGAAATTTGCTTGACACATCTTTTGTAAAAGAAAACACACTTTTGCTTATAAAGGAAATGATTTTAGAATAAGAAAATGCCTTTAAAATTATGAATTTGTTTTGATGTTTTTATAAATAAATGTAAACATTAACAAGATTCTAATTATTTATAATAATGAATTAACAATACATAACATAAATATCGTACAAATTTCTTGGTTCCAAGGAGAGTGGGCCCTTGCTCCTCTCAGACTCAGGAACAAAGATTAATCAATACTAGAAACTGAAGTGATAATTCATAAAACTGAAATGAATACAATCTAGATAAAACTTGTAATATGCTTGTACAAATATTTTACTCTATTATTTGATCTCTATCATCTGATATCTAATATATATTATATATAAAAATCTTACATTTTATACTAATATAATCAACTCAAAATAGGATGCAAAGAAATATGATTCTTTGGTCAATCTATTCATCCAAAGATAGGAGATTGGATTTCCAAGAGATCCAATTATTTTGATGAAATAGATATCCTATCCTATAATAGTCTTAAGATTCAAACATATATACAACTTTATCGAAAGCAAATCCTACAAAATAGTAGACAATTATTTCCTTATTTGATTTTTAGCTAGAATGATTCTCTCATATCATATCTAGCTACCAACTTCCCTATTTGTAGCTTCATCCTTATAGAATCCATGGAATTGACCCTATAGAGTCTGGAGGAATGATCTTGTAGAGTCATAGAAATAAGCCTGTGTAGTCTATGAAAACAAGCCTACAGAGTCCGTAGAAGCAAGCCTGCATAGTCCATAGAAACAAGCATGAAGAGTCTGCAGAAGCAAGCCTATGGAGTGTTGAGTTGTGGAACTAAAAGCCACACTAAATGTGCAAATGTGGAGGTTGCTGGGTTACACAGTAACTGACATTGGTTAGGCCAACTGACATCAGTTATCTCCAGCTACACAATAATTGGCATCGTTTAGGGATCGGCCGGCATCGATCACCTTTAGACTGACATTGATCGTCTGTGCATTTCTAGAATTCTATTTTTGGAGAACAGTTAGTTTTCATGTAAAGAATAAAATTAGTCTTGAGTCCGCTTTTCTATTTTTGGTAGGATAGATTTGAACCTTTGATTAAGAGGTGCATCTAATGGTGGAGAATGCATGGTTCATGAACCCTAGTACTATATAATAGGGTTAGATCCTCATAGCATGTAGACAATAAGATACAACAACAATTGGGTTGATTGTGATTGTAATTGATTGAGAGAGAAAGAGAACTCTTGAGGGAGAATTATTGTACATCTTAGAGGTGTGAGAAGAAGAGAGATTTCTTCATTGTATTTCCTTCTGGAAGAGTTTAATACAGATTGGTTGTTTCTCATATCTCCTATTCTTTGTTGTTTCTGATTTCTAGTTACTTATTACTTCTAGTTTAATTCCATGTTTAGTTGCTTATACAAAAGTAATCAAGTGTATTCAAAGATCCTAACATGGAGTCCATAGTAGCAAGCTTGTAGAGTCCACAGTTATACTATATGGAGATCAAAATTTAATGTTCACTATACATCATCTGTGTCTTCTTCCTGAACATTCTTCACAACAAAAATTACTAAAACATGTTATGTATTAGATATTAATGACAAAGTAAAGGTTTAATCTTTGGTTCAATATAAACAAGACAAATATCTATTTTCCATGTAATAGTTATCTATAAATCTAAGATTTGTATAAGATAATACCTTCGAGAGATAAATTGAGAGAAATAACATGTCAATAATGATCCATATTCTGAGCTCATCATCTCCTCCAATCTTTACCTTTTACAAGTCCCATTGTAAACATTTATTGGTGTTCATAGATTTGGCATCTACTTTCCACACTTTGACTCAAATAATATTCATCAAATTTATCTATTATATTCTTGTCTAAATTGCTTGTAAATCCCTGATGTGCTTGAATCATTTGTTTCCATATATTGAATTGTTCATTTGATTGTGGAGACCAACTCTGCCATCCTAGAATAGGTATGATCAACAAGGGGGTCTATATCTCATGCTAATCCATTTATACTCTCCCCTAGAGTTTATTACCTCTATTAATATTTCTAAAATTGAGGACGCTATTCTCATACTCCATCTTAAGTTATTTAGAGACATGACCTCTCATCGTTTAAGAGGCACTAAAAGTTGGTCCCATCTATTTAAACTTGAATTCGCCACTGAATCAAAACTCTATCTTGAAAACAAGTCAAAAGAAATATCACAATCATATAAAGCCCATAAATAATGCATTTTAAGCTCATAACTTAACAAATCATAGTTAAAATTCTATTTGATCAATCTAGGAATAGGAAAGGCTGGTCTGTCACATAATCCTATAGTCTTAGCATGATTTATATAGTCATCAAATATACTTTTACATGTTATTTGATTTTTAAATGTAGAATGTAATGCTCTCAGTTTAACTTCTACTACATGAAGGTTTATAAAAAAATTATTGTGCTCATGGTCTCCTAGAATTAAATCATAAAAATAAAACTCATAAAGCAAATCCTACTAATTAGGTTCAGTACTATAGAAAATTTCTAAAAATGTTGTTGGATATAAAATTTTGTAAGGAAGATTATAAGAGATTCTTAGAAGCTACCATATATAAAATTGTTCAAGTAAAAACAAACTATATGCAGGAGAAGGATTCCTACATGCCAATTCCCCTAATTTGCATGCATCTTTCAAATTTTCTTTTAAATCTTGGACTTTAACTTCTAATTCTTTATTTTAATTTTCGAAGAGTTTGTTTGAAGAAGTTGCATCTTTATTTTTCTATTTATGTATGGAATATTCTTCTTCAATTTGATGTAGTATTTGTAAGGGAGGAATGCCTGGATCACTTATTTGACAACTGTGGTCAACAAATACCTTAGGAAGAGAAGGTGAAACATAAAGTGCTTTGGAAGAGTTTACAAAACTCTATAATCTCCTATTTCCCTTCTTCAATTTTTTTTCATATATATAAAGATCTAATTATTCACTTTCATGTTCCTTTATTGTTTCCTCTAATCTATGAACTTGTACTACATGATCAACATATGTTGTGTCTAATTTATGCACTAATAATGAGTTGAGATGATCCTTATTCTATAATTGACTGATCAAGTAAACAATGTCATCTATTTGTTGTTGTTTAAGAGCTTGAGCTTGAAAAATATGAAAAATTAACTACATAATAGGATCATTTAGATTAGATGATTCACCTTTATCATTGGTACATACAATTTTTCCTTTATCCATTGCAGTTTCAACTAGAACAGGTGGTTGTTCCACCATAATTGATTCCTATACCATGTGTGGCTCTTCCTCTGGATTTGGTTCCTCCATTATGATTAAATAATTCCTTTTGAAAGGAATTTATTCAACATGTATAGGTGCAGGGATATTTTGATGTATGGGAGAATGAGATACTATTTTAAGAGTATCTAAAATATCTATAGCTTCTTATTCATCTTCATCTATTAAAATGAGCCTTCTACTTCTTTTAGTCA
This sequence comes from Torreya grandis, assembly GCA_037957365.1. Taxonomy (NCBI): domain Eukaryota; kingdom Viridiplantae; phylum Streptophyta; class Pinopsida; order Cupressales; family Taxaceae; genus Torreya; species Torreya grandis. Next base: position 4,471,887 of record JARHVA010000139.1, read on the forward strand.
CTCTCTAAGCTACATTTGGTTAGCTTTCCTTCACAACCATCAAACCCTCAGTCTTCTCAAGTTCTATAGCAATATTTAATCTCAAATTTCTTCTTCTTGACAAGGGAATTAGTTTCACTACAGATTCATGAGGTTCTTGTGGGGACTTTGAAACTTCAAAGTTTTGAGACCTTATGAATCTTCTTCTTGAAAAAGAAGAAGGGATTTTTGTTGGGACTATGTCTGTGATTTCTTCCTTGGCATTATTTTATTAGTTGATGTAGTAGGTAGAGATGAACATTCCTATGGTGAATTTGAGGTTTCTTGTGTAGGCAAATTTGGAATTTATTGTGCTATACTACTCTGAAATTCCACCCAGACCTCTTGTCCTTGTTGAAATAAGCGATGTTGGATAATGAGATGAATAAGGCCATGATGCCTAAGAGTAGCATTAGGTATTGTAGACATAATTTTTAGATCAGCATATAAGAAGTATGGGAGGTTAATTTTGTACTGAGAGTTTTGACTCCCATGCTTAAGGTGTATTAACATTTTCATGGTGTCTTCCCCTAAAATATTGTGTTTCCCCTCACAAATTATATACTTAAGTACCCACTTGGCTACAGATTTTTGGGGTTCAAGAAGTGAATTTCTACTAATCTCTTTTGATTTTCCCTTGAAATATACTAGACATGAAGTCCCATTCTACTCATTACCATTAAACTAACTAATTAAATCACTAAATGAAATTATGCTTGTAGATCTCATTCCCTCTTCTAGACCTTGTATAATGTGGCTTATAATTTAAGTTATAACAAGAATAATAATGCCTTTCACAATTGAAAATTTAGGGGTGAGATTAGTGATGAATTCAATTACCATTGTTTCATCGAAACCCTGTAACTTTTTAATGAAATGTAGCCATCCATTGGCTCTAAACACTACCACATAAGCTTTGTCTTTATGAAACTTTGATGCATTCTTTGGATCTAATCTCATCTTTTATCCCATTTCTATGTGGATTTATAGATAACTCTATTCCTTTAACTCTGATTGGGGTTTAAACCAGTCTTTTTTTGAAATTGGTAGGCAATAGTCACTGAAGATTTATAGACCAAATTTTGTTGAAGTCTATAGAAATGAAATGATTCATATGAAATTCTACAACTGCATGAGTTCATAGTTTGATATGATGACTTGATACAGTTAATAACCACACATTTTTATGGAGTGTGCTAGCCATTTTTTCCATTATTAAAAATTGGGTGAAATGATGATGTGTCAATTTGATGGTGACAGTGATTCATTACTTCATTTAAAACCCCTTTTATGATGTCCTATCATTATTATGATAGATGACTCAATTGATTGTATCAAAGCTGCACTCTTATCCATACACTTTTGGCAACTCATTTGCATGCTTTTATATTATGGCATATATCATGTCATTCCATTTCAAAAGATTCAAATTTGGATCATCTCCACAGAATACATCTTAATTAAATTGAAGATAATTAGTTAACTAAACATAGATAAATAAAAAAAATGCCTTACTTACTTTGGTCTTAGATTTATCCTTTGCTCACTATTTGTCCTGCACAAATAAGTTTGCATGGATTAGTCAACATAACCAATCATAGTGACATGATGAGATTCTATGTTTTTCTTATAATTTTTTTTGCCCTTTGGGCAGCTATTGCTAGTTTCCTAGCCAAAGCCCTTTTTGCAATGCATAGCCAACCAACAAGCTAGTTTTTTGGGTATACATTGTCAATAATATCCCTAGAAGGATTTTCACTATTGATAATTATTTATTTATTTTTACTGGAGGATTATCAAGGAACATGTTCTATGGAATAAGCAGAGCTCTCTATAATAGCTACTTGATCTTTTACCTTTTAAATAAATTCTTTTTTATCAAGAGGTTTTTGATAAAGCTTCAATATGTGTCCATTAACTAACAGAGCTCTTTTGCTATCATCAATAGGTATTATCTTAATATAACCATTCTCATAGACCTCCTCACACTGATAAGGTCCAACCACTTGATTTTTAGGTTTCCTTTAAACTATTAAAATTTGGAATCAAACAACAATGCCCAATCTCCTTTTTGAAACTTTCATTGCTTGATTTGTGAATCATGTCAAACTTTTCTTTGATGATATACCAATTCAATTATTTGTATTGATTCCATCCTCATTTCATCAAGTTGATTAATTTGCAAGAGTCTTTCTTTCTATATATCTTCTAATTAAATTCCTACTACAGCTATTTATTAAGTTTGTAATTCAAATTCAACAGAGAATAAAGGTTTCTTACCATAAACCAATTCATAAAGTGAAAATCTAGTTGTTGTTTTCCAAGTAGCATTATAGGCCCAAACATCTTTTGGTACCTTATCTACCTAATCCTTTCTACTAGAATTAACAAACTTAGTTAAAATAATTTCTAGTTCTCTATTGGTGACTTCAACTTGCCCATTAGCCTGTGGGTGGTATGGAGATGTTTTTCTATGTTGAGCTTGACATACTTGCATTATGTGCTTTATCATGTTTGACATGAACTACATTCCTTGATCTGAGACTATCTCTCTTTGATCTCTAAATCTTTTCATGATTTTGAAATATAATAAATCAACTACCATCTCTTCTCTTACATGAGTTAATACTTCCACTTCGACCCACTTGGTCATATAATCTATACATACTAAGAGATATTCTTTTTCTCTGGAAGGAGAATCTACAGGACCTATAAAATCAATTCCCCATTTCTCAAATGGTTCTAAAACTAATTGAGGATGAGGGTGTAGAGGCATCTCTATTAAAAGAGTAGGTTGTCTAATTCTCTAACAAGCATCATAGTGTCTGACATATCTATTTACTTGTTGATGAAGGTGAGGCCAATATTATCCTACTCCTAAGATTTTATATATGGTTCTTTGTGATGAGTAATGACCTCCTCCTGGTTCATCATGATAAGTTCTAACGATATCATAAGCTTCACCATTTGTTACACACCTACAAAACACATGGTTAGGTCCAAGTTTAAATAACATTCTATTAATCCATTTAAAAGAACTTTCCTTGATTAAATGTTTCTTTTTTTGTGAAAATTACAGAGAAAACTTCCCTATGGTGAGGTAATTGGCTATATCAGCAAACCATAGAGATTTTTATGAAATAACAAATAATTGTTCATCTGGAAAGTCATCTTCCACTTATTTTTCTTCACTTGTAATGTTCATTCTTGACAAGAAATCAACAACTACATTAGACTTCCCTAGTTTATCTATAATAGTAACATCAAATTCTTGTAAGAGTAATAACCATCTAATAATCCTACCTCCCATAATTGGTTTGTTGGTAAGATATCTAATAGTTGAATGGTCTATATAGACAAATACCTTGTAGCCTATTATGTAGTGTCTGAATTTGTTAATTGCATAGACTACAACTAGGAATTCCCTCTTAGTTGTGGTGTAATTTCTTTCATTAGGTGTCATGTTTTTGATAATATAATATATAGCATACATGTTACCCTCTTCATCATTTTATCTAAGGACTGCTCCTAGTGTTGTATTGGAAGCATATGTGTATATATGGAATGGTTTAGTCCAATCTGGTCCTCTCAATACTAGAGCAGTAACAAGTTTAGCTTTGATGGTTTCAAAGGCCTACTAACAACTATCACTCCATTCAAATGTACTATCTTTTGTAAGCAAAAAAAACATCAGAGCAACTATTTGGCTAAAATTATCTATGAAGTATCTTTAGTAACTAGCATATCCCAAAAAACTCTTTATTTTAGTTTATGTTTGTGGGATAGGTAAGTTGGAGATTATTTTGACTTTCTTTGGATCTACTTGAATGCTTTTTGTAGAAATATGGTATCCCAACACTATTCTTTCATCCATCATCAACAAACATTTCTCATGGCTCAAAGATAATTGATGTTTCTCACATCTTATTAATACTCTTTTCAAGTTAGTAAGAGCATCTTCATAAGTTCCACCATAAATGGTGAAATCATCCATATATAATTCAACACAATCATTTGTAAGGTTAGAGAATATTGCTATAATTTCTCTTTAGAAGGTTGTTGGAGCATTACAGAGTCTAAATGGAAGTACTCGGTAAGTAAAATTCTCCAAGGGTAGGTAAATGTGGTTTTATCTTGATCTTCAGTTGCTATCATTATCTAGTTATACCTACTAAACCCATCCAAGAAAGAAAAATATCTTTTTCCTGCCAAGTTGTCAAGAACTTGATCAATGAAAGGTAAAGAAAAGTAATCTCTTAGTGTTGCTTTGTTCAGTTCTCTATAATCTACACATACCCTTAATTTTCCATTTTTCTTAGGCACAATTATTAGAGGTGAAACCCTCTAGATGTTTGAGATGGGATAAATAAACCCAACTTCTAGCAACTTTTGGATCTCTATTTTGACTATCTCCTTTAATGCTGGGTTTATTCTTCTTTGTGGTTGTCTAATTGGTTTGATAGATTCTATGTAAATGTGATGAGTGAATATGTTAGGGTGAATTCCCTTCATATTGGTATAATCCAAAGCAAAATCTTTGGTATGTCTTTCTATTACTTCAAAGAGTTGATCTTCCTCTTCATTTTTTAACCAACTATTGATGTTCAAAATCTTTCAAGGTAATACCATGATTAGTTTTGTACCTAGGTAGTTGGATTCTATTTTCTTTAATTCATTAATTAATGATTCCAAAGGACATGGATGAGGAAGTAGCTTATGAAACATGGTTACATTATCAATAAACTCTTTTCTAGGAGGAATTAGTCTTGCTAAAGAATAATGGAATGCATCTAAGAAATGAGTTTTTTGTTGTTATGCTAATTTGCACACACTTTCCTGAATCAATCCATGATCATATGATGAAGAAACAATAAAATAATTAGAAGTGGATGTTTTAAAATATTCTATCTGACCCAAGAATTCTAAACTAAGGTAGTCCATAGTTTTTGGACTGACTGAGTTTGTAGCTTTCAGACTGGCAGAGTCCGTAGCTTTCAGACTAGCAGAGTCCATAGATTTTAGACTAGTAGATTCCATAGATTATAGGTATATGTATCCATTCAATTCTTCCAAGTGTTTTTTAACTGTGATCATAGCTAATGAGGAAATATTGTTTAATGCGTTGTTTGATTTATCCCCCCAAAGTTATTGTATGTGATTTGTTGATGGTTTTGTAGGAGGATATAAAGAGATGCATTTGGATTTGAATCCATTATAAATGTTCATGTCTCCTGACCTACAATCAATTAATGTTGCTATAGTAGCCAACCATGGTCTACCTAGAATTATGGGATATCCTAGATTCTTTGTTTTGGGTTATAAGACCATGAAATCTATTGGATATTCCCAAGACTCTATTAGTACTTCAATATTTTCTATAATCCCTTCTTGTTTAGTTACAAATTCATCTACCATTTGAAGAATGGTAGTTATGGGTTGCATTTTAATAAGAGAATGTATGGAGAGTATCAATTATTATAACATTAATTGTTGCTCCTAAATCTACCTAGATGTTATGAATTTCTTTTCCTCAAATTTTGACTGTGATCACTGGGCTTCCTAGATCTATATATTTTGGAAATGATAGTTTTCTTGCTAATAAATCAGTAACTTTTTTATCAACATGAATGGTTCTTAGATATTTTGCTTTCCTCCTAGGTGTCTTGATATAAAGGTTTTTGATGATCTTGTTTAATTTAGGTATATTTCTAATAGCTTGTAGAAGGGGTAACTCGATATTGATATTTTGTAACTCATGGACCAAGTTTGATTCTAGTTTAATACCAATTTCTTTCAATCTTTCAGGAAAAGGAACTGCTCGGGTAGTAGTTTTTTCTTTGTTTGCTTCAGGGCTCATTTTGATTTTGGCCTCTCCAATGTTTAATTGAGATGAGTTTATTTTTTATTTTTCATAAAGTATTTTAAAAATCAGAACTAGATGTTTTTGTATGGTTTTTCCTAATCTTAAGTGTATGTCTAAACACTCAATAACTCTAACATTGATTGTCTCTTCCTATTCATTAACATAAATAGGTGTTGGTTGTTTATTTTTCATATTTTCTATTGGTTGTGCATGAATTAAGGGTTGATTAATTTGTCCTTATTGCTAAATAACTGGGGATGGCATAATAGTTTGATGTTAAAGTGGTCTTCTTGGTTGGGTGAATTTTGGCTATGGGTTCCATGGTTGATTCCATTATTGTTGTGGTTGTGGCATCATCCATGGGGGTGTTGGCATCCAATCTTGTCCTACCCATATATTTTGTATTGATGGAATTTGGGGTTGATTCAAAAAAGGTGAAGGAACTAAAACATTCAATGGTGCCATCCATGGATTAACTAGGTTTTTTACATTAAACTATCCTTGATCTTAGTTTTATGGGGCAAAGTTTTGTCTCAGGATATAATTTACTTCTTCAGTGGACTGGACTTATGTTTTTATTTGATTATTTAAAATAGGTAGAAGGGTACAATGTTTGGTATCATAATATATTGCATCATAGAACCCACATGATGAAACATTAGTTCTATCTAGGGAGTAGTCTCTATGGGCATGTTTCTATCTACACTTAGGACAGTAAATTGCTAAGGGTTTTGTTGCATTTGCCTTAGCTTGAAGGCCATCCAAATTACTGTTTAATGTAACTAGGATATCTATCTTTAGATTAGTAAATTCTTACATTAGCTTACCCACTTCAGTAGATTTCCCAAACCTTCCTTTCCTAATTCTAGGTTTCGTTTAAGATTAATTCATACAAAGCTCACAAATCTGATCAAAAGCCAACTTATTTATATCTCCACCTCCCATCATATTGAAGGCATCTTTAGTATCTCCATCCAACCCTTTCAAGAAAACCAATTTTTGAACTTCTTCAGTGAGTGGATAATTGCTTCTTTTATGAGTGAACATGAATCTATCCAAATAATCCTCTAAATATTCATCCTCATTCTATTTGATTTTTAAAAAATCCTCTTTTCTTTTTTGTACTCGACAGTAATCTTGGTATTTGTTCAAGAATTTTTTTTCCATGTCATCCAATGTTCTAATAGAATCACTAGGTAAACCCATGAACCATCTCATAACTACATCTTTAAGTGTAGAGGGAAATAGTTTTAATTTTTGGCTATCTATTGTGTAATCATAGGTTTGACATAACACCTTAAACTCAAAAAAGAATTGATTAGGATCTTCTATAGATCTTCCCTATAAATTTGGTAGATTAGCTGGTGAAATATTTTTGATAGGGGTATGATCATTAGGATTTTCAACAATAGGAAAGGAAAAAGTCCTTCCTAGTTGTGCAAGTTGTTGATTTTGTTGGAGAGCCATTTCTTCTTCTGATGATGTTTTAAAGCCAAGATGATCTTCCCACTGAATATTTGTGGTATTATTTATGGTTTGTTCAAAATTATCAAAAAAAAAATTAGTTATAGATTTTTGAAATGCTTCTTTTAAATCCTTGGCAATTTCTAAATAGTGTCTTCCTACAAGAGATTGATCTTGAAGAATTTGTCCTATGGGACTTGCTTGTGGCAATGGCTTGGTTTCTATCCAAGTTTCAAAAAATCCTTGTAGATAGGTTTCACTTGTAACTTCTGGTTCACTACTCAGAGATGTTGAAGGAGTGTCAACTTATGTTCTTTGTGGAAACTTTGGGATGAATCACCCTTTAGAATCTTTAGAACGGTACATCAATTTATTGAATTTTTATGGGATTTTATGGGTTTTTATAATGTTTTCTATTTTTTAATCTAGACAAAAAATTATTACCTTAATAACACCTTATGTCCCCATCAATGGCACCAAAAATGATGAGTGTCATTTAAATCCTCATTTAATTAATATTCAATTAATGTCTTATCAACCAGGGTTAGTATTCAAAGTTATCTGTAGTAAGGTATAGGATGGTAGATCTAGAAGGATACTTATGGGGGTGTTTGATTGTCCTATTCTAACTTTGACTAAATAAATAAATGTGTCTTAAACTACATGATTCACTCTTTTGATGAAAATAAAGAAATCAAATCAATCCACTCTTTTTCTTAAAAGTAAAAATCACACTCCTATTTACGCTTGCATGGAAAGTAAATTCACAATCCTATTTAAAAAAAGGAAATTTGCTTCACATGTCTACTATAAAATAAAACACACTTTTGATTAGAAAGGAAATGATTTTATAATAATAAAATGCCTTTAAAATTATGAATTTGTTTTGATGTTTTTATGAATAAATGTAAACATTAACAAGATTCTAATTAGTTATAACAACGAATTAATAAAACATAACATGAATATCATACAAAATTCCTAGTTCTAAGGAGAGTAGGCCCTTGCTCCTCTTAGACTTAGGAATAAAGATTAATCAATACCAGAAATTGAAGTGATAATTCATAAAACTGAAATGATTACAATCTAGCTAAAACCTGTAATATGCTTGTACAAATCTTTTCCTCTATTATCTACTCTTTATCATCTGATATCTAATATATATTATATATGAAAATCTTAAATTTTATAATAATATAATCAACTCAAAATAGGATGAAAATAAATAGGATTCCTTGGTCAATCCATTCATCCAAAGATAGGAGATTGGATTTCCAAGAGATCCAATTATTTTGATGAAATAGATATCCTATCCTATAATAGTTCTAAGATCCAAATATATATACAAATTTATCAAAATAAAATCCTAAAAAATAGTAGGTGGTTATTTCCTTATTTGATTCTAGCTGGAATGATTCTCTTTTATCCTATCTAGCTGCCAGCTTCCCCATTTGTAGCTTCGTCCTTATATAATCCACAAAATTAACCCTATAGAGTTAGGAGGAATGAGCCTACAGAGTCTATATAAATAATCTTATAGAGTTCATAGAAACAAGCCTATAGAGTCCATATAAATAAGCCTACAGAGTCTATAGAAACAATCTTGCAAAGTCCATATAAATAAGCCTACAAAGTCCATAGAAGCAAGCCTGCAGAGTCCGTAATAGCAAGCCTGCGGAGTCTGTAGTTCTACTGGATGGAGATCAAAATTGAATGTTCACTATACATCATCTGTGTCTTCTTCCTAAGCATTTTTCACAACAAAAATAACTAAAATATGCTATGTATTAGACATTAATGACTAAGTAAAGGTTTAATCTTTGGTTTAATATAAACAAGACAAATATCTATTTTCCATGTAATAGCTATCTAACAATCCAAAATTTGCATAAGATAATATCCTTCAAGAGATGAATTGAGGGAAATAAAATGTCAATAATGAGCCATATTCTAAGCTCATCAATATGTTCCAATGTACTACCTATTGAAGTCCTGTGATAAGTGCTTCATACTTGACCATGTTGTTTGTATAAGGAAAACTAATTCTAAATGATTTAGGGATTAGATCCCCCTATGGTGTAATAAATAAGGGTCCTACCCCTAATTCATATCTAGTAAATAAACCATAAAAATATATATTCTAGTGCTACTCCTCAAGAGGTGTGTCAATGATGGTCATTATGGATTCATCAGGAAAATAAAATGTGAGTGGCTTTATGTCTACAAGGGATGCTTCAGCAAGTTGATTTGCAAGGACCTATCTTTTGATTGGCATACTCTATGTGAAACTCACTAATAAACATGATTTATTTGGCCATTATACCTTGTAGATCTATTTTATATAGTAGATATTTTAGTGTATCTACTTTTAAAATGATCGTGGTCTTATTGTTCAACATGTAATGGCATAGTTGATGAGCTGTAAAGACAATGGCTAGATAAGATTTTTCAATAGGTGCATAATTATGTTCATATGTGACCAAGGTATGGCTTAATTATTATATTGCATGCTATTTTTCATTATTATCATGTTGATCTAAAATTTCCCTCAAGGCATTATCAGTAGCTGATAGATACAACAAGAATGGCTTTCCTGGCATAAGAGGTAACAAAATAGGTAGATTAGCTAGATAGTCCTTGAGTTGTTCAAAAGTTATTTGATAGTGGTCATTCGAGTGAAATGCAACTCAATTATTCAAAAGATGTGTAAATACATGACACTTTTCTTCTAGTTGAAAGATGAAGCATTGGATTGATGAGATCTTGCCCTACAAACTATAGAGTTGCTTTAAATTGGTTGGTGGTGGCATCTCAGTGATAGCATAAAATTTGGTAAAATTAACTTAAATTCCCCTATGAGACATAATGAATCCAATTAAATTTCCTAATTTTATTCTAAAAACACATTTATTTGGATTGAATCTGACTTTGTAATCCCCCAATCTATCAAATATCCTATGTAGCACTATTGAATGGTTAGCCTTGGTTTTGGATTTTCCTAATATGTCATTGACATAGTCTTCAACAATATCATGCATCATATCATGTAATATGACAATCATGGACCTTTGATATGTAGCTCTAACATTCTTAAGACCAAATGAGATTACCTGATAACAAAATATTCTCCATGGAGTGGTGAACACTATTTTATGTTGGTCTTCTTATATTATTTTGATCTAGTTGTATCCTGAAAATCCATCTATGAGTGAAAGCATTTCATAACCTACCATGGAGTGAAATATCATGTCAATATTAGGTAATGGAAAATCATCCTTAGGACAAGACTTGTTTATATCTCAAAAATTAGTATAGTTTCTAATTCCTTCAAGATTTTTGCTAATAGGTACACCATTAGATATCCATTATGTGTAGTCAATGAACCAAATACATCTTGCTTCTAAGAGTTTTTCCAACTCTTTCTTTACCAATAAAACAATGTGAGGATGTATCTTATATAGATTTTGTTTCACTAGTTTGGCATCAGGACTGACCATAAGGTGGTGTAGAACCAAGGTGGGGTCCAAACCTGGCATGTCAGAATAAGCCCATACAAAGATATCTACAAATTCTCTCAACAGAGCTGTAAAGACTTCATGCTCCTCCTTAGTGAGGGATGCACCTAATTTTATCCATTTCAAGTCTGATGGAGTCATGATGTTTACCTATATTTTATCTTTGACTACAAGGGTCAAACCATCTTTTAGGATTTAGGTAAAGACTTGAACTATTGTACTATATCAAGGTCCTATGTTAGGATCTGCTCTTCACTATCTCCTAAGCATGATGAATCTAAGCTCCCTAATGTGAGATCTAGCCATGTGACAAAAATAGTTCTAAATTCTTGAATAATTTGATCAAATACTTATTATTGCATAAAAATAAATTTGGATCCACAATCAAGTTCATCATTGGTGGTCTCCTAGTCTAAACTTGAAGAAGAATGAACGCCCCCATCTAATGGTGCCTAAAATAGGTTTTCACCACTAGACTGGCCTTTATCTTTACTTTTTCCTTGGTCAAAAATGCCTCACAAAGTTTTTCACTTTGAGACCTCAATGTTCTATTTATTTATTTTTGGCTAAGGGTGTTCACCCACTCTCTAAAAAAGGCTTTAGGATCCAATGTAATTGAGAATCTTGATTTATGATTGTCTCTAAGGCCTAAAAAGTCACAAAAGGCCTCATCATTTTGAAACTCATCAATTAACAAATTAGATTTTGTTTGGTCCCAATCCATCAATTAGGGTTAGTATAATAGCAATGGGTTGTGATGAATGATTGGGGTAAGAGTACATATGTCATTGTTATCAAACAAGTTAGTCTCAGCTAGGTCATCAAAGGTGAGGATATGATCAAACTTTGCTTCATTGTCAGCATCATCATCACTAGTAATCAGTGATAGAACTTGAATAAGATATGTTGGGTTACCCCTAAGTAGTTTAAATTCAAGTCCATAGGGTCTTTTATACTTAGTCATGAAAATTGGCTCAATGGTTCCTTGGTGATTCAGTCAAAGGCCTCTTCCTTCATAACCTTGATGGTCCATGATCTTATTGGGAATAGGATACTTTTCACTTTTATAATAATCAGCTTAGTTGTAACTATACAACCATGATTCATCCCCTTCAAGAGGGTCTAGTTTGAGGCCAAATATTGGTATAAACATGATAGGTCCCTTATCTTTGTTCTTTTATTTCTAATGCATGTGTGGGGTATTTTTAGGATATCCAAAGGTATTTGGATCCTAAGGAAGATTGGAAATATGGAAGGTATCATGGGTCACATATTCCCTTGGGCCATTATCTAAAATGGTGAAATGATTGGAAGATTCAAGAAGTATCATGTGGGAAAGAGAATCCAAGGTATTAGGATCTATACAATTATCCTCTGGAGAATCAATAAGTATGGCCTTTCCTTTATCCTACTTGGAACTTGGATTCATGCCATATTGGTAATTGTAGCTTTGAAGCAGCCTCAAGATGTTTGTAGTGTTCATATGGGTGTAAATTTCTTGGAATATTCACTTCCATTCTTGAGTGGGAGAACTTGATACATTGGTGCAACATTGATGGGACTGCATGAATCTCATGTAACCAAGGCCTACCTAAAAGTATATTATATGACAACTCAAGTTCAATCACATTGTAAAGTGTATCATGGGTCAAAGTCCCAATTATAAATGGTAAGTTAATGGTGCCTTGTGATTCTCTTTCCTAATTATTATAGGCTTTGATAGTTATCATTTCTGGTTGGAGATATACCATTGTGTACCCAAGAAGCTTGATGAGCTTTAGAGACACTGTGTTGAGGTTTGATCAGTTGTCTATAAGGACACATTTCACTTTATGTCACTTTATATAAACTTCTATATATATATAATGGATTATTATGGAGTGGTCCAAGGGAAGACATATCACTTTGGTTGAATGTGACTTGTTGTCATTGAGTTAGGTGTCCAACCAAAGCTTGAAATTTATCAGGGGATATGTCACTAACAATAGTAGATTGGGTTAAAAACTCATTAAAAATATTCTTCTAGATTGTTGACATTCATAACAAATCTAAAATGAAAATTTGTGCTAGTGTCTTCTGTAATTGTTCCACAATATCAAAATTATTATCTTGGTCAATGGTGAATGGTTTATTATGAGGGTAAATGGTTGGATGGATAACAGGTAAAGTGGTAGATGGTTGTGGACTTGGGATAGTAATATTTGACCTATAAGTTATGATTACACAATCAGAATTAGATGTTAAACCATAATTACTAACAAATGTTGGGAATGGTGTGGGACTAGATGAGACAAGTCTTGGTTGTTAGTGCACTTGTATGTGGTCATATGTCAAGGGTGATTTATTAGTATACGGTCTAAAAGTGGAAGTCTTGATTTTTTTATTCTCTTGTGTATGGTCCCAGGTCAAAGAAGGATTATCCATGTAATTTGGTTGAGTGGTATTATTTAGCAATGGTCTAGATTGATTAGTGCTCGATCTAGGATTAATGGAGATGATATTGATACTACCCCTTGCAATATGACCTACTCCCCTTTTGTATTCATGTGAAAATGTATGGTAGGTTTTTTGGTTGTTACCATTTTGACCTTGGTTTTGTCCTTTGTTTTGATGTTGTGGGTTCTTTTATTGATTCTACTAATGTTGTTGGTTCAACCTTTGATTTTGATACTATTGATTTTATTTTTTCACTAGCTGGTGTTGTTGTTTATTGTTATGTTACTACTATGTGTTATACTATGGAAAATGGTTTTTATAAATCCCAATATTTTGATTGGAGGTGGAAACACCATTATCTAATGTTATATCCCCATTATCTAACATAATCTCAATCAAATTCTTGATTTGTACACATCATCATAGATTTTGCCCATTGACCTGATGATATTCATAGAATTCATTTTCATGATACCAATCAGGATAAAGAATACCTTATGGATAATGCTTTGGTATAGGCCAAAAAATCAAAATATTAGAGATAAGTTTTCAAAATACAGACTCAATAGGCTCTCCTAGGTCACTAAAGACATGATGCATAGGCACAGTTCTCCCTGAAAGTGGGGTTTATAATGGTAAAGGTTCTTATATTTGTTGCATAGGTCTCGATTGTTGTGCTTGTGGCATTGATTATTGTTGGGTAGGAGTAAGTTAAAAAGGTGGTGCAGATGATGTTTGCATTATTTGGACATGATGTGACTATGTTACTTCAATACCCACAACATTACTATTACGGTTGAATTACTTTGGTTTATCTTGGTTATTGACCTATACTAGTTGTGATGCTTACGCTTGGATTAGATGTTGGTTTTGGCCACTTCCCTAATTAGTACCTTGATTTTGATTAGTTAATGTAAGCTTGATGATCCCTTTATTAATAAGGGCTCACTCAATCAACAAGCCTTTGTTGATGATCTCCTTGAAAGTATGTGAACATTTTAATTCTAGATGATAAGTTATCTCACTATGCAAATTTTTAGTAAACATAAAAGCTAATTATTTATTTGGTAAACTATGGGTAAATTGGATTACAAGGGTTCTCCATCACTATATATAACTTTAAAAACTCTCACCAACCTTTTGTTTTGTTTGTGTTAAGTCAACCAATGAAATCTCATGTTCAAGATTATAGAGAAAGTGTTGCATAAACATATCAGAAAGATCATTAAATTTGTTACTAAATTCTTTGGAAACCTTAAAAACCACTCTAAGGCTTATCCAGCCAAACTCCTTAGAAAAATTAACAAAATGTATATATCATTATATGCCACTAATTGACATGCGACAAAGAACTCATTAAATGGGACTTAGGGTCACCTTTCCCTTTGTATTTGTCAAATTTTGGTGGTTTGTATTTTGGGGGAAATGGTATCTACAAGTACTCCATGTTGAATGGATAAGAACACACATCATCTAATTTAAACTTTTTAGTCTGTTTCCCAACCTAAATGGTAGTAATTACATCCTTCATTTTTTACAATTCTTAGGATAGGAAACTAGAAGGAACATTGGTTTGAGGGAGAATATTGGTCTGGGTAGATGGTTTGGAGGTCACAAGTGGGATACTTTGGCTAGGGTATTATGGAGATATCTATTGGGGTATATTGGTTTGGTTGGGAAATGGATGAGGAATATGCATACGTAGATTAGGATGTACTTGAAATTGCACATTTAATTATGTAATATTCTAGTTTAGGTTGGCTATGAAGGTCTGACTTAGAGAATTTTGTAGTTGGGATGGAGGGATATAAATATATTTTGCTTACTATGATTGAAAAGAGACATGTTGTTGACTAATCAAACCTTGTTGTTGAGTGGGAACCTATGGACCATGACCCTATCTTTGAACTTGTGGCACATTTTAAACCAATTATTATGTAGTAGGTACTTGAGAAACATGGGAGGCTCTTTGTTGCATGAATCCTTATTGGGAAGTGAAAGCATGTTGAATATTTGACTTCTATTACTGACAAATATTTACACATTGTTGGCTAGTCATCATTTGGTTTTGGAATGGTACACTAGTCTATGATTGAAGATGTATTTTTGTCACTACCTGATGAGTTAGAAATTTTATTACCCCTTATTGAGGTGAAAATACATCCAACCTCTATTGTGTTGGTACACTAGATTGTACCTGCTATTGTAGAATACAACTCATCCCTTGTTGAGGAGGAGTAGTATTTTTCACATTCTATTATTGAGGTGTGACATTGGGTGTTATTTGGCTACCTAATCCTATTGCTTAAATGGTTGATGAAGCAACTAGTTGAGGTTGGGATGTAGAAACTCGTACTCCCTATTTTGGAGAACCACTTGTAGTGTTAACTAAAGGCACATTTTGTTGACTAATTGTTTGTGTTAGTACCATTTTGATTTAGATTGGACATTGCATACACATTGTCCACTTTATTTTTCTCATTATTCTATGTAGAAGCATAAGTCACTTCTTCAATAATGGGCATATGCAACAAGTTGTCTACTAAAGTGTTTTGCAAGAATGGGTTTGAACTCTGATTGTCTTGAACATTTAACTCTATCAAAACTTTTGTTGAAGGAACTATGTTAGTAAGAGGTTTTCTCACCATGGTCATCTGATTAAAATTATGTGCTAGATTTAGGTAGGTTTGATATGATGCCTACATTTGGTTAAAGTGATCTTTCATGATATTTTTTCCTCTATTAGGTATATTAGGGTCCTAATACATTGTTTAGAATAGAGAAAAAGGATTGCTAAAAGAAGCCTATTAATCATAAATTATGTTGTGGGGAATTCTTACTAGGCTTGGTAAATTATCATGGGTGAAGTATAATGGAAACTTGGCCCCTACCTCTATGGATCTAACCAAAATGTCATCTTTTTTCTCTAATAAATGATTCTCAAATGAAAATATATCATATGTGGAAGTCTTATTAGTAGAGCATGACTGTTGAGAAAGTAGTTCCTCAGTTGTGAGTATTGTAGATAGGTATTATGTGGTTTATTCTTGGTCTTGTTCTAAATAAGGTGGTGTATTAACAAAATAGTTAGCTAATGGATCTTAGCTTTGTGTCCCTAATTAATTATTATAAGAGGGATAAAGATCCATTTCATAATTAATATTATCCATGTAGGGGTCTTGCACCATTAATTCCTATGCAACCACATTACTAGCCCACAAATTTTACATGAGTCCACTAAAAATGTAGGAATACATGTTGGGATCCATAGTAAATACTTTTTCAATAAAATTTCAAAGAGTTCTACAAACTCTTAAAAGACAATGTCTAAACTCTGATGTTCAAACTTGGTCTAGATTCATCAAAAGGATCAAAAGGCTTATGTAAAGATTTTTTATAACACAAGATAATGTTAATTGTCTAACGTTACATGTATTACACAAAAATATTAAGTAAATGAACCAAAAATCAAAATGCCAAACTCTAAATTCAAAGTGTTTTAAATCAATCTAGTCTAGGAAATTAAAAGTTGTTATGTCTTTTGGCCAAAACACAACATCAAAAGATAGGCTCAAACAAGGCATGAGCTAGGACTCTTGGCCAAATGATGTCAAAATCTAGACTTTAAAATAGATGAAATTTTTAATCTAATGGAATTGAAACACTTCTAAGAAACACTAGGCATTTGATTCTTAGACATGGACTTGATCAAATAGGTATAAGGTATGAAACAAAAGGCACTTTAGAGATAGTTTTTTTTCTCATAAATAATGGTATAAAACTTGGTTCTTTTGACAAATGAGCTAGACAAAAAGTGAAAAATGTTACTGTGCTATAAAAAGGTTCACAAAGGTATACTTATATTGGTTCAAAAATTTAGGAACAAATTTAAACTCTATGTAAGGGGGCCTATGAAATAATATTTGAAATGTTTTGGGCAATGTAACAGTGCTAGACTACCTAAAAGATGTGATAAAATGCTTGTTTAAAAAAATATCTAAGGAAAACATAATTTCTCACAAATTTGATAGCATAACACTACCTTTTTTGACTCAAAATTTTGTTGTGTATAGACTCAAAGTTCAAGTGTTTAGCACAAAATGACTTAATTCTATCAAGTGGTGATAACGATCATGAGTCTTTAAATAACCTTCAACCCAAATTTGGAATTGAACATAAGTTCCCTCAATTTTAGTGAAAATGGAAAACCCACTTAACACATCAACCTTATGAACTTATAAAGGTGTAATTTTGAATTTATATTATAAATTAATGACTTAGAAAACTTTGGCAAAGGTCTAGACTTAATTGGGCAACATAACTACACCAAAATAGATGATATGACTCCAAGTTTTGATGAATTTTTAAACAAGTAAATTTGATGATTTCTTAAAAAATTTATAACATAACAATACCTTATTCAAACAAAATTGGGGACCATGTGTTTGGTTTGCATTATTTGTTTACACTAAGTTTTGACTCTAAACAAGACTTTAATCCAGAATAAAACCAACTAATTAATCACTCTTAGATCCTAAAATGACAAGGTTTCTTGGTATTATTAGAATCCATTAATATAAATCAATTTGAGAGGATTTTAAGTGTTCATCCAAAAGTAAATGTGCATTATATATTAGGTTTTTTACATCTCCCATTCTCTCAAATGATAGTATTATGACATGGACCTTGAGGTGCACCTTACACCAATAATATTTCTATGGAAAGTGGGGATCTATCTAAGATATACAAGTTTTTGAATGTTCTAGGGTAATCAATTTCATAATGACTCTCACATCAAACAATGCAAAATAAAAGCATGGATTTTAGGTCTGTATCACTTGGCTTGTTGCAAAAAGGTCTAGTCATTTTTTCAACCACTACATCCTGTTGTTCACTCAATGTAGTTCAATGTCCAAAGTACCACTACATCCCATGTGCAACCCCAATATGGATCCAAAATAAGTCAATTCCAAGAGATAAAACCCTAGGTCAAATCTTCCCTAAAGAGCTCATGGGAGGTAATGACGTCCCCCTCACAAGCCAAGTTTGCATGAAATAAAAGACTAATAGAAAGACTTTAGGGTCATTTTCAAGGTCACCCAAGCTTTGATGATTCTTTGGGGATTGCTTTAGATGATTTTTTTTCTATACCTTAAACTAGGAAATTTACAAATAAGGAAATCACTTTTGATTATAAGGGTTCCCTAAAGGGGACAAATAGAAGAACATACACACAACATCCTTTTATTTTGTGAAAACAAAGTGCTAATTTAAAAAATGAAAACAAAGTTTATAAGTGTGTTAAATTTTAATCCCAAATGAAAGATTTTGTGGTGTTCATTTGACCCCTTAATCTTAATTTGTAACTTTGAAAGCTAACTACAAGCTTTAAGCAATAACACCCTAAATGATTTTCCTTTAAGCACCAAAATGAAAAGTTTGATTAATTTTCAAAGACCCTAAAATTTTTAAAAGGATCTATTTAAGCTTGATTTGATGATTTTTAAAGTAAAACCTACAAAAAAATCTTAGTCATATGTTTATCTTAGAATCACTTTTGAAGATGAAACAATGAACTTAGAAAAATGAGCTCTCGGGTTTGTATAAAAAAAATAATGTGACTGTCAATGATGATACTAACTAGTGATGGCGATGTTTATGAAGATATATGATGGTTTTACTAATTGATGATGGTTATGTAGACTAACAATGATTTTACTAATGCTAACTAATGAAAGTTATACTTAATTGATAATGGTTTGCCGATCAACTGATGATGATTACTATGTAAACCTGTGACAAAGAAAAATAACAAAACAAAGTTAGAAAATCAAATTGTAAAAGTTTTAATAACCCAAATGAAGATTTTAAATTTGCATAATGATATTATTCATGTGTGGGATGCATTTGGTCCCATTGTGCATGCCATTATGTAAACTAGGAATTTGACTAAGAAGAGGAGATTAGTATTGTGTTAGTGACAAAATGAGTAAAGCAAATTGACAAACAACACACTAAAATAAAACCTTCATACCTAGTCACTAGGGTGAGATTAATAACAAAAAAATGATAAACACAACTAAAAAGTTAAAAAAATAAGAATCTTTCACCTCCTTTAGATGATCAAAATTCTTGTTGTATTAGCTTGCTCGGCTTGTGCTCATGAAGCCTTCATCAAAGGAGGCTTGGTTATCTCCTCTTCTCCTTGGTACCTTGTGGCTTTGGATTGTCTTGGCTTGATATTTTAGCATCATAAATTTGGAATGTGAGAGATATTGTAATCAATTTGACATGGTAACTTTGCACATATTAAGCTTGAAATTCAATAGGAAAGGCCTCCTATTTATAGATTTTTGAGATTGCTCATAATCAACCTAAACTATCCATCTTGAGATGAAGATGTGTGGTTGAAGATTAATTCAAATTTTTTGAATTAAATATGTAATTATCCTCATCATGACATCGGAAAAAGGGGAATTAAAGAGGCATGGAGGGTCATTATGAGGGATGGGAGACCCATAATATTGATATTTGTGGCATTTATGGCCTAGGGATGTCTTCTCAAGAAATGAGGTCACTTGATGATGTAGATATTCAATATTCATTTCCAAAAATAATTATTCAACAGGTTTCCATGGAATTATTAATAAGACTCTAATTTGGTTTTATTATCTCTTAAGCATGATTAAGCACTTTGTGCATAAATTACTCAAATTGATCAGAATGCCTTGTTATTGGTCTAAATTTTGATTGCATTAGAATTGGAAGTCAATGTTAGATGCATTGGAATCATATTCCCATTTAGGATGTTTCCAATATAAAATAACAAAGACACACATCTCATACAAGAAATTTGATAGAAAAGATCAATCCAGAGCACCTAAGTGTAAAATTGGCATTTTGACTTGAAATGATCTGATCAAAGTTAGCTGGCCCATAAATTACATTTCCCCATTTAGTGATACCTTGGCCAAAATTGGCACTTTAATATGTCAATTTCAACTCATTTAATGTGTTTTAGTATTTTTAGGCCAAATTGTGCATTTTGGTGGAAATTGGTCAAAAGCCTCGTTGGAGGTCATCCATGGCTAGATTTAGGTGTCTACACTATGCAAGTTGAGTGAGGACACTATGGTGTCTTATGATAGATGTCTAAGTTCATGGACATATAGTTTCATCTAGGCAAGTTGAGTGAGGGAACTACAGTGTTTTATGATAGATGTCTAAGTTTCTAAAAGTAAATAGTGCATAAATTACTTACCTCTTATTTCTAGAACTTATTTATTGCAAAAGTGATTTATTTTTTGTTAAGTGTACTTTAAATTTTCTTGTTTTCTAGAATAAATTTTCCTACTTTATAGAATAAATTTTCCTACTTTCAGTATTTAATTTTTATTGATTTCTAGAAGTAAAATTTCAATTACTATTGTTTTGATTTTAGCATTCTTTTATTTATACATTAAAAAAAAAATTGGTCTGAAACAACCCCTTTTGAAACAAATGAAAATGAAAAATAACCAACTCTGTGAAGGAAGGGACAAGACAGATGGAGTGGCATAACATTTATGTAGAGAGGAAGATATTATTGAGGGAGATTCTTACCAAACAAGCCATAAGTTGATGTTGGAAAAGAACCACAAATACCTATAGCAACTAAGAACCCTGTTGAAGAATATATCATAAATTAGAAGGCTATTGAAGAAGAGAACAGTACAAACCAAATGAGGCAGCGTGGAGAAAAAACACTATTGGATTTGATAAAGGAAACAAAATTAGAAGCATTAGCTAAGTTGGTAAGAAGGAAAGAAGGAGAAGAACTACATGAACTAGACACTTCAAAAAGTAACATATTTACAACATTTCAGCAAGGCTTTCTTGATCAAATCAAAAAAGCTCAGGAGAATCTTTAGACCCTTCATCCAGTAAGAAGATTGAGGTGTCAGGAATCTAGAACAAGAAACATGCTCTGATCCACTCGTTAGGATCTTGCTCCTCAGAAAGAGCACAGTATGATTACCAAATATAAGCAATTGAATATGCGAAAATAACCAGAAACACAAGTAACTAGAATTCACCAATAGCACAGAATATGAGAGACAATACACTATCTTGTATTAACACTATACAGAAAAGAATACATCAAAGAGCCGCCACACTCTTTCACCTTACAGAGATTCGCCACACCTCAAGTGTACAGTAATTCTTCTCACACACACTCTCCTACATAAAAAATGGTCCCAACAACCAACTCACACACAGAATTGGTGTTCACCTCACCAACCAGTCAGTAATAACCCTGCCGGTACACCAAGCACTCTATAGCACTTCAACCTAATCTCTCATGAACCTGCAACCTGCAATTTAAAGACCAAACTTACATGTAGATCCCCAATGAGCTTGCAACAACCTGCAACTCACAGATCTTACAACTAGAAGGAACTCTTCCTTTCTATCTCATGCCTTAAACAATACATGCCAATGGGTCTATAAATAGATCCCTAACTCAAACACTAACTTAGACTCTTAATTTAGACAATTATCCTTGCAACCCAAGACTCTGGCTGGTCTTAACATGCAAACTCATCGTTCACTTAACTAACTGTCCGTGAAACGAACACTTTGGGAACACACAGGCGACCGACATCGGTCCCTGCTGGTCTGGTTCTGCCGACGTCGGCCGACTTCCTGCCGTCACCGGTGGCCTTCTGCACTGGATTCTGCCGACGTCGGTCCTGCTGCCGACGCCGGTTCCTGTAGAACTCAACAACCATCTGTTCTTAGTTTGCAAAGGTTGAAGCTTTTAGCTCCACAACCTAACAATCTCCCACTTGGAGATAAATAGCTGCAACCTGTACCTGTACCTGTACACCATCTAGTTTGTTTCCTTGGCTTTGTATCCCTCCTCAATATCACTCTTGAAGACCAACCACCACAAAATCCGTGGTGCAAAATCTGTCATCCAAATTACCTGCCACATCCGCATCTACAACCATGTAGATAAAATAACTTAACCCTGCATAGCATGTGCACCTGCTGCTGGTCCCACTAAACTGCCCTTCAGTATTACTTTCTCGGATTGACTCCAAACTTGTGATAACTCCCACTGCTTGGGAAAACTCAGGTTTAGTACATACCATGCACTCAACCTCATTATGTGAATCAAGACACCTGTTCTGTGAACTGTCTAACCATCGGCGTGCTAACTGGCTTCACACAATCATCCTGAAACAAAGTCAACAAGACCTCCATGTCTCTAGAACACACTCATGCCAAAGAATCTTGCTGCTCCCAGATTCTCCATGACAAACCCCTGAACTAACTTTACCTTTAGTTCAGAAATACCTGTATATGTACCCCTGCAACAAGCACATCATACAGAAAAAAGAATAGTGTAGCTAATACTATCCAACCTGGTAAAGAGAAACACAATGATCAAACCTCCATTGCCCTGCAGCTAAAACAAGATCATATACCCTGATCTTCCATCTCACGTATCCATTTCCGCTCTTCTTCATCCTCAACATCCATTCGTCTCTCAGTGCTTACTTCCAGCTGGCAACTCTACCCAAAACACCTGTTTGGTTCTCCTCCAAGGAATCACATCCTCATCCATGCCAAGCTCCCACTATTTCCTGGATCTACCTGTTCTGCTTCTTCAATAACTTCCTGGTCCTATGCCATAAGTGAGCAACAAGTAGTGTAAAGAAGGGAAATGATGAATTTAAGAACTTACTTACACCTTCAGTCCTCCATATGGGCGCTTGAGACTCCATGACAACTCGCTGTCCACCCAAAATTCGTCTCAGTAATCGATGCCGGTCACATCTCAGTCTACAGCCGACCGATGTTGGTTTCCTGCGACTGCCTACCTGCCGACGTCAGTTTCCCCTGGCCGACGCCGATCTCTTTTTGCCCTGAGTCACCGACGTCGGGCTGCACATAGCCGATGTCGATCCCTGTCTGGACACCGACGCCGGTTTTCCTACCGACGTCGGTCTCTGTGTTTTTCTTGTGAGACCTGACTTTTTCCCGCGAGCTCTTTTTGGATCAAAACCTTGTCCAAATCACCCTTGCTCTGCTCAGAATTCCTCTGCACCTTATGCTGAACTCTGTCCGTCACTTTCTCCTTGAAAACCAAGGCTTTCCCGTTCTTGTCACTAACATCGGATTCCTCAAGAAACCTTACCTTCTTCTTCTGCATACAGAAACCACGATCCATGCCTTCCAAATTCGAAAGCATATTCTTTGACTCAAGAACCAGCATCTCCTTCTTATCTATGTGACCAAGCCTATCAAGCCACATCTCTGAATCTACAGCTGAAGTAGATAACCCAGAAAGAGAATCAGTAAAACAAGTAGATAGATAAAGCGTACCTACTTTCTTACCTCTAGCTATAACAAGTGTACCCTTGGTAACCTTCCAAGAGTCCACTGTGAGAGTTACTGTGCAACCCTCTTCACCCAAACTTCTAACAGAAATCAGATTCCGCTTTAGAACTAGGACATGCATGACCTCCTTTAACACCCATGTGTCACCTGTCTGCAATTTCAGCTTCACTTTGCCTTTGCCAACAATCTGACAAGACTTACCATCCCCTACACAAATTTCTCCAAAGTCTCCCTGGACATACTCATGAAAAAATTCTCTATGTGGAGATGCATGAAAAGAGGCACCAGAATCTAATACCCAAGATTCTACTTTATCCAAAGAACATACCAGAGCATCTTGTGCAACGTAGCTTGCAACATCTGCTTCTTCTCCATGTTCTTCATGGTGATCTTCACCTGATCTCCAATCTCTCTTTAAGTGCCCTTGCTTTCCACATTTCCAGTAGGTTATTCTGCCATACCTGGACTTGGATCTTTTGCCTGTCTTCGACCTTGATCTCCCACGCTCTGTCCTCTCTCTTGGCCTTCCTCTTCCTTCAACACTCAAAGCATTTCCAGATAATTCACCTGTGCTTTTCCTGCGTATCTCTTCATTCAAGATCACGCTCACAACATCATCCACTTTTAAGACTTTTGAAGGAGACACAGTATTAGAAACTGCCATTACCAAACCTTCCCAACTTTCAGGTAATGAACACAAGATTAAGAGAGCTCTAAGTTCATCATCAAATACAATATTAACTGAACTTAACTGGTTTACCAAACCATGGAAATCACTAAGATGGCTATGAACAGATCCACCTTCCAACATTTGCAAATTAAATAAATGCTTCATAAGAAATACCTTATTTGAAGCCGAGGGTTTTTCATACAAATTTGCCAAAGATTTCATCAACTCCACCGTTGTCTTACACTGTGATAAGCTGGAAATCACAGATGAATCAAGACTCAATCTAACAGATCCTAGAGCCTTCCGATCAAGAACCTCCCATTCTTCATCTTTCATATCCAAGGGTTTGCTAGCAACCCCACCCAACGGTAAGTACAAATCTTTCTGATACAGATAGTCCTCAATCTGCATCCTCCATAATTGGTAGTTCTTGCCATTAAAATTTTCCATTCGTAGTTGACTGCTTTCTGTCATTGCTCAACTCCCACTCAAATAGAAACCCTGTGAGTAACCTGTAATCAAAACACACTACCCAGATCTACACCAATCTGTTAGTATCCCAACCTAGCTCTGATACCACTTGTCAGGAATCTAGAACAAAAAACATGCTCTGATCCACTCGTTAGGATCTTGCTCCTCAGAAAGAGCACAGTGTGATTACCAAATATAAGCAATTGAATATGCAAAAATAACCAGAAACACAAGTAACTAGAATTCACCAATAGCACAGAATATGAGAGACAATACACTATCTTGTATTAACACTATACAGAAAAGAATACATCAAAGAGCCACCACACTCTTTCACCTTACAGAGATTCGCCACACCTCAAGTGTACAGTAATTCTTCTCACACCCACTCTCCTACACAAAAAATGGTCCCAACAACCAACTCACACACAGAATTGGTGTTCACCTCACCAACCAGTCAGTAATAACCCTGCCGGTACACCAAGCACTCTATAGCACTTCAAGCTGATCTCTCATGAACCTACAACCTGCAATTCAAAGACCAAACTTACATGTAGATCCCCAATGAGCTTGCAACAACCTGCAACTCACAGATCTTACAACAAGAAGGAACTCTTCCTTTCTATCTCATGCCTTAAACAATACATGCCAATGGGTCTATAAATAGATCCCTAACTCAAACACTAACTTAGACTCTTAATTTAGAAAATTATCCTCACAACCCAAGACTCTCGCTGGTCTTAACATGCAAACTCATCGTTCACTTAACTAACTGTCTGTGAAATGAACACTTCAGGAACACACAGGCGACCGACGTCGGTCCCTGCTGGTCTGGTTCTGCCGACGTCGGCCCACTTCCTGCCGTCACCGGTGGCCTTCTGCACTGGATTCTGTCGACGTCGGTCCTGCTGCCGACGCCGGTTCCTGTAGAACTCAGCAACCATGTGTTCCTAGTTTGCAAAGGTTGAAGCTTTTAGCTCCACAACCTAACAATCTCCCACTTGGAGATAAATAGCTGCAACCTGTACCTGTACTTGTACACCGTCTAGTTTGTTTCCTTGGCTTTGTATCCCTCCTCAAGATCACTCTTGAAGACCAACCACCACAAAATCCGTGGTGCAAAATCTATCATCCAAATTACCTGCCACATCCACATCTACAACCATGTAGATAAAAGAACTTAACCCTGCATAGCATGTGCACCTGCTGCTGGTCCCACTGAACTGCCCTTCAATATTACTTTCCTGGATTGACTCCAAACTTGTGACAACTCCCACTGCTTGGGAAAACTCAGGTTTAGTACATACCATGCACTCAACCTCATTATGTGAATCAAGACACCTGTTCTGTGAACTGTCTAACCATCGGCGTGCTAACCGGCTTCACACAATCATCCTGAAACAAAGTCAACAAGACCTCCATGTCTCTAGAACACACTCATGCCAAAGAATCTTGCTGCTCCCAGATTCTCCATGACAAACCCCTGAACTAACTTTACCTTTAGTTTAGAAATACCTGTATATGTAACCCTGCAACAAGCACATCATACAGAAAATAGAATAGTGTAGCTAATACTATCCAACCTGGTAAAGAGAAACACAATGATCAAACCTCCATTGCCCTGCAGCTAAAACAAGATCATATACCCTGATCTTCCATCTCATGTATCCATTTCCGCTCTTCTTCATCCTCAACATCCATTCGTCTCTCAGTGCTTACTTCCAGCTGGCAACTCTACCCAAAACACCTATTTGGTTCTCCTCCAAGGAATCACATCCTCATCCATGCCAAGCTCCCACTGTTTCCTGGATCTACCTATTCTGCTTCTTCAATAACTTCCTGGTCCTATGCCATAAGTGAGCAACAAGTAGTGTAAAGAAGGGAAATGACGAATTTAAGAACTTACTTACACCTTGAGTCCTCCATATGGGTGCTTGAGACTCCATGACAACTCGTTGTCCACCCAAAATTCGTCTCAGTAACCGATGCCGGTCACATCTCATTCTACAGCCGACCGATGTCAGTTTCTTGCGACTGCCTACCTGCCGACGTTGGTTTCCCCTGGCCGACGCCAATCTCTTTTTACCCTGAGTCACCGACGTCGGGCTGCACATAGCCGACGTCGGTCCCTGTCTGGACACCGACGCCGATTTTCCTGCCGACGTTGGTCTCTGTGTTTTTCTTATGAGACCTGACTTTTTCCCGCGAGCTCTTTTTGGATCAAAACCTTGTCCAAATCACCCTTGCTCTGCTCAGAATTCCTCTGCACCTTATGCTAAACTCTGTCCGTCACTTTCTCCTTGAAAACCAAGGCTTTCCCGTTCTTGTCACTAACATCGGATTCCTCAAGAAACCTTACCTTCTTCTTCTGCATACAGAAACCACGAGCCATGCCTTCCAAATCTGAAAGCATATTCTTTGACTCAAGAACCAGCATCTCCTTCTTATCTATGTGACCAAGCCTATCAAGCCACATCTCTGAATCTACAGCTGAAGTAGATAACCCAGAAAGAGAATCAGTAAAACAAGTAGATAGATAAAGCGTACCTACTTTCTTACCTCTAGCTATAACAAGTGTACCCTTGGTAACCTTCCAAGAGTCCGCTGTGAGAGTTACTGTGCAACCCTCTTCACCCAAACTTCTAACAGAAATCAGATTCCGCTTCAAAACTCGGACATGCATGACCTCCTTTAACACCCATGTGTCACCTGTCTGCAATTTCAGCTTCACTTTACCTTTGCCAACAATCTGACAAGACTTACCATCCCCTACACAAATTTCTCCAAAGTCTCCCTGGACATACTCAGGAAAAAATTCTCTATGTGGAGATGCATGAAAAGAGGCACCAGAATCTAATACCCAAGATTCTACTTTATCCAAAGAACATACCAGAGCATCCTGTGCAACGTAGCCTGCAACATCTGCTTCTTCTCCATGTTCTTCATGGTGATCTTCACCCGATCTGCAATCTCTCTTTAAGTGCCCTTGCTTTCCACATTTCCAGCAGGTTATTCTGCCATACCTGGACTTGGATCTTTTGCCTGTCTTCGACCTTGATCTCCCACGCTCTGTCCTCTCTCTTGGCCTTCCTCTTCCTTCAACACTCAAATCATTTCCAGATAATTCACCTGTGCTTTTCCTACGTATCTCTTCATTCAAGATCACGCTCACAACATCATACACTTTTAAGTCTTTTGAAGGAGACACAGTATTAGAAACTGCCATTACCAAACCTTCCCAACTTTCAGGTAATGAACACAAGATTAAGAGAGCTCTAAGTTCATCATCAAATACAATATTAACTGATCTTAACTAGTTTACCAAACCATGGAAATCACTAAGATGGCTATGAACAGATCCACCTTCCAACATTTGCAAATTAAATAAACGCTTCATAAGAAATACCTTATTTGAAGCCGAGGGTTTTTCATACAAATTTGCCAAAGATTTCATCAACTCCACCGTTGTCTTACACTGTGATAAGCTGAAAATCACAGATGAATCAAGACTCAATCTAACAGATCCCAGAGCCTTCTGATCAAGAACCTCCCATTCTTCATCTTTCATATCAAAGGGTTTGATAGCAACCCCACCCAACGGTAAGTACAAATCTTTCTGATACAGATAGTCCTCAATCTGCATCCTCCATAATTGGTAGTTCTTGCCATTAAACTTTTCCATTCGTAGTTGACTGCTTTCTGTCATTGCTCAACTCCCACTCAAACAGAAACCCTGTGAGTAACCTATAATCAAAACACACTACCCAGATCTACACCAATCTGTTAGTATCCCAACCTGGCTCTGATACCACTTGTCAAGAATCTAGAACAAGAAACATGCTCTGATCCACTCGTTAGGATCTTGCTCCTCAGAAAGAGCACAGTATGATTACCAAATATAAGCAATTGAATATGCGGAAATAACCAGAAACACAAGTAACTAGAATTCACCAATAGCACAGAATATGAGAGACAATACACTATTTTATATTAACACTATACAGAAAAGAATACATCAAAGAGCCGCCACACTCTTTCACCTTACAGAGATTCGCCACACCTCAAGTGTACAGTAATTCTTCTCACACACACTCTCTTACACAAAAAATGGTCCCAACAACCAACTCACACACAAAATTGGTGTTCACCTCACCAACCAGTCAGTAATAACCCTGCCGGTACACCAAGCACTCTATAGCACTTCAAGCTGATCTCTCATGAACTTGCAACCTGCAATTCAAAGACCAAACTTACATGTAGATCCCCAATGAGCTTGCAACAACCTGCAACTCACAGATCTTACAACTAGAAGGAACTCTTCCTTTCTATCTCATGCCTTAAACAATACATGCCAATGGGTATATAAATAGATCCCTAACTCAAACACTAACTTAGACTCTTAATTTAGACAATTATCCTCGCAACCCAAGACTCTGGCTGGTCTTAACATACAAACTCATCGTTCACTTAACTAACTGTCCGTGAAATGAACACTTCGAGAACACACAGGCGACCGACGTCAGTCCCTGCTGGTCTGGCTCTGCCGACGTCGGCCGACTTCCTGCCGTCGCCAGTGGCCTTTTGCACTAGATTCTGCCGACGTCGGTCCTGCTGCCGACACCGGTTCCTATAGAACTCAGCAATCATCTGTTCCTAGTTCGCAAAGGTTAAAGCTTTTAGCTCCACAACCTAACAATCTCCCACTTAGAGATAAATAGCTACAACCTGTACCTGTACCTGTACACCGTCTAGTTTGTTTCCTTGGCTTTGTATCCCTCCTCAAGATCACTCTTGAAGACCAACCACCACAAAATTCATGGTGCAAAATCTGTCATCCAAATTACCTACCACATCCGCATCTACAACCATGTAGATAAAAGAACTTAACCCTGCATAGCATGTGCACCTGCTGCTGGTCCCACTGAACTGCCCTTCAGTATTACTTTCCCGGATTGACTCCAAACTTGTGACAACTCCCACTGCTTGGGAAAACTCAGGTTTAGTACATACCATGCACTCAACCTCATTATGTGAATCAAGACACCTGTTTTGTGAACTGTCTAACCATCGGCGTGCTAACCGGCTTCACACAATCATCCTGAAACAAAGTCAACAAGACCTCCATGTCTCTAGAACACACTCATGCCAAAGAATCTTGCTGCTCCCAGATTTTCCATGACAAACCCTTGAACTAACTTTACCTTTAGTTTAGAAATACCTGTATATGTAACCCTGCAACAAGCACATCATACAGAAAATAGAATAGTGTAGCTAATACTATCCAACCTGGTAAAGAGAAACACAATGATCAAACCTCCATTGCCCTGCAGCTAAAACAAGATCATATACCCTGATCTTCCATCTCACGTATCCATTTCCGCTCTTCTTCATCCTCAACATCCATTCGTCTCTCAGTGCTTACTTCCAGCTGGCAACTCTACCCAAAACACCTGTTTGGTTCTCCTCCAAGGAATCACATCCTCATCCATGCCAAACTCCCACTGTTTCCTGGATCTACCTGTTCTGCTTCTTCAATAACTTCCTGGTCCTATGCCATAAGTGAGCAACAAGTAGTGTAAAGAAGGGAAATGATGAATTTAAGAACTTACTTACACCTTCAGTCCTCCATATGGGCGCTTGAGACTCCATGACAACTCGCTGTCCACCCAAAATTCGTCTCAGTAACCGATGCCGGTCACATCTCAGTCTACAGCCAACCGATGTCGGTTTCCTGCGACTGCCTACCTACCGATGTCAGTTTCCCCTGGCCGACGCCGATCTCTTTTTGCCCTGAGTCACTGACGTCGGGCTGCACATAGCCGACGTCGGTCCCTGTCTGGACACTGACGCCAGTTTTCCTGCCGACATCGGTCTCTGTGTTTTTCTTGTGAGACCTGACTTTTTCTCGCGAGCTCTTTTTGGATCAAAACCTT
This sequence comes from Torreya grandis, assembly GCA_037957365.1. Taxonomy (NCBI): domain Eukaryota; kingdom Viridiplantae; phylum Streptophyta; class Pinopsida; order Cupressales; family Taxaceae; genus Torreya; species Torreya grandis. Next base: position 4,502,646 of record JARHVA010000139.1, read on the forward strand.
GTCCAAATCACCCTTGCTCTGCTCAGAATTCCTCTGCACCTTATGCTGAACTCTGTCTGTCACTTTCTCCTTAAAAACCAAGGCTTTCCCGTTCTTGTCACTAACATCGGATTCCTCAAGAAACCTTACCTTCTTCTTCTGCATACAAAAACCATGATCCATGCCTTCCAAATCTGAAAGCATATTCTTTGACTCAAGAACCAGCATCTCCTTCTTATCTATGTGACCAAGCCTATCAAGCCACATCTCTGAATCTACAGCTGAAGTAGATAACCCAGAAAGAGAATCAGTAAAACAAGTAGATAGATAAAGCGTACCTACTTTCTTACCTCTTGCTATAACAAGTGTACCCTTGGTAACCTTCCAAGAGTCCGCTGTGAGAGTTACTGTGCAACCCTCTTCACCCAAACTTCTAACAGAAATCAGATTCCGCTTCAGAACTGGGACATGCATGACCTCCTTTAACACCCATGTGTCACCTGTCTGCAATTTCAGCTTCACTTTGCCTTTGCCAACAATCTGACAAGACTTACCATCCCCTACACAAATTTCTCCAAAGTCTCCCTGGACATACTCATGAAAAAATTCTCTATGTGGAGATGCATGAAAAGAGGCACCAAAATCTAATACCCAAGATTCTACTTTATCCAAAGAACATACCAGAGCATCCTGTGCAACGTAGCCTACAACATCTGCTTCTTCTCCATGTTCTTCATGGTGATCTTCACCCGATCTGCAATCTCTCTTTAAGTGCCCTTGCTTTCCACATTTCCAGCAGGTTATTCTGCCATACCTGGACTTGGATCTTTTGCCTGTCTTCGACCTTGATCTCCCACGCTCTGTCCTCTCTCTTGGCCTTCCTCTTCCTTCAACACTCAAAGCATTTCCAGATAATTCACCTGTGCTTTTCCTGCGTATCTCTTCATTCAAGATCACGCTCACAACATCATCCACTTTTAAGACTTTTGAAGGAGACACAGTATTAGAAACTGCCATTACCAAACCTTCCCAACTTTCAGGTAATGAACACAAGATTAAGAGAGCTCTAAGTTCATCATCAAATACAATATTAACTGAACTTAACTGGTTTACCAAACCATGGAAATCACTAAGATGGCTATGAACAGATCCACCTTCCAACATTTGCAAATTAAATAAACGCTTCATAAGAAATACCTTATTTGAAGCCGAGGGTTTTTCATACAAATTTGCCAAAGATTTCATCAACTCCACCGTTGTCTTACACTGTGATAAGCTGGAAATCACAGATGAATCAAGACTCAATCTAATAGATCCCAGAGCCTTCTGATCAAGAACCTCCCATTCTTCATCTTTCATATCCAAGGGTTTGCTAGCAACCCCACCCAACGGTAAGTACAAATCTTTTTGATACAGATAGTCCTCAATCTGCATCCTCCATAATTGGTAGTTCTTGCCATTAAACTTTTCCATTCGTAGTTGACTGCTTTCTGTCATTGCTCAACTCCCACTCAAACAGAAACCCTATGAGTAACCTGTAATCAAAACACACTACCCAGATCTACACCAATCTGTTAGTATCCCAACCTGGCTCTGATACCACTTATCAGGAATCTAGAACAAGAAACATGCTCTGATCCACTCGTTAGGATCTTGCTCCTCAGAAAGAGCACAGTATGATTACCAAATATAAGCAATTGAATATGCGGAAATAACCAGAAACACAAGTAACTAGAATTCACCAATAGCACAGAATATGAGAGACAATACACTATCTTGTATTAACACTATACAGAAAAGAATACATCAAAGAGCCGCCACACTCTTTCACCTTACAGAGATTCACCACACCTCAATTGTATAGTAATTCTTCTCACACACACTCTCCTACACAAAAAATGGTCCCAACAACCAACTCACACACAGAATTGGTGTTCACCTCACCAACCAGTCAGTAATAACCCTGCCGGTACACCAAGCACTCTATAGCACTTCAAGCTGATCTCTCATGAACCTGCAACCTGCAATTCAAAGACCAAACTTACATGTAGATCCCCAATGAGCTTGCAACAACCTGCAACTCACAGATCTTACAACTAGAAGGAACTCTTCCTTTCTATCTCATGCCTTAAACAATACATGCCAATGGGTTTATAAATAGATCCCTAACTCAAACACTAATTTAGACTCTTAATTTAGACAATTATCCTCACAACCCAAGACTCTGGCTGGTCTTAACATGCAAACTCATCATTCACTTAACTAACTGTCCATGAAATGAACACTTCAGGAACACACAGGCGACCGACGTCGGTCCCTGCTGGTCTGGTTCTGCCGACGTCAGCCGACTTCTTGCCGTCACCGGTGGCCTTCTGCACTGGATTCTGCCGACGTCGGTCCTGCTGCCGATGCTGGTTCCTATAGAACTCAGCAACCATCTATTCCTAGTTTGCAAAGGTTGAAGCTTTTAGCTCCACAACCTAACAATCTCCCACTTGGAGATAAACAACTACAACCTATACCTGTACCTGTACACCGTCTAGTTTGTTTCCTTGGCTTTGTATCCCTCCTCAAGATCGCTCTTGAAGACCAACCACCACAAAATCCGTGGTGCAAAATCTGTCATCCAAATTACCTACCACATCCGCATTTACAACCATGTAGATAAAAGAACTTAACCCTGCATAGCATGTGCACCTGCTGCTGGTCCCACTGAACTGCCCTTCAGTATTACTTTCCCAGATTGACTCCAAACTTGTGACAACTCCCACTGCTTGGGAAAACTCAGGTTTAGTACATACCATGCACTCAACCTCATTATGTGAATCAAGACACCTGTTTTGTGAACTGTCTAACCATCGGCGTGCTAACCGGCTTCACACAATCATCCTGAAACAAAGTCAACAAGACCTCCATGTCTCTAGAACACACTCATGCCAAAGAATCTCGCTGCTCCCATATTCTCCATGACAAACCCCTGAACTAACTTTACCTTTAGTTCAGAAATACCTGTATATGTAACCCTACAACAAGCACATCATACAGAAAATAGAATAGTGTAGCTAATACTATCCAACCTGGTAAAGAGAAACACAATGATCAAACCTCCATTGCCCTGCAGCTAAAACAAGATCATATACCCTGATCTTCCATCTCACGTATCCATTTCCACTCTTCTTCATCCTCAACATCCATTCGTCTCTCAGTGCTTACTTCCAGCTGGCAACTCTACCCAAAACACCTATTTGGTTCTCCTCCAAGGAATCACATCCTCATCCATGCCAAGCTCCCATTGTTTCCTGGATCTACCTGTTCTGCTTCTTCAATAACTTCCTGGTCCTATGCCATAAGTGAGCAACAAGTAGTGTAAAGAAGGGAAATGACAAATTTAAGAACTTACTTACACCTTCAGTCCTCCATATGGGCGCTTGAGACTCCATGACAACTCACTGTCCACCCAAAATTCGTCTCAGTAACCGATGCCGGTCACATCTCAGTCTACAGCCGACCGATGTCGGTTTCTTACGACTGCCTACCTACCGATGTCGGTTTCCCCTGGCCGACGCCGATCTCTTTTTTCCCTGAGTCACCGACGTCGGGCTGTACATAGCCGACGTCGGTCCCTGTCTGGACACCGACGCCAGTTTTCTTGCCGACGTCGGTCTCTGTGTTTTTCTTGTGAGACCTGACTTTTTCCCGCGAGCTCTTTTTGGATCAAAACCTTGTCCAAATCACCCTTGCTCTGCTCAAAATTCCTCTGCACCTTATGCTGAACTCTATCCGTCACTTTCTCCTTGAAAACCAAGGCTTTCCCGTTCTTGTCACTAACATCGAATTCCTCAAGAAACCTTACCTTCTTCTTCTGCATACAGAAACCACGATCCATGCCTTCCAAATCTGAAAGCATATTCTTTGACTCAAGAACCAGCATCTCCTTCTTATCTATGTGACCAAGCCTATCAAGCCACATCTTTGAATCTACAGCTGAAGTAGATAACCCAGAAAGAGAATCAGTAAAACAAGTAGAAAGATAAAGCGTACCTACTTTCTTACCTCTAGCTATAACAAGTGTACCCTTGGTAACCTTCCAAGAGTCCGCTGTGAGAGTTACTATGCAACCCTCTTCACCCAAACTTCTAACAGAAATCAGATTCTGCTTCAGAACTGGGACATGCATGACCTCCTTTAACACCCATGTGTCACCTGTCTGCAATTTCAGCTTCACTTTGCCTTTGCCAACAATCTGACAAGACTTACCATCCCCTACACAAATTTCTCCAAAGTCTCCCTGGACATACTCATGAAAAAATTCTGTATGTGGAGATGCATGAAAAGAGGCACCAGAATCTAATACCCAAGATTCTACTTTATCCAAAGAACATACCAGAGCATCCTGTGCAACGTAGCCTGCAACATCTGCTTCTTCTCCATGTTCTTCATGGTGATCTTCACCCGATCTGCAATCTCTCTTTAAGTGCCCTTGCTTTCCACATTTCCAGCAGGTTATTCTGCCATACCTGGACTTGGATCTTTTGCCTGTCTTCGACCTTGATCTCCCACGCTCTGTCCTCTCTCTTGGCCTTCCTCTTCCTTCAACACTCAAAGCATTTCCAGATAATTCACCTGTGCTTTTCCTGCGTATCTCTTCATTCAAGATCACGCTCACAACATCATCCACTTTTAAGACTTTTGAAGGAGACACAGTATTAGAAACTGCCATTACCAAACCTTCCCAACTTTCAGGTAATGAACACAAGATTAAGAGAGCTCTAAGTTCATCATCAAATACAATATTAACTGAACTTAACTGGTTTACCAAACCATGGAAATCACTAAGATGGCTATGAACAGATCCACCTTCCAACATTTGCAAATTAAATAAACGCTTCATAAGAAATACCTTATTTGAAGCCGAGGGTTTTTCATACAAATTTGCCAAAGATTTCATCAACTCCACCGTTGTCTTACACTGTGATAAGCTGGAAATCACAGATGAATCAAGACTCAATCTAATAGATCCCAGAGCCTTCTGATCAAGAACCTCCCATTCTTCATCTTTCATATCCAAGGGTTTGCTAGCAACCCCACCCAACGGTAAGTACAAATCTTTTTGATACAGATAGTCCTCAATCTGCATCCTCCATAATTGGTAGTTCTTGCCATTAAACTTTTCCATTCGTAGTTGACTGCTTTCTGTCATTGCTCAACTCCCACTCAAACAGAAACCCTATGAGTAACCTGTAATCAAAACACACTACCCAGATCTACACCAATCTGTTAGTATCCCAACCTGGCTCTGATACCACTTATCAGGAATCTAGAACAAGAAACATGCTCTGATCCACTCGTTAGGATCTTGCTCCTCAGAAAGAGCACAGTATGATTACCAAATATAAGCAATTGAATATGCGGAAATAACCAGAAACACAAGTAACTAGAATTCACCAATAGCACAGAATATGAGAGACAATACACTATCCTGTATTAACACTATACAGAAAAGAATACATCAAAGAGCCGCCACACTCTTTCACCTTACAGAGATTTGCCACACCTCAAGTGTACAGTAATTCTTCTCACACACACTCTCCTACACAAAAAACGGTCCCAACAACCAACTCACACACAGAATTGGTGTTCACCTCACCAACCAGTCAGTAATAACCCTGCCGGTACACCAAGCACTCTATAGCACTTCAAGCTGATCTCTCATGAACCTGTAACCTGCAATTCAAAGACCAAACTTACATGTAGATCCGCAATGAGCTTGCAACAACCTGCAACTCACAGATCTTACAACTAGAAGGAACTCTTCCTTTCTATCTCATGCCTTAAACAATACATGCCAATGGGTCTATAAATAGATCCCTAACTCAAACACTAACTTAGACTCTTAATTTAGACAATTATCCTCGCAACCCAAGACTCTGGCTGGTCTTAACATGCAAACTCATCGTTCACTTAACTAACTATCCGTGAAATGAACACTTCGGGAACACACAGGCGACCGACGTCGGTCCCTGCTGGTCTGGTTCTGCTGACGTCGGCCGACTTCCTGCCGTCGCCAGTGGCCTTCTGCACTGGATTTTGCTGACGTCGGTCCTGCTACCGACGCTGGTTCCTATAGAACTCAGCAACCATCTGTTCCTAGTTTGCAAAGGTTGAAGCTTTTAGCTCCACAACCTAACATGAGGATCAGTAGATAAACATTTATTATCATGTTAACCAAGGAATTGACATAGAGTTTGATAATGACATCCTGAGTATCTTTGTTATCCATATCACAAGAAAATCCATCATGAGCAGAGAAGAGACTTTGTGGAAGACAATGGGACTCTAGACATAGTTACTTTTGAATTTTCTATTCTAGATGCAATAGGCATAACATAAATGAAAAACATCCTACCCTCAACCTTGCCCATTTTTTAGAGGTATATTATTATAAAAATTGAACACATTCTTATTTGAATTTGATATCCTCTATATAATCTATGACTACAGGTAGGATGCAAAAAAATTGAAACTTTTTCCATCTATTCTCAAAGACTCAGCACTTCACTAGTTTATGGGGCTGGGTAGTAATTGGGTCCGCACTTGGGAGGACATGAAAAATAAATTTGTATCCAAATATTAGGAATATGGAAGAGGAAGAATTTATATAAGAAATGACATCTTCATAATGACTTAGGAAGGGGATAAATCCTTAGAGGATTATTTTAAATAGTTCATGTTCAGTGTATAAAAATTTAAGAAAAGTGCAATTGGAGAAGAACCTTTAAAACTCATCTTCATGAAAAGAGTTAAAGAAGATTATCTAGAAGCCTTAGACCTAATGAGTGGAGATATTTCTCACCTACCATTCTTAGATATCAAAGAGCTAAGAAAAAATTATTCTATATCTACCATAAACAAAGTTAGGGGCAATAAGCTCCCATTGGTAGCTGTAAATGGCCTATCAAAAATTAAGGTTAGTAACTTGTTGCAAGATATGAAATAGGATATCATTAGCCATTTGTAAACCCAAATGTATAACCTTCACTCAAGACAAAATCAAGTAGTTTTGGATCAAACCTTGACCATTTACTTTCCAAACTATAAGAAGAAAAATGCTAATTGTAGATGTCATGAGGTTCAGGATAAAGTAGCTCACATAATAGTTGAAGAACTAGAAATAATAGAGCTACACATTGTAAGAGGAGATGGTGATCAATTTTTTTATGTTTCACAAATAAGGACATGGGTTCAATGACCACCTTATCAAGGTATGAGGCAAAATCCACCTTTTTCAAATTCCACCTCCTTTAATTCATAATTTGCAAATGCTACTCCCAATTAGACTAGACCTTAAATGAAAATTCCACCTCCTAATTCAAGTTGGTATCCACCTCAATAAAGCTACCTCACCACTTCTTATAATCCTTGACAAAATGTATCCCCATCTTGGATGAAATCTTAGAAACCACCCCAAGGCCTACCCTTCACAAGCTAGTGGTAATAGTCCTAGAGACCTAACCAACCATGGGGTATCTCTCAAGGAGGATGCCCTCAAAAATAGAAATAAAAACCTCTTGCTCTTATGCCCAATATGAAGGCTACACCCAAGCCTAACTAGCTACCTACCCAACTCATACATAATCTTATAAATAAGCTAGTGTAATCCATATTTAGTACTGAGCCTATTTAGTACCCAGTATATGTAATGAACATTAGTGAAGTTCACCTCTATTTAGGGAAGGTTATACCACCCTAAAAACCACCCATAATAAGGGATTTAGATGATGAAACCCCATAATAACATGCTAACCCACTACCATCACCTCAAGAACTCTCTAAACTAGCACATAAAGCTATTAATGAAATAACCCTACCATTTATAGAACATCTCAGCCTTCAATGCTATAAAATTAAACTAGAGTTTGATTTCATGGGACAGCTTAAAAACCTTTGCTTCAAAATCCCTCTATTTCAATCCATCAAAGATGTACCCATATATTCCAAAGCTATTAGAGACTTATATCTTTGAAAACTAGGAAGGAAGAAAAAATATCCGAATACTATGCATGTGATTGGCTAACTAGCAGACATCATGCTAGGTAATACCCTACCAAAGAAGTATTCAAATCCTACATGCCTGGTAGTAATAGTCTAGCTCTATGACCAGTAGTTATCCAACACATTGATTGACCTAGGGGATGTAATAAATGTAATGATAACTAAAAATATGCATAAACTATAGATGAATAATATTCATTCCACATCTAAAATGTTGTAAATGGATAATAGATCTATAGTCAAACTATAAAGGAATCATTTAAGATCTTGTCATTACTATACATTCTTGGGAGTATCTTACAGATTTCATTATGTTGTAGCCTAAGTCTAATATGGGTGGAAACCCCTTATCTTAGGATGACCTTAGCTTTCCATAGTAGATGCCTTCATCATCTATATAATAGGTAACATGATGATATCCAATGGATACCACACTAAGTAGTTGGTTCTTTATCCCCCAACATAGTCAATTTTTTCACCAAAACCTACATTATGGGCTGAATAAGAAGAGGTAGATCAACCTTCCTTTATTCTTGTATTTTACATAGACCATGCATACACATTAGCTAATCAAGAAGAAGATAACATTCTCTCCAATATTATTTATCATAATTACCAAACTCTATCTACAGATCTTAACCACTTGTAAAGTATTGAGTGCCCCTTTTCTAGCTTCTAGGAATTGGATAATTCTAATGCATCTATATAGGAAACATTCCACCAATTTTTGCCTCATATATACAACCAAAATAGATCCATTAGAAGTATGGAAATAATTAAATAATTCTCACAACAAATTGAAATCTCTCCAAGGAAAACATTGCTTATTAATAGCAAGTTAGAATTAAATGAGGAAAAGTGCCTAGTCAACATGTTGCATTCTAACCAATATGATTTTGGATGGGATTATGAGGATATGCAAGAAATCAACTAAAAAACATGTACACATAATATTTACATCAAATATGATTACCAACCAATCAAAAAATAATAATTTAGTATGAATCCAGCTCATCAAGAGGGAATTACAAAAAAAATTGATTGCTAGATTTATATATCATATCTCTGATAGTGAATGGGTGTCACCTTTGGTAATTATACTAAATAAAAATGGAGAATGGTGTGTATGAATAAATTATAGGGAACACAACATAGCAACTAGGAAGGATCACTTTCCTCTACCCTTCATTGGCCAAGTGTTGGACACACTAACAGGGAAAAAATATTTTGCCTTTCTGGATGGCTTCAGTGGTTACAACCAAATTAGAATTGATCTTGAGGACCAAGAAAATACCACCTTTACTTTTACTTGGGGTAATTATTCTTATGATATATTACCCTTTGGGTTATATAACACTCTATCTATATTCCAAAGGGTTGTTTTGAGTATCTTTGTAGATATAGCCAATGAATGTGTTGAAATCTATATGGATGACTTCACTGTCTATAGAGAGACATTTAATGAATGACTTAACAACCTAGAAAAAGTGTTGCAATGCTATTAAGAGCACCATATATCTCTTATCCATAATAAATGATACATGCTTATGATATAAGGTATTATCATGGGCTACCATGTATCTGCTACAATAATTAATGTTGACCCTATAAAAATTAGCATCATCAAAAACCTACATGTTCCTCAAAAATAGAAATATGTTAGGAGATTTTTAGGCCATGTTAGTTACTACAAGAGATTCATCAATAATTTTAGTAAAGTATTAGTACCATTATTCACCCTTCTAGCTAAAGATGATAAATTTATCTAGACTCCTGCTTGTGATATAACCTTCAAACAATTAAAGGAATTATTGACCACCACCCCTATTCTACATGGTCTTGATTGGAAGCTTCCCTTCCATATTCACACATATGATTTAAATACTACCCTCAGAGTTGTGATTGACCAAAAATAGGAAGCACTTAATTATGCCATCTATTTTATAAGCATAAACCTATAGGTAATAAAATTAAATTACATAGTTACTGAAAAAGAGTTCTTGGTGATAGTTTATACTATTAACAAGTTCCATAAATACATCATAAGGTATCAGGTCTTTGTTCATACAGACCATGAATCCATTTGGTGCCTTATGAACAAACCAACTATTCCAACAAAAGTGATAATATGGTTTCTCTTATTATAGGAGTTTGATATCACCATTATTGATAAGCCTAGCAAGGACAATGTAGTGGCTAACATTTTATCATGATTGAAAACCCTTGAAGAGGATACCATAATGGATGACTCCTTTCCAGATGAGTACCTATTCTCTCTCACCCTTACCACACCTTGGTATGCTTATATTGATAACTACCTTATCATAGGGTTAATTTTATAGTACTTCCTCCTTAAACAAAGGACAACATTGATTCACAAAATTGCCAGATATTCATGGTTGTCTAAATTCATTTTCTATACTGAGCTTGACTCTATCATCAAAAGATGTCTCAGAGAAGATGAAGTTCCATATATTCTCAAAGCCTACCATGATGAAACCTATGGGGGATACTTTGCATCCAAGTATTTATCAATCAAAATTTTGAATATAGGATATTATTAACCCTCTCTCCATAAAGATGCAATAAGATATATGGCACATTGTGATAAATGCTAATGTATGGGGAGACCCACACATTTATATGAAATAACTTTGTAGCCTTATATGGTGCTTGAACCATTTAAAAAGTTGGGCCTAGACTTTATAAGACCTTTTGGTCCCAAATACAACAATACAGTCCACATCTTTGTCTATACTGACTATGTCACTAAATGAGTATAATTCAAGGATCTTATACACACTAGGGATGAGGTGGAAGCTTTCCTCTATGAATAAATATTTACTTGATATGGTGTGTCACATGAAATAGTCACTAATTAGGGACCTCAATTCACTGCTAATTTAATTACTACCTTAGTGTAGTAATATGAGATTAGGCATAAAAAATCAACTCCATATCATCCATAGTCTAATGGATATGTTGAAGTCACCAACAGGGAGTTATAAAATATTGTAACAAAGATTGTTATTTTGTCTCATAAGGATTGGGAGGTTAGGCTTCCTAAATATGTGTGGGATTATAAAATCACATGGAAGACCACTACAGGCTTCACTCCATATGAGTTGGTCTATGGAAAGAAACCTATCTTTCCCATTGAATTTGAGCATAAGACCTTACAGGCAACACTAGAACTTGGGATGGATAAATCTAAAGCCTAAAAAGAAAGGCTTCTACAGTTTAATGTCTTAGATGAATATAGACAATAGGCATTATAGATCATAGAACTTGTATAGTAGTAATGGATTGGATGGCATGATAGGACATTAAGACTAGGTAATTCCATACCAAAGATTGGGCCCTTCTTTTTGACTCCAAATATAAGGACCACATAGGTAAACTCCAGACCAAATGGCTTGGTCCTTTTGAGATTGAGCATGTTTTTGACAATGGAATAGTTCAACTCCAAACCATTGATTCAGTAATATTTTATTTACTAGTTAATGGCCAAAGACTCAAGTTATTAAAAAATCCACTTACTAAGGAAGAATTTACTAGTCATGTATGATAGTAGTTACAATATGGACACAATCATGTCCTAGTTAGGAAAGTTACCCCACTAGATAATGAGAGCACTATTCCACACTCAGTTAAATAAGGAGAGAAGGACATCCTTTCCCTCCTATGGCATGATGGATGAGACCTTCTACTATTCCTTGAAAAGTCACATTTCTAGATGACTTATCTAGGACCAATGAATAAACATTCTATTGTAAATATTATTTAGAGTCAAAAAGAAAATCCAATAATGAAAACCCATTTTTAATCATTTTTGGTAGCTTCTGGGTAGAAAACTAGCATGCTAACTACCTAGATATGTAAAAAGGGCTTAAATAGAAAACTAGCTTGTTAGCTATTTAAGGATAAAAACAACAATAACTAAAAATGGGAACATGAAGATGAAAGTAGAGAGAAGGAAATCTCTCAAATCCAAATTGTTCACACAAGTTTCTTAAAGATGCTACATGCATTCTTGAAGTTGTTATGGGCACTTTATACATAGTTGTCCATCACTTTGTAGATTGATATGAGAACCTCTATAGCTATTTCAGGTACTCTCTCATTCCTATTTTTACCTTTCTATAGAACATATAAGATAGATCCTCTTACGGCTCTCACTAATGGCTTGGTTATTGACTTTTGGGCATTGCATGAAAGTCATTAGACAACCTTGTGGATGAATGCAAGAAGATTAGGGCAGTATATGTCATATCTATTACCTAAATTTACCCCTAAATATCAAGACATAGAGCCACAACAAAGCATACAACTTCCCTTTCCATGAGGAAATGTTGTAGACTAAATTTTTTTCCTATAGGGACACTCATTATTAATTTACAATTCTGGTTCCATGTTGAAGACCTTACTGATTACTATAACCAAGCCCAGGCACAAATCCTCTATGGTATACATAGCATCAAAACTCTTATCAATTGGTTCATCCAAATAAAGGTCACTAGCTAGTATTTCCCTCAAATACCTACTCAATATCTTCTAGCCATCACTTAGAGAACTCATCTTTTCAACTGCCACCTTATGGTATGACAACAATCATTTATACTCCAAGTCTAAGACCTTTGTTTCATGCAGTTTATCCTACATCACATGCATGTGTGCTATAGGCATCATTAATGCCTAATAATTGGTGATCTCCCAATCACTTCACAAAAGGTCCACTTCACTTTATCTCTAACTTCCAACCCAATCATTACACCATTAATCATTCCCATGTAAATAGTTGCATGTCAACACACATGTGACTACCTAGGCATCACATCTAGAACATCATTATTACAAGGTATGTCTTATATTTCATCATTAAAAATTCCATTCATTATTCTAATCTAGTTGTATAGTATTAATAATGCACATTTAATTATGACTCTAATCATTAATTAAAAAGTATGTTACCTCACCACTAAACCTATACTATTCCTCATAATGACCTGTCTCATCTTGTACTTCCTAATCCATCCATGCCACCTAAATACATGTGATAGATTAAGTGGGGGAAAATAATACAAGTTAAACCTCATGCACCATGGGAACCCTACAACCTCACACTCACCATTTGTGAACCAAACCTTGTAACCTACAAACCCCATATTTCACCATTTCTGACTCAAAACCTATTATAGGTAGATTTACATAAGTCTGAAGAGTGTGTAATTGACTATTGATTTAAGGGACTGATATATAATTTGAAATGGGAGGGTTAGTCATGTTAAGATAGCCTTAAACCATAGGCACTTATAGGGAGACCAAGCCAGTTGGGATGTCTTCCATAGAGATGGTTGGACTACTTATTTTGAATGGTTGCAACATTTTTTAGAACCTCTTACCAGGGCATTTGTAGGTTCTTTTGATGGAAACCAAGCCACTGTATGTGTCATCACATTTCCAGTTACTAATATTTTGGTGAGCTAAGCAACTGGGATACCAACCATGGGGGGAAATTGGTAAGATAGACCCAATTAAAAGAGGCTAGGTAGCAGTTTTACTAGGAAGATGAAAGATTGGTATTAAATAAGGAAGGTGTGCAAAGACTTAGTTTACCTATAGAATGGAGAGAAATAAAAACACATAATATTAGGTAAATGACCTGTGAGAGAAGGTATCACCTCATTTACACTCTCTAGTTCAAATTTTTAAATCATTTAAGACACAATAGAATCATTAATGTTCCTAATTTCTTATGGAATATCTTGAAAAAAATGTCCAAATAATATTAGAAATGCACTGAAACAACCCTATCTCACCACTACCTCATATGGTTCATAATTAAACAAGGAATAGCTTTTGTCAGACCTAACCTCACTTGGGAGCAATTTTTGGCCCTATAAAATATTGTACCCTAGGAAAAAGAGGGCACTAACAAGAGGGAATCTCCTAAGGAGCAGCCCCAACGAATTATTCAAGAAGATGTTACAAGCACTAGTGTTTTTGGTTAACCCATAGCCATTGAAGGTCCATCTAGGACTGCTACAAGAAATAAGAAGAGGAGAAGACTAGTCTCATCCCTTTCTAACATAAAGGAGGAAATCCCATAGTAGCATGGCCCTTCTCCCATTATGTCCTCATCTCAAGTTGATTCATCCACACTATCTCCTACCAGATAATAAGAAGTTCTTCTATCAACTGATGCATAAGAAGAACAAATTCCATTAGTCACCCCTCTTGTAGGGAAATAAAGTCTAAAGGGAAGAAACCCATGGTGTCAAAAAAAAGGAGACCTCCTTTTAGGAGATCTCAAAGGATGAAGAAACAAAATACCTCTTCAACCTCCTTAACCATAGATATCAGTGATGATAAATAACCAAGGAAAGAGACTAGGCTTAAGAAAACCCTTGATAGATTTGAAACAAAAGAATGGTCTATTGATAAAGGATCTAATAAAGTAGAATAAAATGAATAGTCACCTCTTCCATCTAGATTCACTAAGGAGAATATTTATCTCCTTAAAAAATTTGGATGTATAGAGGAGGAATTGAGAAAGGTTATGAAAAAAGGAGAAGAAGAATTGATTGAAGAAGTGGTTATTGAAAAAAGAAGAGAACAAGAAATTTTTTCTCATGATCAGGAGTTCCAAACATTGGAATAATATATGGAGGAAATATATAGACTCAAATTTGAGATTAAAAAACTAAAAGAAAAATTAGGCATTGAAATGCTTATAAGATTAGCAGAGTTTGTAGACCCCTCCAGGGATAAAGAGAAGATATTGGAGGAACCTACAACTACATTCATAGAGGAACTTGCAACATCCTCATCTACTTTAGTAATAAAATCCACTACAATAGAGGATGATCTATCTTTGGTACCCTTCTATCAAATATTTCCTCCTCCCTTACCCACTACACCAACACCTACTCTATAAGAAGTCATTGATATGGATTTGTTAGCAACTACTCCAGTAGAGACTGATGATTTTGATTTTTTTAAAGGAAAAATTTAGTAATAATGAAGCTTACCACAAAGAATTTATGTAGATATTCAAGGTTATGTTAAATAAAAATAATAGAATGATGAATTACAAGAAAAATTGGAATTTAATAAAATTAGGATCAATTATCTAAAAGAAAATATTGTCAAATTACATGAAACTATTGAAATGCTAATGCAGTGCAGACTACCTTCTAGGGTATATGCCATGTACCTGGAAGAAAAATGGTCAAAATTTAGGTATGATAGGATTTATAATGATCAATATTATATGGTATATGACCTAAAATCTTTCTTTAAAGAGTATAGACATGTTGATCCTAATCTTCAAGCCTAGCTAAATGAATTCTACATTCACCATTATGTTGTTTCTAGTGATATAGAATGGAATCCCAACATCTATTTGGGGGATGTTATATTAAATACCTTTTATTCATATGTATCTAACGAAATTGGAAGAGGAAAACAAATGGAAGGATATCAATCAAAAGAAAAAGAAGCTACCTTGATGATCAGGAGTGAAGCAAGGGATTCAAATGTTGTGATAGATGAATGGATCTCCTTTATGAATAAAGACACTCCTCAGGAATGGGTTGCCAAAAAATAAGTAGAAGTATAGAACCATTATTTGGGTCTTATGGAAGGAGATGACAAGATAATTTTTGGTGTTTGTTCTCACAGATGGGTAGAAATCTTAGATTCCTTGAAAATAAAGGGATCATATTCCCCTCAAAACCTTAGGGAGACCATCCACAGGGTATATTTGTATATTGAACTTGTTATAAAGTGGAGAGTATAATGGTTGGGATTGATATTTTAACCCCCAATATTATAGTTACCAATTATTGACCAGGAGGGAAATATTTTAGCTGATAAAGAGAAAGAGAAGAAAAGATGGAGTGACATTGAGAATGCTAAAGGATTTTACATCTTTGAAGGGGCATGCTACCATGAGGCCCTAGAATTTTAAAAAAAATATGGTTTTAAAATGCAACCAAGGCTTACTCGAGGTTGAGCAAGAGATTAAGTAAGGGGTGTGATGAGGCCACCAATTACTTAGTGTTATAGCCTCATCCATGCTTAGTTTACGTCCTTTTCCATGTAAATCTCATAACTATCTACCACTAATACAAATGAATGAATGAAGTTATGATTTTATATGTTCATTAATATATATGTGTTATGTTATGGATTATTGATACTTTTCCTTTATTGAATTATATTGGTGTGACTTTATCTAACAAGAATTTTAAGGTTCATGTAAAGTTGTATATTTTTTCTAAATCCATAACTTTTATAGGCTACTTGTAACAACTATGGGCTTCACCTACAAGTTCCCTGTAGCCAATGTAGAGTGCCCACATCAACTATAGGATTCACCTATAGGTTTCCTGTAGCCACTAAAAAATACCCAAAGCAACTATAGGCTTCACCTAAAAATTTATTGTAGCCACTGTAGAGTGTCTATATAAACTTTAGGCTCCACCTATAGGTTGCCTATAGTCATTGCAGAATGCCCATAAAAATTGAAGGTTTCACCTACGGGTTATCTATAGCTACTGAAGAGTGCTTTTAGCCACTATGAAAAGTAGAGTCGTTATTGAGGAGATCTTGTAGATACATCCAATTATCTTGGGAAACCAAATGAATGATTGGGAAGAGTCATACTTTTTGTATGGATTCCCTATATGCAAGGAGAGATTGGATGTACTATTAAGGATGGTAAGGATAAATTTAATGAGAAAAGACAAAAGGAAATAAAATATCAAAATAGTATGCCTTTTCTCAAACCTAGTCAAACCTAAAACAACTAACTTCAGTTACTAACTACTTGAAGGTTGACTAGGGTAGTTTCTAAGTATTTGTATTCTTTCCTAGTTTTGTATTTTTGGTTAAGAGTTAATAAACTACATTTTGTATTTAAATGTAGAACCTAGATCAAATTAGGAGTTAGATAATTTTGAGGAAATAATAGCATAATTTTTTATTATATCTTTTGTATCCATAATTAAGTAATGAGAAATTTAAATTTGTAAGAAGTTTGGGAATTCTCTCAAAAAAGGAGTGGAGCTTAGTTCTAAACAAGGAAGGGCCCCCTCAGAATGAGCTACTATGGAGATATTGACTCTCTTTAATTATTAGTGTGTTGTGTAAGATGATTTTACTATTAAGTTTGATTATTAAGTGTGATTCATGTGTGATACATAAGTGTGGAATAATTCTATAATTTTGTCATAACATTTTCATAATATATCTATCTGGTAAATTCAGTATAAATTTATTGTACTAAAACTAGAAAATCAAGTTTATTTTTAATAAATAATACATATATAGTGTTGACACTCATAAAAATCTTATGAACTCAAGGTTGACAATTAATGTTTAATCACACTACTAAATTTGGTAAGCATTAAGTAATTAGTCTACACAACATATGACTTATCTAGTTTTAGCAGTCATTTATAGGTCTTGGTGTTGTAAACTATGGTCAAAGTTGTGATATGGTTTATAGGAATTAAAAATTAGTATTAATGATTTTTTAAGTTCATATTATCATGTGTTAGATATTTATTTTGCCCTTAGGTGCTAAAAGGTCATTTTGACCACCTTTTTGGCTTATTTTGTGGAGTTTTACTTCCTTCCTTCAATTCAAAACATTTAGAAAAGGTTACCAAGTGTACTTGATGTTAGAGTGTGTTTGGTAATAGTCATAGATTGACAAAATTGTAGGTTCACCATCCAAAATGGGAAATATGCCACTTTACAAGTACTTTTAGGCACTTGTATGGCCTTAGAGGATAATTTTTTAGTTGTAAATGGTTTTAACGTGTTCCTTGGGATCCCTTAGATAATTTTAAATATTTTGACCAAGTTTTATGTTGTACATATGCTTTAGGATTTTTCTCTCCTCCATCACTACCTTCACAAACTTAGAAAGGCAAATTTGAAGTGAATGGTATATCAAGGAGGGAGAAATTTAGGAGCTAAGAATTTGGAAATTTTTAGGGGTCATAGTAATATTTAAATTAGTGTAATTATTTTTTATATTCATGATCCCTTATTTATTAAAAATTACTAAGAGTGACAACAGTTCACTATGCCTTATTGATATAGGCAAGGTCTAATTTTGAATCTATTTCTCCACTTTAGAATCTGATGGAGAAGAATTATTTTTAGGGGTTTTTTATAGGTAAAATATATAATTTTAATGGTGGTTTCATTATCTATATCATATCCATGAAGTGTCTTTGATGAGGATGAAAAATGTCCCAAGTACAAGGTATTTAATCAGTCCTACAAGTGTTCTATTTTGTTTTCATGGTGGTCATTCTCAAAAGATCCCAAATGTTTCATCATTAATGGAAGATACATAAAATTCATATAGTTCATGTTATACTTATCTAATATGTAATTCTTATCCATAGTCTTTAAGTACTTGATCCTTGGAAATACTACTAATGCGCATACAATTCTCTACACATTTGATTACCAATTTTGGTCTAGGTATCAATGATAAATCAAGGTATAAGTCCTCATACACAATTATACCACCAAAATAATATAATATTTTAAGAGACTTAATTCCAAACATAGATGTTTCACACAAAATGACTATGCATATAGTTCGTACAGGTGGTTTAAAGATCGAAATGGTGCATTACTTTGTCACAATGTATACAAAATACTGATAGAGTACCAAAGAAGTGAGATAGGATTTATATTTAAAAGAGTGAAGGTGTCTTAAATATTAAAAAGGATTGGATCTCAAGAAGAAGGCCTATAGGTATAAGTAGACCTACAAGCAAGGTCTGAAATGAGTAAAGACACTTGAAAGAATGAATATGTCTATGGCTTTATAGGGGGACCAGATGAATGTTTTCAACTAGTAAAAATTTATACTATCTTTAGTACCAAATAACACCATAATTTAATTTAAATCTATAACTAGATGCTCATAACTCCCAAAAAGAGCACTACCTACATCCAAGCTTTAATTGACAAAGATTGAGAGTGATGAAGTCTCAAGGTTTTGAAGTATTTTGGGAAGTTAAGTGAAACTCTAAACAAAAAAGTCCCAAGTTGACACTAAGATAAATCTAATATCTACATGTTGAGATAAAAAGACAACCTAGGTTTAATCAATGTATACACAGTCTTCATCACCTATAGGTCTACTCAGTCTAGGTGATGAACCATCTTTAGTAGCATAAAGTATGAGAGTTTTGCTAAAGTGTATAATGAAATTTATCAAGGTAAAATTTACCTTAAATTATTTGAATAAGGAATTGGACTCCCATATTTTTATGTAATGATGAAAACCTAGAATACCTAGACGAGTTTCAAGGCTTCTTTCACATGTCACAGAACTAATGGTCAACATCCTAGTGAAGGAGGAGTTTGATAAGCTATAAGGGATTGATTTTTGTATATATATTTAATGCATTCAAGATATTATGAGTTTATTCAAAGTTTATATAGTTAAATTCCAAGAAGAGGCCTAAAACCTTGGAATCAACACCTACATCCAGTCATGAGATAATAGGAGATAATTTCAAGGGTCAATAGGTAAAAGTTGATCTCATTTGGTATGTATTGGTTCCAAAGACATTATGGAACATAAAATTACAAGGTACATAATTGATTAGTGTTAAGCATACTATTATACTAAGATGGAGGGTGAATTAGTATAAGATATTTTTTTCACTTTTGACTATTAATCTTAAATCTAAAACCTCAAATTACTCTACAATTAATATATTCAAAGCAATCAAAGAATACAATGCAAAACCACACAATGAAAATAGACACATATCTGTGTGGAAACCCTTTCAGGAGAAAACCAAAAATAAATTCTCTTAATATAAATATTTGTAGGCACCAACCTACTAGAGCACCTACCCCAAAAAAATTTTATAGGCACCAACCTACAGGAGCACCAACCCCTTTCACTGAGCACCAACTCAGCAAGAGACACCAATCTCTTCAAAATGAAGGCACCAACATTCTCAAAAAAAATCACTCTTCTATCTCAAATTTGTTTTCAAAACAATAGATGATATAATACTTGCTTTATTTCCTTTTTATTCAATCTAAAATTTAGTGTTTTCATTGCTATACTCTTCCTTATACTTGCTGGTTTTTTTCCTTTTAATATTCTCACAAAAGTTTGCCATTAAATTTTTTTCTCTTCTTTTATATCTTCCAATTTTGAATCTGCTCTTTTGCCATTTGTTATGAACTATTTATAACCCACAAAAAGCCACAAATTAAGGTTATGCCTCTTCAAGTGAAAAGGTCCATTCTAACGGTCATAACTCCTCCCAATAGGTCGGCCAATGTTGAAAATTTTGTTCACTTCCATCAAAATTTCCATTCACTTCTGGCAATAATTCTATTCACTTTTGTCAACAATTCTATTCACTTCTGTTCGACATTTCCCTTCACTTTTGGCAACAATTCTATTCACTTCTAGCAACAATTCCATTTGACATCAATGAAAATTATTCCAACAATCTCCCTCTTTATCATTGATGGTAACCTTCCAAAAATATCTTCTTTTCTACAAATCCCATCTTCTTTTTTTCAACTCCCCCTTGTTGTAACTCCCTGTACTTCCATTCTCCCCCTTTGACATCAATGGCAAAGGGTCATTCAAGAAGCTTAAAAATAGAAATTTAGCTTCCCCTTAACCAATACTTCTCTTGATTTTTAATGAGTAGAAGCAAAGGATATTACTCCCAACTTCTATCCTAGGTACTCAAATGTTTCCTTTATAAGTGGCTTAGTGAATATATCTACCATCTGTTCAAATGTGGAAACATATTCCAATTTTACTTATTGTTTTGTCACCTTTTCTCTCAAGAAATGATACTATATAGGGATATTCTTAGATCTATAATGCATAACTGGATTCTTTGAAATACTTATTACACTAGTATTATCACAGAATATGGAGATTGGATGATCATACTCTACTTTGATATCTTTCAAGGTTTGTTTCATCCATAAACTTGTGTATAACATAGCACTATTGCTATGTACTCTACTTAACTATGGATAGAGATACAGAATAATGTTTCTTACTTAACCATGATATTAGGCTATCTCCAAGAAAGAATGCTCCTCCACTTGTAATTTTTCTATCATCTACACAACCTACCGAATATGAATCTGTGTACGCTACCAATGTGAAGTATTTACCTCTTGGGTACTGAAAACCATAATCCAAGGTTCTCTTTAAATATTTGAATATATGTTTCATGGCTTGCACATGTGTTTCTTTTGGAGCTGCTTGAAATCATGCAACCATACCTACTTCTTGCATGATATCTAGCCTAGATTCCATCACATATAGTAAACTCCTAATCATTGATCTATAAATAGTTTGATCAATATTCATAGATTCTTCATCTTTGCTCAACTTTGTACCTGTAGCCTAGGTGTGCTAACAGGGGCACACCGCTCCATATGGAATTTATTTAACATTTCCTTCACATACTTGCTTTGAGATATGAATATTCCTTTGTTGGATTGAGATATTTGTAAATGAATGAAAAATGACAACTCACCTAACATAGACATCTCAAATTCCTTTTTCATATCTTCAACAAATATCTTAGACATTTCCACATTGTCTCCTCCAAAGATTATATCATCTACATACACCACAACAATTAACTGGTGATATCCTTCAGTTTTTATGTAAATATTACTATCAACATATCCTCTCTTGAATCCTTGGTCTTGTAGGTATTTATCAAGCCTAGCATACCATGCTCTAGGAGCTTGTTTCAATCCATACAAATCCTTCTTTAACTTACACATATAATCTTTGTTTTTTGATAAGAAGAATCTTTCTGGATATTCTATGTAAACTTCCTCTTCTAGATTGCCACTTAAAAATGCTAATTTAACATCCATTTGATATATTTGAAATTTTTAAATACTAAAAATGCAATAAATATTCAAATTGCTTATGATATAGCAACATGAGCAAAAGTCTCTTCAAAATCTACACCTTCTAATTGAGCATACCCTTACATACCAACCTTGTTTTATTTCAAGTGACTTGGCCATTTTCATTCAATTTGTTTCAAAAAACCCACTTAGTGCTAAGCATATTCTGATCCATTGGCTTAGGCACAAGTTCCCAAGTCTCATTCTTCTCAATTTGATCTAACTCTTCTTCCATTGTTTTTACCCAATGTTTATCATGACTATCTTCAAAAAAATTCTTAGGGTCTACCTTGGATAATAAATAAAAATTTACATGCTCAGGATTCTTCTTCTAGTTTGCACCCCAACATCAATACTGCCAATGATCTAACTTTTAGCATGATTGTTCTGAACAAATCTAGATGGTGCTTTGGTATACTACCTTTCAGATTCACTCAATTTTTCTACATTTTTCCTCCCCTTCTTTTATAATATTGGGTATTTCTAGAGGCTATTCTAAAGGTTCTTTTTCCTTTTGATTTATGATCTCATCTATTATTACACTATCACTTTTTATGATAGTTTTTAGCCTTTTGTTATAACATCTATAGGCTTTGCTTTTGATGGAGTAGCCAATAAAAATTCCTTCACCACCTCTTGAATAAAATTTTCCCAAGTTTTCTTCATTCTTGTTGATAAAACATTTACTTCTAAACACTTTGAAATGTTTGACCGAAGTTGGTCTTCCTTTCCATAATTTGTAAAGATTTTTCTCATTATTAACTCTAATTTTCCCTCAATTCAAGATATATACTACTATATTAACTGATTCTCTCTAGAATTTATTTGATAGCTTAGATTCATTCAACATAGTTCTAGCCATCTCTTGAACAGTTCAATTTTTCCTTTCCACCACTCCATTTTGTTGTGGAGTCCTTATAGCTGAGTATTATCTCTTAATTCCATGATCTTCATAAAAATCAATGAATTCATTTGAAATAAACTCACCTCCATGATATAACCTTAGGCATTTTATTTTTAACTCTTTTTCATTTTCTACTAATGCCTTGAAAGCTTTAAACTTTTCAAATGCTTCTAATTTTTCTTTTAGAAAGGCTACCCATGTCATTCTAGTATAATCATCAATGAGCAATATAAAGTAGCTCTCACCTTGCATGCTTTCATTTCTAGTAGGAACACAAAGATCCATATGAATCAGCTCTAGTGGTTTGGTGGCCAAATATTCATTCATTCTAAACCTTACTCTGGTTTGATTCCCATGTTGGCATTGCTTGCATAGAGTGCTTGAAGGTTTCATTATCTTGGGCATATTTCACACAGCCTATTTGTGCTGATTTTCACAAGATTATCAAAATTTATATGCCCTAACCTTCTATACCATAGCCAACTATCTTCAAATTTACTAAGACAAAATTTCTCTCCTCTCATTTCTCCAAGCATGTATAGGTTGTTTATGGTTCTATGAACATCTACAATTAGTTTTCTCGTGTCTCTTTTTCTAATCTCACAACCTTCAGAAAAGAACTTGAGTGTGTGTCCTTGATCACACATTTGGCTAACACTTAGAATATTATGATTTAATCCTTCCACATTTAACAAATTTTCTAATTTGGTTTTTCCATTATCGAGACTAAGTGTACCTTTTCCTATTATTCTGGCTATAGTGTTGTCTTTGAACTTGACTGTGCCTTCATTTACCCTTTTTAACGAGATGAATTTAATTTTATCTCCAGTCATGTGTCTCAAAAATCCACTATCAATAAACCATTATTGTCTTTCATCTCTATCATGTAATGTTATTTGAATGATCATGGATTCTTCTTGCTTCTTCTTCCAAGTCTTTGGTGGTTCTCTTTTCTTTATCACTTGAGCCTTGAAATTTTTATCTTGTCTTATAGATTCAAAAACACTTCTACAATGGCATTTTATATGTCCATAGTTATTGCACTTGTAACAAACTATAGCTTCATCAAAGTTTGATAAGGGAGCAAATGAATTGTAGTTTCTATTTAAAGATCCATAGGTTCCTTTGTTTCTACTCCTAACTTCAATATCCTTGGATCTCTTTCTGCAATCTAATTTCTTATGACCAAAATGATTAATAAACCTTGTTTTATTTTCATATCTTAGAGAAAATGGTCTTCTAAAGTTTTGTTCTCCTTTACTTTCTTTGTTGATAGATTTGTTTTTTTGTATTCTAGGCTTCTTCCTTCTTGGTCTCCTTTTTCACTAGTTCCTTAAGATTTTCAACATAGCTCTTAGCTTTCTCTTTTTCCTTCTCATACCCAATACCTGACTTGTTAGATGGTGATCTTTGACTCTCTATAATCTTATTCAAAACTTGAGTGCTTTTCTCAGATTTCAAGTCACTTGCTATTTTAGAATTCACCTTTTCTAGATCCCTTTTTAAAGCAGCTATCTCAGATTCATACCTTTCATAGTATTCTCCTTTCTTCTTTAGTTGATCCATTAGATCTTATTCAATTTTATTTACTTCTTTGATTTGGACTTTTAGATCAATAATTACCTTATTTAATTCCTCAAAGACTTGTGATGTCTTCACTTTGAAGTCTCAATTCTCTTCTTCATATTTTGGAGATGTAACTTCAATTTCTGATTCTTCTTCTTAAATGATTTCATTTCTTCCAACATATAAATAAATTATTCTTCAAGGTTCACTTCACCTTATTCTTCCATGTCTTCATCTTCCTCTAAATTATCTTTACTAGTGGTGGCATTTTCTTCTATAGCCATGAATAGAATCTCTTCATTATCACTCTCAACATCACTTTATTTTTTTTAGATGAGCTGCTATACCTCTTAAAGTATACAATTTTATTTTGTTTCTCAAATCTTTACTTGTCTTTGATCAGCTTCAATCCCCTTTTGTACTTTGGTTTGTTCCCTCATCATCGCTATTTCCTTTATTTGGACATTTGGCTAAAAAAATGACCAATTTTACCACAATTAAAGCATTTAAATGGTAACTTTCCTTTATATTTATCTAATCTTTTCTTTAGCTTCTTTATGAATATAGCTTCATTTTCATATTCTTCACTACTTGATTTTCACTTGATTCTAGTTCTTTGATCTTTTCTTTCTTCAAGACTTTGAATGATGCTTCCTTCT
Source organism: Torreya grandis (assembly GCA_037957365.1). Taxonomy (NCBI): domain Eukaryota; kingdom Viridiplantae; phylum Streptophyta; class Pinopsida; order Cupressales; family Taxaceae; genus Torreya; species Torreya grandis. The sequence continues at coordinate 4,527,765 of JARHVA010000139.1, forward strand.
TCAACTGTCTCTTAGATTCAATTCTCATTTCATATGTTGTAAGAATTCCATGGAGATCATCCATTTTCATCATGTCTAAATACTTCATTTCTTCAATGGTAGAGACCTTCACATCAAATCTCAATGGTAGGGATCTTAGGACTTTCTGAATGATCACAGATTCTTCAATTTTCTCTCTAAGTCCTTGAATGACATTAAAAATCTCATCGACATGAAGAAGATACCCAACAAAATTTTCATCATTCTTCATTTTTAAACTTTCAAACTACCTCTGGTGGGTTTGGAGTTTTTCTTTTCTAGCCTTACTATCACCTTCATAAATAGTGTTGAGTTTATCCCAAATCTCTTTTGCAGATTCATAATACATAATGTTAACAAACTCATTTTTTGAAAACCCACATAAGATTGCATTCATAGCTTTTGCATTGTTCTCACTGGCCTTTTTTGGGTGGCATTCATTGGTGCAATTTTTGGCATTGTGTATCATATTACCATTGCTTGTTAAATATCAAAACCTAGGGCCATCAGGTATGTCTTCATCCTTATGCTCCAAAATGTGTAATTCATTCCATCAAACAAAGGAGCCTTGTTAGTGGAGAAACCATCCAACACTTGACATCCTACCATATGTGCTTTTCCAAGATTTACCTTATTTCATTTGTGCTAACATTGAATGAACTAACTCTAATACCAATTGTTAAGCACAAGCTTATACTAAAAGGGGGGGTGAATCAATATAAGATATATGTTTTTTTAATTTTGAATATTAATATTAAATATAAAACCTCAAATTACTTCACAATTAATATATTCAAAGAAATAAAAGAATACAATGTAAAACCACACAATGTAAATAGACATAGATTTGCCTGGAAACCCTTTTAGGAGAAAACCATAGAGATATTATCTTAATATAAATATTCGTAGGCACCAACCTACTAGAGCACCTACCCCAAAAATAATTTTTTAGGCACCAAACTATAGGAGCACCAACCCCTTTCACTAAGCACTAACTCAGTAAGAGACACTAATCTCTTCAAAATGAAGGCACCAACCTTCTAAAAAATAATCACTCTTCTATCTCAAATTTATTGTTAAAACTATGGATGATAGAATATTTGCTTTATCTCTTTTTGATTAAATATACACTTGAGTGTTTTCATTGCTATACTCTTCCTTATACTTACTAGTTTTTTCCTTTTAATATTCTCACAAAAAAATTCCTTTAAAATTTTTACTCTTCTTTTATATCTTCCACTTTTGAATCTACTCTTTTACCATTCGTTATGCACTTATTTATAACCCACAGAAAGCCACAAATTAAGGTCATGCATCTTCAAGTGAAAAGGTCCATTCAAATGGTTACAAATCCTCCAAATAGGTTGGCCAAGGTCAACAATTCCATTCACTTCTATCGACATTTCTATTCACTTTCAGTAACAATTCCATTCACTTCCATCAACAATTCCATTTACTTCTGTCGACATTTATGTTCACTATTGGCAATAATTTTGTTCACTTTCAGTAATAATTCTATTTCACATCAATGACAATTATTCCAGTAATTAGATCATAAACAACACCTACTGGGGTCTCTAAATTTTTAAGTGGAGCTACAACTGCACCCTAAGGTCTTGTTAGTAGACTGTGTAGAGTGATATGTAGTGAACAAGTGGATTTTACAAGTTAACATGAGTGAAATAATGGGTTTATAGAGTGAGTTATATTCACTCAAAAGTTTCTAAGTGACTATATCAATCTCTTTAAGCAAAAAATATATAGAATATAATCATTAGGCTTATTAACCTAATACCCTCCTCAAGGTATAAACACTTGAAACCTAAGGTCAATAGAAAATATGGGTTGAATGGAGACCTAAGAAAAACATTATAACCTTCATAAGATATTTTTATAGGTGATAAAGACATTGGTTTGCATAAGGAAGCTTGAAAATGGTCAATTTAGCCTTAAACTATTGTTAGAATGCACATAATACACATTTTCCACCCAAAGAATAGATTTGTGAGCTTAGAACTATACAAAACTATTGCATGGGGTTCTAAACACTTAGGATAAGTTAAGGTTCCTTTTCAAGAATATATTAGTGGAATTATTTCATAGGTTAGGGGCCTAACCATTATTAACCATTGCCAAGAACCTAAGCCTTCTTAAACTCTAACGAGGACTTGATAGATAAAATATTGAATAAAATGTATCTAAATGGATTGAATTTTCCCATGTGATATTCAATCATGCTAAGTACTCCCATGGGGTTATTACTACATAATTTTTTTGTACTGTCATTTGTATAGATGAGATAAATGCTTCATTTTTATAAGTTTATATGAATATTCAAATGTGCAGAGATGAATGAATGAAATAAAATCATAGTCGAGGGTGTGTGAATATGTTTTTCAACCTACCAGACCTCAAACTCCTCTCAATAATTTATAAATTCACTTCTATAGGTATGTGTAAGAAAGGAAGTCTCAATGTGCTATAATGGAGTAAAGTGTCCATCTAGATGAAGAATAAACAACAAATTAGAATTATCCTAAGGTTTTATGATAAGACCAGAGGACAAAGAGAATATACACACATGTATTTCATCTATTAATAGAGATATATTGAATGTCTACAACCATCTAAGTAACAAATGTCATGCAACTAGGCTTAGTTTGCTAGTTGGCCTATTTGATCGTTGACAGAAGAATTCATAATATGAAAATAAGAGAATGAAAGGTAGGTGTCTAAAATATATGTCAGTTTAAGGAAGGTTTTGATAGCTATTTCAATCATGATTTCCATCTTTCAAGTTAGATTAAAGGTGTCAAAAATATCCAAGATAGTTTCAAATAATTTACTAATGCCCTAGTCAAGGTGTCCTTTGACATAGAGAGAGAGTATGGAAGTGTCAAGCTAAGATGTAAGACATTGAAGAAGGTGTCAAGATGATAATTATATTTTTAATAATTTTTCACTAATGTAACTCTTTGTGTTGAAGTGGCACATCTTTAGAACTTTAAGAATTCAAAATGAGTGATTTCTCCTCTTGTCTTTGCCAACTTTATGGAGTTACTTAAGGATTAGATTGACATATGTTTCAAAGAAGGATTTTGTGATTGTCTTCTAGTTCTTGAAGAAAATAATTTATTTCATGATGAATAAATTCTCATCATTGTTCTCTCCTAAGCCTACCTCTATCTCTCTTGACAATAATCTATAAAAATAATGATTTTTGGCCTTGTAATCTATCCTCACATTGGTTATGGCAAAGCCCTATCAAAATTGAGTCTTGTACTTGTCTATTGAAATGAATTCAAGCTATATATTTTTTATCTTCCTTAAAAATAGTGAATTTTATTGTGTGTATTGATGAGTGCTTAGTGATAGTGTTATATTATTTGCATTTGTCCTCCATGTGCATGCCTTATACAAAGTGTGCCTATCATAGGTCATATAAAGTGTTTTACTTAGTTTTATAATCTAGAAAACTAATAAACTATTAGTGTACTATCACCTATTATTTTATTATCCTATTACCTTTGTAACCTCTCAAACATTCATATTGAAATACTAATGAGATTAGGATTATTTTGGAGTAATGTAATCAGATTGTAGTCTATTGTTTCCAAATGCATCTTCAACAAGTTGAGGACTTAATGTTTAGTGCATCACCTTAAATTTATATTTTTAGTTTTATTACTCATTTCTACCTTTTCCATTCCAATCATATTGTGTAGTTGATTATTTTAGGTGTTTTAATTATGGGAGCTACCCAAAATCTAGAGGTTTGACTCAGTTTTAGTTAACCTATAACCTAAGGTCAATCTAATTTCATAGCTCAAAGAGATAGGGATTGAATCAACCTCTCATAGGGTGAAATTTTTAAATGTAACAACTAACATGCTCTCAAATGTTGGAATCCTTAAAAACATCAAAAACTCCATCGCTTTTAGCTTACAACTTTATTCAATATGAAATTTTCTTGCCTTTTGACTACTCACACATTCTAAGTGATGATGGGGGATTATGTGGAAGGACTTTGTAGACCCCTAATAACTCACACAACTTTAAATTTTAATTCTTTAACCTTATAATGCATTTAGACAATAAAAATTCATGTTTATGGAGTTTTAAAAGGGTTTAAAGGCACCTTATCTTGTTATCAATTGTTTATAAATAATATCCCTTACAACCTTAATCTAATCATGTAATGTTAATAGCTTAAGGGTTTATATATACCCCTAAGATCATTTAAACCATATCTCTCTCTCTCTCTCTCTCTCTCTCTCTCTCTCTCTCTCTCTCTCTCTCTCTCTCTCTCTCTCTCTCTCTCTCTCTCTCTCTCTCTCTCTCTCTCTCTCTCTCTCTCTCTCTCTCTCTCTCTCTCTCTCTCTCTCTCTCTCTTCTATTTGTACTATTGAAAAACTCATTAGATTTCCTGAGCTACCAAGAACTTGATGGACAAATGGAGAATTTTTTTGCCTTTTCATGACCTATCATTTCTTCCCAAACATTTTTTTTATTTTTGGAGGCTATAGAACATTATGGAGGAGATTCACCACCCTAAAACCTTCTTTACTTGTCTATAAATACTCTAATTATGAATAAAAACCTAGAAAACACATTAAAACATCCTTTTCATATAATGGAAGTTGATAACTTAAATAAGTTCCCTATTATACCCCTATATGAGATTCTCATGGAGCTCTCTCTAACTTGCTTGAAGCAAATTTGACATATAATCTTCTTTCAACCTGCCTTTTCTCATGTTACATTATATTTTGAAGGTGAAATAATAAGATAAGGATATTATAAGTGGGTTATACATTAAGGAATATTTTAAATTTTTGATAAGGGGTATGGGAAGGAGGGAGAAAATATGTTATTAAATAAGTGTATCATGACATAAAATACCCTCCTTGACTTCCAAACTAACTTGAAGCATGTGGTTTTGAGACTTGAGATGTTTAGACAAGCATAAAACAATTACAATAATTACATTAACTTTTACAAAATTACCTTAAGATATGATAAACACCTTATAAAGGTTTAAGTAATGAATAATATTTAATCACTTGAGGACCATGATTCACATCTTGACAATACCACCTTAAAATACCTTGATCACTATTAATAACAACACCACTCTTCACCATGATAAGATAAACTATGACCAAGACAAAAAACTTCAAGGGACAATAATAAACTCAATCAAGTCTAGATAACAAGTTTTGAATTATAATCACTATTAAATTCATATTTTTCTAACATTTGTGGTGACCTCTGAGGATTTTATGCTTGTTATGTACTTAGACTAGTAGACTTATGCATCCATTGGGCTATGGGGTTAGTTCCAATCAACACAATTCTAACTTGGACCTTGAAAACTAACTACAACCTCTTAGAAAGGATGAGATGACTAATTACCTTCAAACACACAACTAATCAAATAATACACACACAACAAAACAAACAATATATTCACTATGCTAAGAAGCACTTAAGGAATCAAAACATAAGAAACTACTATATATAACTAACTTCTAATATCTAATCCTCTAAGATCAAAAGGTAAATTTATGAGACATCCTCCATGAGATGACTTAGAGTGATGAGAAAGATGCTTTTGTAACATTATGCTTACTCTATCAACCTTTTCCTTGGTTTTTAATGTCTTTTGCCTATCTTCAAGTTGACTAAAAATAATAAATATGTCTCCTATATGGAAAAAATCATCTTTAACTTCATATATTACCTCATACTATTATTTGATAATGAGAAAGACTTCCAATATGACCACACTTTTATTCATGGGGATAACAACAACCTTAACATATATTGGATTCTTAATCTCTACAACCGACTCACTAGGAGACAATCTAATGTCTTTAAAATCTTCATCTTGTTCCCTTTGAGTAGTATCATCTCCTAATAGTTTGTTGTAAAATGAACTTTAACCTCTTGGTGATGACTTGAAAGGCATGTTTACTTTCTAAGAGATTTTCACTTCTCAACAACAACTTCATTATGTCCTTCTATAGGTGTTAACCTACCGATATCTTCTAATTTTCTGAACATGTACAAATAGAACTACCAAATTCATCAAGATCCTCTTGAACTTGTTGATTGGATTCAACAAGACTAGAAACCATGATGTTTTATTCAATATCATTATCATTCATGTTTTTACCATGTTCATTATCCAAGATATATATCTTAGCATTCTCTTCATGTATTCTAGGTTTACTATCCAAGCTTGAATAAAAAAAATTCTAGTTCATCCCAAGAAGAATTTTTTTGATCATTAGAAGGGAAATCAACTTTAATATCCTCTCTACCCTTATCTTTAGGGAAAACATACTTGTCAAGAACTTGAAACTCTTAAATGAAATCATGACATAGCTACAAATTTTCTTCTTCAATCTGTATCTCTTACTTACTATGAGCCATTAGAACTTCTTTCAAACCTTTATTTTGATCATTTAAAGGGACAACAAAACTAGTAACCAAGGCATCTTCATGAAGATTTATCCCATTCTCATCTACAACTTGATCAACTATTGTATGATCATCCTCTCTTTTATCAAGACTCAATCCATGATAACTATATTGGCCTTCCTCTTCCTTCATGTATAAAAGAATCTCATCTACCCATCCAAGGTCTAATTCAGCATGCTTCTCTTGCATGAAACCTAATTTCTCATCTTCTTGGAAGCTATCAAATTTTACAACTTCATGTTTGGGTTCATATTAATGCTCTATATGGGTAACATTCTTGCCAATAAACTCAATTTTTTACATTAAATTATGGTACAGTTGTTTCCATGCTTAATCAAAATCTTATTCTTCATACTCTTCAAGATTGTTACTATGAAGAGAGGATGGTACCATGTTATATTGTAATACTCCATCAAGATCATATTTCTTCTCATATATAAAGACTGATTTATTTTATTATTTACAAATGAGACTAATTAGATGGATCTCTTTATCATACATACTTGAATTACTCTCCTCATAGCTTGCTTAGGGTTCACTTGCAATAAACTATTTTTTATTTTTAAGTGTTTTCACTATTATAGCTCAAGTTTTCACTCTTGAGAGGGTTTTTCAATCCTTCTCAATTGAGCTATACAATGGGATTATTACTAGGTTGTGGGTGACCTATAAGTGGGCTAAACCTCTAGATTAGAGGGATAGCTCCCCTTGATGTATCAATTAGGCTCCACTACTAACTTGCAAAGGAGAAAGGAGATGAATAACATGAAATAAAACTAACTAATGGGGTGATACACCAAACATATTGATCACTACCAACTAGATTCATATGCACATGTAGACCATAGGACTACCCTTAATATACACTACTCCTAATATGAATCTATCACATCAACATTTCAATGTGGAGGTTTTGATAGATTTTTAGGCTAGAAAGAATAATCAAGAGGTGTAAAATGAAACTAATGAATATAAAAACTCATTAAACCCTCATAATTTACTTGAAAACTTCACATTACTTTAAAAATAAGATTTTAAACTGCATATAGGTGCTAGGATAGGATAACATGTTAAGGAAGACTAAGTAAATAACTACATAAGATAAACTATCCATGAATACACACTAAGTAAATTCAAAAGAAGAGGTAAAATCAGTTGTATTTATTTATCCAAGGCATGAAAATGAGAAGGTCTTCTCCATACTTAGGTGGGGGATCCTTACAAATCCAAACAAGGTTGTATATATATAGAATGAGAGAAGGAGAGAGAAAGGTGGCATAAAAGAGAGAAATAATAAGTCTAAATCACTCATGACAAGAGTTAAAATCAAGAATAAAGTTATATAATAGTCTCATAAGGTATTAAATTACATGCATTCATTTGTTTATGATTCTTCCTTCCTAAATGGCATAAGTATTTCTCTATTTTCTTAACACATTTGTCTTCTTCTTCAAACTTCTATCCTATTGGCTTGGAAAGTGACAAGTGGAATTCCTTGGTCATTAAATCATCTTGAACTACCCATTTATATTTTTATTGACACTTTTCATTTTATTAGGAGTTTTCTTATATTGATATTGAAATAGTGATCATATTTTCTTAGGTGTTTTGAAGCCCATCAATCTCACTATGCCTTTCTTGCTCAAAAACCTTATAACTTGATTTTATCCTCATGATCGAAACCTATCTCCATGAGATACATTTATATAACTTAAAAAACCTATATAAATCCTCTTAAATTCTTAAAAAACACTCTAATACTTCATTTCACACGTAAATCCCATACTTGCCTTTAATTCCCTGTAGCCCTCAAAACAAACAAAACTCTTTTATCTAGAACATTATATAGATGATCATAGAAAGATAATCATATATTTGTGTACCCAATATGATCTTCCTACTATGTATAGACTTTCATGGCCAGAAACTAAGTGAAAGTGTACTTGTTTCACCTATTCCTCTTCTAAATTAGCCCTTAATTAGGTCTCTAAGCCTAGAATCTAAGATCTAATTCCATGCATCTCTATCATATGTGAAACTCTAATAAAATATTTGATTCAGTTTTATGACCTCATAAAAATTCTCCATGTCAAATTTTAGGGTCTATAACCTTTCTTAGTTGGGTGAACCAAAAAATGGCCAAAATCCTGGCATAGGTGTATGCTCAGGCTCAAGAGGCAATTGGAGTGATTTATCAAGAAGTTAGTAAGTTAAAATGATTGATGATGGTGTGTTAGTTCTTAAACCATCATAATAAAACTCAATACTATTGATGTAGGTTTTATTCACACCATAATATAATGAGGTAGCCTATAATGTTTTAATATTTTAATGGAGGTAAACTTCACTCTAGGGCACAAGTTGCAAGTATGCGGTCTATTTCAACCTATTGATGGAATAGGGGTAGGGAATGCAGGTTTTTGACAAGGTTTTTGGATGGAAGTATGGTTACTAATAAGTGTAATGAATCTCTATATGATTTGGATGTGTAGTTGGTTGCTAATATAGAGTGGGTAGGTCTCAAAATAAACTCAAAAAATGAGGGAAAGGTAAGGCATGACAAAAAGCTCTCTAGTTTTCAAGAATCACTTCCCTAGCTAGTTTCTAAAAAGGAAAAGTGATCTCAGAACCTATGCCTATTTATAGCATAAATTTAACACATATAATTAGAAATAGATAATAAGTCTAAGGAAATAATGATGCAAGAAATTCACAAGCCTCAGAAAAAGGTTACTCTTTTTAGGGTAGTTGTTGCACACCCTTAATCAAGAGATTATGGCTTGGGCTAGTGAAGTATCTAAGGCAGTTGTTGGACACACACAAAAAACTACATCCAATAAATCACTCATGTAGAATCAAAATTATGAATCACTTTGAACTTAATTATCCCAATCAATATATTTACTAATCCTTTAATAGTTTTTGCACATCTATAGATTAATACATCAATCAAAATAATTGAAAAAACCCATTTGCATATTTTTCACACTAAATATTATTGAAACATATAACCAAAGAAAGTAATAACTAATTACATAGAATTTGGAAATAAAATATGCAAACACATTAATTGATGATCAAAATTGATATTTCTCATGTATTCAAAAGTTCTATGAGAAAAATCCAAGTTAGATTACAATTGCTTATATAGGCTTAGGGAAAGGGTTGCCTCATCTTCCAAGTTTATGCAAGGTCATTACATGTGATAGTTAGAGCATGAGTTCTAACTATGGTCTAAAATCATATAAAAGTATCCTTATAGTTATCCATTTAAATAACCTTTATAAAAGCTATGCAACATGTGCATGTGGATAAAGACATAGGCATTTTTCATAATTATAGCTCAAACTATATGTAAATTGTAAATATATGTATCATTTTACAAAACTATACATACCTTCCTTATAGGTTGTGAGAACAACCTTTTAGATATTTTAGATTAGCCAACTTTAAAATAGAAATTAGATATATGTCCAAGATAAGTACCACTTTACCAATGTTTTAGAACCTATGACATTATTGTTAACTAAAAATAACTATGCATTGCATGCCATCCACTTTAACTACAACCCTTTCTTGTTCAATTGAAATATCCTCAATTTTATATTTGCATGCATGTTCATATTATTGATTGAGTCTAGATCATTGAAAATTCCACTATCAACTTGTACCATCAATTTTCTACATGATGGGACACAAGCATATTATTTGGTAGCTCTATAGGGCCTCTGTGCTCTTTATAGTCATAGCTAAAATGTTTTTGTGCGACTTGGAAGACTCTCTCTTGCTTCAAAACCTTTGAAAATAACATGTTGATTCACACCATCGATTTACCTGAGCCTAATAACCTTTGATTTTAAAATAACTAATTTATGAGCTTAAATTTGATGTCTGTGTGATCGTCAAAGACATCTTTGTGACCATTGATGATGTCTTCATGAATATCACAATTTAATCCCCTATAATTTTTTCTTATTGATATTTAATTTAACATTTGCATGACCGTCAAAGATGTCCTTGTGACTATTGATGATGTCCATGTGATCATCACAATTTAAAATCATGTCCTTTTGTTTATAATCTTAATTTTGATGTTTTTACAACTATAAAAAGATGTCCATGTGATCATCACATCAGTTTAACTCCCTATGATTTGGACACTTTTCATTTCCTAGTTCACTCTACTCTACAATCATAAATGAAAAGAGGACTTAGCATAATACTTTGGGAAATATGTATAAAAGACCCTACATGAATATTTTATCTTAAGGTCTTAGTATTAATAAAATATGATTTTGACTTGGGCTAAAAAAATCTTAAATTAAGCTCAAAACATAATGAAAATGTTCTTTAAGTAGGGGTACCACTTGGTAGTATGGAATTGGTCTCAAGGAAATTAATATGGGGGGAAATGTTATGAGCTTTTTGTTGTGAGGACCCTAATTTTTTTAGAAAAAAATTATGAAACATAAAGTCTATAGGAATTATATTGGGGGAATTATTTCAGATAAAATGTCTACAATAATTCTCCTAAAGACCCATTTCTCTCAGACAAAATGTTTGAAGGAATGTTCAATGGGATGGTCTCAAAAAAGGACTAAGGGCATGATGTCTCAGACAAAATGTCCAAAGGAATTGTCCAAAGGGAAAAAGGCCCAAGATAAAATTCATGAAGGGTAAGTCTTAAAAGGCCAAATGATCTAATTCATGGCAAAAAATCCTGAAGGGTCTACTTCGTAAGGTAAATTTTTAGTAGGGAAAGGGTTCAAGACAAAAGTCCTGAAGGATAGGTTGCACAAATCCTAAAGCATATGTGTCCTTGAGGTCATTTTTTTAGAAAAATTATATTGGCAAGATTGCTTTGGGGAATTATTTTGGGCGTTTTATGTCAGAAAAAATGTCCAAATGGTCATTTTCATCAGATAAAATGTCTAAGACATAAAGTCTAAAAAGAATTAGCTTGTAAGGTAAAAATGTATGGGATAAAAGTCTTGAAGGGTCATTTTCAAAGGGTAAGGGTGTGGGGAAAAAGTCTTGAAGGATCAAAAGTCTCAGATAAAATGTCTAAAGGAATTGGTCAAAGGGTAAAATCTCTAAGACAAAATGTTTGAAGGAATGGTTTTGAAGGGCAAAGGCCCAGGATAAAAGTCCCAAAAGACGCTTTCAAAAGGCCAAAAGGTACTCTCAAAAAGGTAAAAGGGCACTTTCAAAAAGGCTAAAGGGCACTCTTAAAAAGGTTGAAGGGCACTTTCAAAAAGGTTGAAGGGTAAGTCTAGAGGGCTAAAGGAAATCTGTCAGAGGATTTGTTTTAGACAAAATAATGGGATATAATTCATTCAAGGGAATTATTTTGGACAAAATGTTTGAAATAATTTCCCCAATGGAATAAGTCCAAAACACAAAGGATGAATGAATGTTTGAATGGATGGGCTAAAGGGTGAAAGTCATGATATTTTTGGTAAAATGGCCATGAAAAAAGTCCCATAAACCTAATTCTATGGGGGGAATTTATTTAAATAAAATGTCCACAATAATGTCCCCAACACAGGTAAGTTTTTCAAAAAAAAGACCACAACAATGAGTTCAAAACACAAAGTTTTATGGAATTAAAATTATGGATAAAATACCTAGTAAAGACAAATTGCATATCTCTGATAAAGGTAAGATCAAAAACATAAGTCCAATATAATAAGCCTGATAGAAAGAATTAGTTTATGAACACAATACTAATGCCTTTTTCTAAAGGACAAAAAGGAAAATAATCAAATCCTCTCCCAGATTATGCATAAACATATATAAAAGGAGCTCTAGATCAAGACCATAGTCTAAAAATAGAAGTGGGTTTCAATTTACATAAAGAAAGAGGGGATGTTGGGTACAACAAATGGTGACTTATAGGGGTAATACTCTTGGGTATTCAAAAACTTAGAACTCTAGTTTGTAATCTTAAATCAATCATGAAGTGTGTCACAAAAGAATAATTAAATCAAAAACATGAAAGAGAATATTAAGTTAATTTACACAACATACTTTCCTTCTAATTTATTATATCTATGTGATTCAAAATGTATAATATATTTAACCCTTATTGTGATGTTTTTTTCAAAGGCTTGATGAAGTTGTAGGTTTTGTTATAGTATATATTAAATATCAAAAAAAGAGAAGCTCAGGCATTGATCTACTGCCAACCAGACATCCATAGTGCTGATAAAGATACCTTGGGTTCTTTCTCCTTCTCTTTCTATTATTTTCTTTTAATCATGATGCATGGTATATTGACCTTATTTCATCATACGAGCCTTTTGATTTTCTTTATTTTTTTGTTCTTTTAAATCTATTAGTTCTTTCTTATTTTGTTTTTATTTCACTCTTATTTTGTTCTTGAATGGAAAAGAGAAAAGCTAGAACCCAGTGAGTTGGTATATTTATAAAACAAATAATTACTAAAACATCCTTTCTAGCTACACCTATACCCAAAATTATCACTTCTAATAGGTATTTAATTTGATAAGTGCATTTGACCCAATAAAACACAAAAAAAATTCTAAATTTGTATGAATTACTTTAAGAACAACTTCCACATGCTTGGTATAATTATTCAATTAAGACACAATTTAGAATATTCCATGATTACCTACCATCATCCTAAAGACTCAAAAAAATAGAAATACACCTAATATGTAAACTAGTCCCAAAGTGTCAAGATTTTAAATTTTCCCTCCTTAAAAGTCATAAGCTCAGTTGATTTGGATTTTAAGTTGGTTATAGTGATAGAAAACACAATTATGATCATCAGAGAAAGTAAAAAAAAACTAATCTAAAAAAGCACTAAAATCTAATCTAAAAAACATGAAATCTAATCTATGAAAGTAAGATATTGAAAGTAGGAAAGATTAATCTAGAAATCAAGAAACTAGTCTATGAAAGCAATAAATATAATCTAAGAAAGCATGAAATCTAATCTAATCTTAAAGATACATTCATCTATCCCTCATTACTCGATAACATCAACAGATGATACAACCCTAAAATAGTGCTTTAAGAACTATCCATTGACTGGATATGTAAGCTCATTGCCTTGGAGGTCCTTTAGATGAAACATGTTATTGCCCATGATATTTTAAGTTTGGTATGGTCTAATCCATAGTGGGGAAAATTTGTTGTGTTTTCCTTTCTTCTCATGTGCTTTATCCCAAAGTAGCACTAGATTTGAAGTCCTAAATGCTTTAACTTTTGATCTCTTATCAAACCACATCCTTGTGTTTGTTGAATGTCTATAAGGCTTTAGTCCCTAAATATTCCATTTTTATTATGTCCAACAATCTCAATTCTACTTTTATCACTTGGTTCTATATAGTCCTATATGAACTAATAAGTGGGTAACTTCAACATAATTGGGAATACAGGCTTGCATCCATACAATAATAGGTAAGTTGAAGTTTTAAGGGCTTGTTTATATTTAATTTGGTATACCCAAAGAGCATACTTTAATAAATTATGCTAGTCCCTAGGCTTGTCTTTAGTTAATTTCTTAATTGCATCGATCATATTTTTATTCATTAATTTTGCTATTCCATTTCTTTAAGGGTAATGGTTAGAAGCTAATCTAATAATAATTTGGTTTTCATGTGCCCACTAAGTAAATTTTACTGATATTTAAAACTAGTCTATTGTCACAAACCAAAGAAATAAGCATGCTAAATCTAGTTGTTATGTGTTCCTCTAAAAAGTGAATCACATCTTGTGCTCTACATTTCTTTATGGCTATGGATTTGGTCCATTTGGTGCATTATTTTATGGTAGTAAGTAAAAATTTATGGCCTACTAAGGAATTTGGGTTGATGACACCAATGAAATCTAAACCTCACTACGTAAATGGCCTTCCTTCAACAACTGATTGTAATGACATTGCTACTTGTACTTCTCTCTTAGCTAAAGCTTGATAGTCATGGCATGATCTCACATGAGCATGAGTATATTTAAAAACCATTGGTCAATAGTAACCCATTATTAAGATCTTATGGACTATGTTATTCCCAAATGGGTGACCACTGCCTATTTTTTGATGCATGTTGTCTAAGATTTCTTTAGTTTCTTCTATAGATACACATTTGAGATAAAATACCTTCATAATTTATTCTATAGAAGATTCCCTTCTTGATCATGTAATGAGAATATTTGAGACTCAAGTCTCTTCTTCTTTCTCTATTGAGCTCTAGGAAACAAGTTTTTATGATTAAATATTGTATTATATCAGTATAATACTCTCTTTTAGATACTTGAGCTTCACATACCTCTTTAACTATGATACGAGGATCTAGTTCAATCATAAGGTAAATGATGCCTTGGCCCTAAATGATATTTATAAGTATGATATCTGTTTCAAACTCTAGAAGCATGGTCATCTATTTGCTTTAACATTCTCCTATCTCATTCTACAAAAGAGTGAGCTTGATAGTAGGATTAGGCACAATGGAAATGATTTTATTCTTCAAGATATAATGTCAAAACTTATTTACTACTTTGACAAGCACAAAAATCTATTTGTCAATCATAGAATATCTAAGCTCTACATCTTTTATATTTTTGCTCATGAACGTAATTAGATGCTCAGTCTCTTATTTCTTCCATGTGATGATATAAGCAATAATATGCTTTGAAGTTAATGAGTATAAATAAAAATCTTTCATAAAATCTAAATTGATCAATACTAGAGCATGTGATATTACATATTTAATGTCCTGGAAGGACTTTTGGGATTTATCTATCCACTCTATTTTGGCATCCTACTTGAGCATGGAATTTAGAGGTCTAACAATATCTGTAAATCCTAAGATGAATTTCATTATGAATTTAATATTTTTGAACAATGATTTGAACTCCTTGTTATTTGGTGGCTGAATTTTTGAAATCACCTAGATTCTATCTGGATCAATGGTGATTCCATCCTTGGTAATGATGTGCCCTAAAAGGTTACCTTAAATCACTCTAAACATGATATTATTTGGTTTTAATGAAACACTAAACCTTCTACATCTTTTTAATATGGACTGTAGGTGACTTATGTGGTCTTTCTTATTCATTGAAAATAACATAAGATCATCCATGTAAATAATTATGCATTTTCTTATTAATCCTTTGAAAGCATGATCCATGTCACATTAAAAGGTATCTCTTTCATTTATCAAGCCAAAAGGCATCCTCTTATATGCATAAGTTCACCACTTTATGGTAAATTCCATCTTTATTCTATCCTCAGATTGTACCAGTACCAGATTATATCATAAAAATTCATCTAGGAAGGACATCATTTTAGAACCACTTATTATATGTATCACCTCATCTAGAGAAGGTAGGGGTTAATTTTACTTTGTATAAGCCTTATTAAGGTTCCTATAATTGACACACAATATAATCTCACCATTATTCTTTCTTACTGTGACCAAATTGGCCACCCAAGTAGAATGTCTTACTAGAAAGATGATTTTAATGCTTAAAAGCTTTTCTATTTCTCTCTAAATGAGAGGCTCCAAAAAAGGATTGACTAGCCTTTTCCTTTACCTAAATGATCTATGATTTGGTTTCAAGGGGATCATATGATTAATGATTTATGGGTCATATACTTTCAAATATTCATATATCCAGGTAATGATGTCCATATATCAAGTGATTAAATCCTTCACTCGTTATCTCTCTTTTGGGGTGCAGTTGAGACCAATATTAACATAACCCAAGCTATGCTCATCTCTTAGATTTTCCTTTTTGAATTCTATGTTTCAATGAATTTATACTTAAGCTCTAAAGAAAGAGAGAAAAGAAAATCAATATGGGTATGTTTGAAAAACTTTATTAATAGTGCACATATTGAAATCAGAAGACTATGAAGAACTCTTTATCTTGGGAGGATGACCTATAGATAAGAAAGCACTAAAGCAAAATTGTTTGTTAGACAAATAGTTGAATGGATTACTTAGTAGTAGATAAATCCTAGAAGAAATATATTCCTTAGGGGTTGTCAATCCACACACTTTAGGAAATTAAGCTTATAAAAAAAATATGAAAGTACTTGCATCACTGAATCAAAAGGTACTAAAATTGAATATAAGAATACTTGATAAGAAGTATGCTATAAATAATTAAATTAGTGATAAAATAATTAATAATAGTTTTAGAGGGTTGAGGCTTGTTTTATAAAATTAGATAGGTGTTTTTGAATAGGTAGGAACACAAAAAATTAGATTTGGTTGGGTGAAGGTAGGTGAAATTAGTTTGCTAGTTTTAAGTGCCACAATGACCATCGGCAGTTGGGGTGACCATCAATGGTTAAGGTGACCATTATTATTAAAGGTGACTATCAGTGGTTGGACAAATCATCAATAGTTGAGTCAAATATTGATGGTTAGTGTATGAAGATCTAGGGTAGTAAAATGTTGATGATGAGATCCAAAAGATGGACTCTGAGAGTTAGGTAAAGTTTGGGTTGATTTCAAAATGGAAATAAAGTGAATGAATATAAAGAAATAAGTAATTATCTTACCATAAGTTAATTGGGTAGATGGTTTAGGTAGTTGATATATTAGTGGAATCTAGCTTGATTATGATAGAGTGATGGTACCTATGAGCTTGATGGAGAGGCAGTAGTAAATTGACTCTTTGATATGATTGTTAATTGCTAAATTGTTGATGATGATTGACTATAAAATAAAATCCTAGATGCACAAGATCTTGATAATAATTGAAGATGGGTTTTACCTCTAAGATCCTCTCTTTTTATAGGAACAAGTAATAGGTGGAAGTGAAGGTTTAACTGGGTTGTCTAATTATGAATTATCTATGTAAAGGCTCACAACAGGATTTAGACAAGTTTTAATTAGAAAAGTAAAGTGGGTAGTTTGTATATTCTTGGTTGAGGAGGTGTACCTTGACCATTGATAGTCAAGGTGACCATCAATGGTTACCCTGACCATCAATGGTCAAGTATTAAAGGAGAAAAAGGGATAAAATACAAGGTTGAGATATTTAAATTAAACTAATTATGGGTTAGGTTCATCAAGGGCCAAATGGTTAAATGGTCCTAAGGGGGGGACAAGGAGTTTCAAAATTTAGAATCATAATGTGCAAATTTTCAATGTCTACATTTTGCCCCTTTTTATTATTGGCTTGACTGAATGAGTTATAAAATAAAAATAGATTGTTAGGTCAAAAATGTCTAGATGCTTTCCCTAGGTATGAGAGGAGGTATTCCCCTCAAACTAGGAGGTGATGGGGAAGAATAGAATTAGGTTCGGGTTTGATAAGGTTAGTGAAGGTGATGAAGAGGGTGGATTTTATTGGGAACTAAAGTGCAAACAGGTGCACAAGTGTAACAAAAGATATGATAGCCAAGATTGTGCAAAGATACAGTTACCATGGTTGATAATAATAAATGTTAGTTATAAGGGATAAGTGACTAGTGTACTACATGACCACATTTAAGCATGGTGACTAGGTACACCTATTAGTCTCCTAGACTAGGTTGATGTTTTCATGGGTATCCAAGGTATGAAGTGCTCTCATGGAAAAAATAAATAAGTTAAGTGTCATGGGTATCTAAGGTAAGAAGTGATCACAAAAGACACAAATAGGTCAGGTAAGCATGAGGTAGCACAAATTCAAAAGGTGGCCAACATGGAAATGTTATTTTTTTAGTTAAAGGACTAGGAAAAATGTGTTGAAACATACATGTTAATTAGGATAAAATGGACCAATGATGTGGTGACTAGGTTGTTAGGTTAAGTGGAGAAGGGAATCTTTAAAAAGGTTCAAGTATTGGTGTGGGGGAGATTAGGTGATCTCAAAAAAATGGGCACTAGGGTGTAGGTGTCCCAAAAAATTAAAAATGATACTCTAACCATCAATGGTCAAGGTCTCCAAGGTCAATCGTTGATGGTCACCCTGAATGTCAATGGTTAGGTGAAAACCCTAAAACCATAAAATATAAAAAGTGAAAATGAAATTTCATTTTCAATATTTGCTAATTGAATTTCATTCTATCCATGTAATCTAGTAAATTATTATTTGGAATTTTTCTAGGAGAGTTGATTTATACTTAAGTGAGGTATTGATTATATATTTGTTGAGCAATTACGATGGTAATATAGATAAGACTAGACATGTAGGGTAGATGAGGATGTTTTTTATTAGTAAAATGTAGGCTCTAACCTTGAAAATGATCAAGGAATGAGGTAAGGGTTGCTTTGAAATTGGTAGATAGTTAATTTTGGTTAATTGATAGGTTAAATTTGATAGTTTTTTATTATTTTAGAAATTGGGTTTGGGAAGGGTTTCCCCTAGGCTAGGTCTTGGATGAAATTGGCTTATGTAGTGGGAAAATTTTGATTTTGACTAAGGTTTTGAGCTAGGGGTGGGTAGTAGGAGATTTTGAATTAGTTCTAGTTGTTACTGTTGCTATTTTGTGTTATTTGAAGTTAGGTAAGGTGGAAGGTTTTTCCATTAGCAGTCACACATAGTGACCATTAGTGGTCTGACCCAATTGCTGACAATCAAGTTGATCATCGATGGTCAAATAACTAGAGAGAAAGCTTTGACATGACATCCAATGGTTATCAAACCATTGGCAGTAAAGCACCAAGGAAAAAAAAGGGCTACTAGACCATCGATGGTTTAAATGAATTGTCAGTGGTCAAGTTCCTTTTGAGGAGGCATTTATGTAAAATGTCATAAACGTATGTTTTAAATACTATTTTTAATAGGGTAAGTGTTGAATGTAGGATAGGTAAATGTTTGAAATAAACAAATAGGTGGAGGTGATAGTGGATTTGATGGTTGTTATAAAGGGTCATGTAGGAATCTCATGCCGAGATATTGGTTAGATAGAGTTAGGTGTCATTCAAATAGGTTTAAGGAAGGTGGTATTGTTAAGGTAGGGTTTTGAAAGGTGTTTGGGGTAGGGTAGATGTAATATGTCTAAAAAAGGTGGGTAGAGGTTTCTACTGATCTCAATTTGGAAAACTAAGTGTGCATGTTAATGTGAGTGTGTTATAGGCATGAGAGTAGAGATGAGGGATCGGGTTCCCAAGATCTTTGTGGAGGTCTATGGAGGTATGATAGATGATGAGTGGACACATATGGAGGAGGTTTCCTTATAATCCATGAGACATTAGCAATGATTTCTATGAGATACGGTGATGGTAGTGGCCCTCATTGAGAGATGGGATCTAACCACTAACACCTTCCTGATACCAATACGAGTGATCACCATACTCTTGAAGGATGTCCATAAGATCATATGATTGTTGATCTGAGGGGAGATATTTTACCACATCAAGCCTAAAGAGAGGGAGGAGTAAATGGAGATACTTTATAGTGAGGACGTAGAGTTATTTTTACTTGAGCCTCAACCATAAGATATAGTTTTGGATCATGAGGAGTTGCCTACCAGAGTAGGGATAGATGATGTTAGGATTATTAATGGTTATGTAGCTTGGTACTAGGATTTCTATGTAGTAGTTAAATTTGGATGAGATGACAAGGGATGATAGGCCATGGATGTGGATCAAACATGGGTACAAGTACAAGGTGGTGGATAAGATGGGTAGTTAGTGGTAGTACTAATGGATACATAAGCTTAGATCATATGTTAATAGGAATATGTGGCCACTCTTCAAGGCTAGATCATCATTTTATAGGGTCATATTGCCACCCTAACAAGAGAGCAAGATCAGGGTAAGACCTCCCTTGGTTTAGTGACCCAAGAGAGGGATACTTTAAGATAGAGGGTAGGGGTAGTGACAAGATAGGTAGTACCACTAGGTTTCACTCCTATATCTTGATACCTAGCTATAATAGAGGAGTTATGGTATTATGAGGCTATTGTTTTGGCATAGTGTCTAAACAAGCTCAGATGAGGGGATTATAGAGCTAACCTAATAAGTGGTCCACCTGTGGCTACTCTAATGTAGTGGGCCTCTACAACGAGTAGACATATAGGCATCCCAGGAGGACCAACACCAGATGGTAGTGTAGGTATAGGAGGGGGGCTAGCAATAGTGGTGCCCTAGGGGCTTGATATTACATGTGTTGATATGTTTTATGTACATGATTTTGATACTAGACTATATGCTGATGATGTGAGATGTACATGAGAGAGAGATTTTATACATTGTTACATGTATTATTTATGATGTCTATATTATGATGTTATTTGGTGTATGAGCTATGTATATGCTGATGTTGGTGATTAGATAGATTTGAATCATGTTTCATGATGTGGTTTATGATTATGGATATTTGTGTTCATTTTATGATGTTATTGGAGCTATATATGTGATCTTTGTTTATTGGTCATGTTCATGGTGTATGATTTGCAATTGGTGCTTAGAATTTATGATACGATGTTTACATTGCTTTATGGATTATGCTTATGTTATGGTTGTGTGGACATTGATATATTCTTAGCTAGGCATGAGTGGGTTTTGAATTATGGTTATCCTTATGACATGTTAAATTTTTAATTAGTATTTTATATTTTATTATTTATAGACATGTGGTGAAAATAATGGTTGGTTTCTTTATTAATTATGATGATAATTATTGTGGTTATTGTTTGTGATTTATGATTTGGATTAGGATTATGCTTATGGATATGGTTATGCTCATGGATCTTTGTTGTTAATGTTTATGATAAAATACATGAGTTAGTTTGATTAACAATGCTAGATGGGAGAATGGAGAATTAATCAAGAGGTGAATGTCATAATGAAAATATCAACTAGCATCGATAGGATAAAAAGAGGGCATGATGCTTATTATTTGACAAGGATTAAAATAAAAAATAAAGTTGGATTGATTTAATGAACATGAGCCCTTCAAACTCCTTGCATTAGTGTTTGTTAGTTGGCTAAAATTGTGTCTTAACCACATAATGTCAAGTAAGCTCAAAAATCTCTTGCATATAGTGTAAAGAGGAGATGGGTGAAAATGGAACTTTTGTGAGACTAGATTGCCTCTTTTATAGGTGTCTAAAATAAAAAGTGTAAACAATCCTATGTCAAATTATGTAGACTGATCGATGTGAGAAGTCTACTTGTGAGAGCTGATTATGGCTTTCAACTTATTATGTTGCTTTGAGAGCCGATTGTGGCTTTCAAAATTATTTTGATTTTATTTGTTTGTGAGGGTGGGTATTTTGATTTATTTATATATATGGGAATCTAATCAATGTGAGAAGCTTTCAGTAAATTGCTATGTTTTTGAAAAATGCTTTACTCAACCATCCTTCAATGGAGTGGTCTAAATTTATATGCTTTGTTTTAATGCTCTTGATAGTTACCCTTCAAGGGAGAAGTCTGCCTTATGTTGTGTCAATTTCAAAAGGTTTTAAATATATATCCTTCATGGGAGTAGTTTTGAAAAAGCTAGGGATGACCCATGATTGCTAGTGATAGGAATTTTGTTATTTTTCTTTTTTTTTTGACATAGACTTGATTAGGCCAGCCTAGTGGTTCACCTTTACGAAGGAAAAACTAAAATCACAAGAAGGTTGATTAGGTGTGAATAGGTTTATGTGATAATGACCATGGGGATCCATCTTGAAAAGGGGTGGAAAGTACCATGAGAATCATGCCATGGGTAGAGTCATGGTACCCAATGTTCAATATTACGCTATGACTGTGATGGATAATCACATCATTCATTTTTAATCAATTGATCCTAAAATAGGGAAATGAATGTGGGTGGATAACAAGGGATGAGCTTAAGTCTATTATTAATTAAAAAAAATTAAATTAGATTTAATATAACCATAAATTAGATCTAACTTATGCAATATCATGCATCATGGAAACATTCCTCAAATCATAGATATAATGAAAGAATTAAAGTGGAAAGAATAAGAATAAATCACATAAAATAGATATAATGTGGTTCACCTAATGTCAGCTACATACACCAATAAATTTATGAAATAAAACTATAATCTAAAAAACAAGATTACAATGAACTCTCACAGACATAGAAAAATCTCCTATAAAAAATGCTACACAAATATATGTAGCACTTTTACCTAAACCTGAATAATACTATATCTCACAAGCTAATATACCACACCTTGTAATAAACACCTACACTTTAAAAAAACATCTACACTTTGACTTTGATCCTCAATGCCACACCCTATAAATAAACCATCAAACTCTAAAGGCCACACCACACCTTATATATATATAATGAAAGAAAATCCACAAAAAGAGGATAAATTTGCAATGATTATCCAAGATAATATTTATAAAACATGTGACAACCCTCCTCCACCTATGAAATCTCATATAAATGCTCATCCATGAAGGAACATGCCAAGATTGGATCTCCATCTTTCAAGGGCACATTTACCAACACCATGTGATCACAACCAACTCCTTGTAACAAGGAATGCATACCATTTTATAAAATAAAACTAGATCCCTTAGAAAAAGGAAGTTAACATGGGAAAAGGCATCTAAAAATCAACTCCATAAAACATGGAAATATAGAAATTAGAAATATACTAGGAATATTCCACTCATATGTGGAGCAAGGTTCCACAAAAGGTGGAGTCATAAAAATGTGCTCCCCACATTTGTGGAGATTTATAGGCCCCCAAAATATTCCCCTAAGGTCATGTGATATACCTAAAGGGATCCACACTCAAAAATCTCTCACTTGGAGACTATTTCTCTTGAACCAAATCTATCACTGCTCCATGACCACTAAGGCCAAGTAATTTTGAACATAGTCTCAACTTGTTCAATGTGACCACCTTGGTTATCATATCTATAGGATATTTTATAGTATTAATCTTCTCTAAATTCACCAAGTTATCCTCCAAAGTTGTCTTGATGAATTGATAACATAATTAAATGTGTTTCATCCTCGAGTGGAAAGTAGACTTCTTTGCCAAATTAATAAAACTTTGACTATCACTATGTAGTCTCCCAGCTTCCTGCTCTTGCCCTAACTCTTGAAATAACTCCTATATCTAAATAATATCATTGATAGCCTCTATGGTAGTAACATACTCTACCTCTATGGTTGATAAATCCACAACCTTTTGTATCCTAAAAATCCAACAAACCACTATATCTCTAATAGTAAATATATAACCTATTGTAATTTTTCTATCAATATCCCTTTCCATATCCAAGTCCACATAACCATGCAAAGTGGTATTTAATCCACCATAACATAATGAAAAATACATGGTTCCTCTCAAATATTTAAGAATCCATTTCACTACCTACCAATGTTCATAACCTGGATCACTCATATACCTATTCATAACTCCCACTACTTGGGTAATATCCAACCTAGTACAAAGCATGGCATACATCAGGATGCAAACTTTTGATGAGTAAGGTACCTTAGACATCTTCAAATTTTTATCTTCCATCTTGGGACACTACTCCTTTGAAAATGTAAGGTGGCCTACCAAAGGAGTACCAATATATGTAACATCCAACATGCTAAACCTTTCCAAAACTTTCTTCACATACTCTAATTGGGATAAGATCAGTTTCCTCTTCTTCCTGTCATGATAAATCCTCATACCAAGGATTTTCTTTGTAACACCCAAATCCTTCATAGAAAAGGAGTTACTAAGCTATTTCCTAAGTATATGATATGTTGTATTTTCTTTCCTGCAATTAACATGTCATCAACATACAAGTATAATATAATAAAAGGACCATCATAAAAATATTTGATGTATATGCAATGGTCAAAATGACACCTTTGATATTATTGTTCCAACATAAAACAATAAAATTTATTATACCATTATCTTGGAGCTTGTTTCAATACATACAAGCTCTTCTTTAGTCTACACACATAGTTCACATTCCTGTTGACCTCATATCCCTGTGGCTGCTTCATATACAACTCTTCATCTAAATCACCATGAAGAAAAGTAGTTTTCACATCTAACTATTCTAAGTAAAAATCCTCAACTACAATTAAACCAAAAATAGTTCTAATAGAAGTCATTTTCACAATAGGACAAAAAATCTCATTAAAATCAATACCTATTTTTTTTGAAAGCCCCTTGACCACCATCCTAGCCTTATACCTTTTTCTCCCTTCATCCTCTTATTTTATCCTGAAGATCTACTTGTTTGGAAATGCAATTTTTCCCTTGGGTAGCCTTACCAAATCCCATGTTTGGTTGTCCATGAGAGATCTATGCTCTTCATCCAAGGCTTGTTCCCATTTCAACTTGGTATCTACCTGCATTGATTTCTCATAACACTCTGATTCTCCATTTTTAGTGAATAATAAATAATTCAAAGGAGAAAAATGTTTAGGAGATCTTATTACCCTAGAAGACCTTCTTACCTTAGGAGTTTGGGGTCCTTATGTAGAATATTCCTAAACTAAATTATTATATACTTTTCCATCCACAATGTCATCCAATACTATGTACTCTTTTTGTTCATGTTCATGTTCTTACAATTGATCCTTATAAATGACTTTTTCATTGAAGACTACATCTCTAGACCAAAATATTTTTTATCTTTAATACTCCATAAATGGAAACCAAAGTCATCCTCATAACAACCAACAAATGTGCATTTATTTGATTTTTCATATAACTTGGTCCTATCCTCTTTCTTAATGAGATCAAAATCCTCAAGAAAAAAAATCAACATTCTTTATAGATCAAGCTTGTTCAAGAATGCCTCCATCCAAAGGCATATAAGTCCTCTATTAATTTGATATACTACTATGTTAACTACTTCTTCCCAAAACTATAAAGGCAACCCTACATGTAACCTCATGCTCTTATCACATTCTATTATTATTCTATTCATCCTTTTAGATACCCCATTCTACTATGGAGTTATTGGAACCATCCTTTGCCTACGTATTCAATGTTTATAACAATAATCAAATAAAACATTACTATAATACTCACCTCCATTATCTAATCTGATACATTTCAACTTGAGACCTTTTTCATTCTCAACCAAGGCTTTCCACTTATTAAAAGTGTTAAATACATCAGATTTATTTTTAACACAATAAACCCAAACTTTCCTAGTTGCATCATCAATAAAAGTAACATAATAATTGGATCCACCAATAAAAGATACATAAGCTGGTCCCCATACATATGAGTGTACCGGATCTAACTTGTGTTCTTTCATTATGGGTCCAACCTTTAGGGAACCTAACCTAATTCTATTTCCCATACACACAATTCTCAAAAAAGTCTAGATCTATGTATTTTAATCTAGGTAACTTATCTTTTAAGATATACATAACCTTATGTATCATATGACCAAGTTTGTAGTGCCACATAGTTACATTTACATCTATAATAACTAAATTAATAGAATCAACAATACTATTCAAATAAAAAGTACCAACTTTATTACCTCTCAAAATCACAAGAGCACCTTTGGTAACTTTTCAAGAATCTATAGTAAATAATATTAAACATCCCTCAATACCCAATTGCCCCACAGAAACCAAATTTTGTCTCAACATAGGCACATGTCTAACATATTTAAGGATCTATGTGTTCCCATTATACATTTTAACCTAAACATAACCTTTTCCTATTATATCACATGGTTCATCATCACCAAGATAAACATGTCCTAGATTCTCTTGAACATAATCTATAAAATAATGCCTATGTGGGGTGGCATGAAAAGAAGCCCCTAAATCTAAAACCCAAGACCCAAAAAATTTATCCATAAAAATAATGAAGGCATCTTGACATGATTTACCTAATATCACATTTACCTCATTAATTTCTTCCTTATTGGCATTCTTATCCTGAAGTGACCAACAATCCTTCTTTGAGTGTCCACTCTTCCCACAATGCCATCATATCATCTTAGATATAGATCTAGACTTAGATCTACTTTTTGAATTTCTTCAATTGCCTTTAATCTTATCCTTTTGCCTCCCTCTATTATAAATGGATAGATAATTACCTAAATATTATTCTCCAATTATTTTAATTCACATCTCCTTGCTAAGAATCACACCTACAACATCCTCAAAATTCAAGCTTCCCTTGGTAGGGATTACATTACTCATAGCCATAACCAAACTATCCTAGCTATCAGACAAAGAACATAATATTATCAAATATCTAATTCTAATTTAATTGAGCATAATTACAAATATATTAAAATAATTTAGATGATTAGCAATTGAACCATTCTCAGACATTTTCATGTTAAACAATCTTTACATAAGACAAAAAATATTAGAAGTAGAGGGTTTCTCATATAACTTTCCAAGTTTATCTATGAGATATTTTGTGGTTTTATCATTCAAAATATTAAATGAAATAGAATATGTAAGGATTAATTTTATGACTACTAATGCCTTCCTATCAAGTAATGACCAATCTACATCACTCATACTTACAGGTTGTCCTCCTTTCCCATCCAAGGGGAGATGAAGCTCTTTCTGATATAGTAATCTTTCATCTACATTTTCCACAACCCAAAATTCTTACCATCAAACTTATCAACCCTAAATATAATCTCTTCTCCCATAGCTCCCACTCAATCAAATAGCCTTCTATGATTTACCACTTTATCAAAACACACAACTAATGGATTTGATACAAGTTGTTAGGAATTAAAAAAATTAAATTAGATCTAAATTATGCAATAGAATGTATCATGAAAACATTCCTAAAATCACATATATAATGAAAGCATTAAAATGGGGAGAAAAAGAATCAATCACACAACACGGATCTAACATGGTTCACCCAATGTGGGATACATCCACCAAGAAA
Source organism: Torreya grandis (assembly GCA_037957365.1). NCBI lineage: Eukaryota > Viridiplantae > Streptophyta > Pinopsida > Cupressales > Taxaceae > Torreya > Torreya grandis. The sequence continues at coordinate 4,555,066 of JARHVA010000139.1, forward strand.
GTTCTCAAATAAAACTGTAATCTAAAAAACAATATTACAATGAACTCTCATAGAGATAGAAAAATATCTTATAAAAAATGTTACATTAATAAATGTTACACTTTCACCTACATTTGTATAGTATTGTATCTCACAAGCTAATATACCACACCGTACAATAAACACCTACACTTTGTAAAAACATCTATACTTTGACTCTAATCCTAAAAAACACACCCTGTAAATAAATCATCAACCTCTAAAGGCCTCACCACACCCTATATATATATAAAATTAATGAACATCCATAAAAGGAAGAGGAATGTGTAATGCTTATCCAAGATAAGCATTATCCAACATGTGACAACCCTCCTCCACCTAAGCAAGCTCATCCATAAAAGAAAATGCTAAGATTGGGTTTTCACCTTTCAAGGGCACTTTTACCAACACCATGTAATCATAACCAACTCCTTATAATAAGGAAGTCATCTCCTTTCCAAAAAAAACTAGTTACCTCAAAACAAGTAAGTTAACATGGGAAAAGGCATCTAACAACCAACTCTATAAAACATGAAAACATATAAATTAGAAATATACTAGGGATATTCCACTCACATGTGTAACAAGGTTCCGTAAAATGTGGAGTGGGTAAAAATTCACTCCCCACCTTTTGGGAGCTCTCTAGGCCCCTAAAATACTCCCCTAAGGTCATTGATATCCCCAAAGGTCTCCATGCTCAATAAAGCCAAAAAAAGGTGGACTTGATCCTATCTAATAAAATAATAGACATAAATATGAAACATTGAGGGGCTCAAGCTTTGGATACCCTTTGAGATAAGACAACCAATATCTTGATCCATATTTATGGGTTATGATATAAGGTCTAAGCTAATTGAGATCAAACTTACCCTACTTGCTTTTCTCCACATTAGTGACATGTTGGTTTTATTTTAGGATGAGGTCTCTAATGTTGAATTCTCACACTTTAAGGTGTTTTTTATAGGCATGCTTGATGTGCTCTTGATATACATGAAGATGGGTAAGGGTTTCTAGATGATGCTTATCAAGTAGCTTGAGTTGGGCAAAATGGTGTTGATGATAATCATCCTCTAAAACAAGCCCCCATAAATATGTGTAAAGAGATGGGATTTGGAATTCAAGAGGAAAAATAGCCCTACTCTAAATATAAGAGAAAATAAAGTAGCACCCATATGGGTTTGAATACTGGTATGATATGCCCATAAGGTGAAGGGGATGTGAAAATGCCAATCTTGACTAGATGTACTAACCATTTTAGTTAGCATGTTATTAAGGGTTTTGTTAAAGGCTTTTTCCTATCTATTAGCTTAAGGGTGATAGGGCAAGGATAAACTGAACTTAATGTTGAATGCATCCCATAGACCTTGGACTTGTTTGTTCTTAAAGGATTTACCATTATTGGTGATAATCTTATGAGGAACACTGAAGTGGTAGATAATATGATGGTTGATAAAGTCAAAAATCTTTTTTACTTTGATTGAGACCAGAGGAATAAATTATACCCACTTGGTAAAGTATTAGTTGTGGTGATAATCAAATGGTGTCACTATAAGGAATGAGGTTTGATTTCACCAATGAGGTCTAAACCCCATAATGAAAAAGGCTAGAAATTAATGGAAAATCAAAGACTATAGCTAGGTACATGATGCAAATTAGCATGTTATTGACACTTAACACACTTTTTCACATAATCATAGCAATCTTGGTTAAGGGTAGGCCAATAATAACTAAGATAGAAGATGTGCATATCAACAATGAGGCCACTTATGTGATCTCCATAGATACCATCATGCATTTACTTGATAGCATGAGAGGTTTCATGACTACATAGGCAACAAAAGAAAAGGAAATAAAATCCATGCTTGTAAATAATTCCTCCCATGATGGTATATTGAGAGGTACTCTAGATAAATGCTCATTGAGAATTCCTAGAGAGGCCAGAGGGAACTAGTCAAGGTTAAGATAGTCAGAGGTTTATTGATACCAAAGGTCAGGTTGGGTCTCCTCCATACTGAAAATGGTAGGATAATCTAGTTTTACATAGGATGTTAGGTAAGTTTGTGACTGAAGATAGAAAACTTAGTGTCTGAGGGTGTAGATGGTATTTTCAAGGCAAGGGAAGCCATGGTGTTGATGAATTTATTGGTAGATCATGGGGTCAACTAGATGCAGTAATGCTCAAATGATGTTAAGAGCTCATCAACTAGATACTTGTACTACAAAAAAATATCATTCTTATATTGGTAAGAGTCATTTATTTGATTTACCACAAGCTAGGAGTAACCAAAAATATTGATCATTTTGACTCCTAAGGCTAAGGTAGTTTGAAGGCCTATCACTAGGGCTTCATACTCAGCTATATTATTGGTACATTGAAAATCAAACTTGAAAGACAAAGGGAGAGGTTCAATATCAAAGGGGATAAAGATGATACCAACTTCCCCACCATGTTGACATTTTTATCTATCAAGAACATGGTGACTTGATAGGTGAAATCTGCTTAAGATAGGGTCATGATAGACTCATTGGGGAACTCAAAAGGAGGAGGTTGGTTATCTAATAATAGTGCCTTAAATAATTAGTTGATAATTAATATCACCTTAATTGACTTCTACTAGAGGAACTCAAGGTCAAAATCTGCTAAGAGCAAGAGTCACTTGGCCATACACTAGTTTTGATATGGCTTGGAGTGCATGTACTTGAGTGGGTCAGTGTTGGTTATGACATAGGTTTTATGGTTAAGAAGGTAGTTGTAATGCTTGGTGGCCATGAAGACTAAATATAAGTAGATTTTCTCAGTATTAGTGTATCGAGTCTTATATTATATGAGTGTGTGACTAATGTAGTATAGAGCTTGCTCTCTATGTTATTCATCTTGATGTGCCAGCATTACCCCTAGAGAATAATCAGTGGCAGAGATATATAGGTAGAAATTTGGTTATATTTGATATGGATAAGGACAAGTGATGAAAAAAGGTACTTTTTGATTGAATCAAAGGCCTTTTAATAGTCATTATTCCACTTGAAAGACACATCCTTCTTTAAAAGGTGGTGGAAGGGTTGGCATTGATCTGAAAGTTATGTGATAAAATAGTGAATGGATTGAAGTTTTCCTTGTAAGCTTTGGATTTGATTAAGGTTGGTTGGAGGAAGCATGTCTAAGATTGATTTGATTTTGGTAGGATCAACTTTGATTCCATGAAGAGAGATAATGAAACCAAGAATATTTCTCGACAAGACCCCAAAAATGTACTTTTTAGGGTTGAGATGGACATGATAGTGAATAAGTCATTTGAAGATGATATTAAGAATAACCAAGTGATATTTTTATAGTTTAGACTTCCCAAGAAGGTCATCCACATAGTCCTCTACAATTTTATGGATAAGGTCATGAAAAATGTAGGTTGTGGCACATTGGTAGGTTTCACCAGTGTTCTTTAACCCAGAAGGCATGACTCTATAGTATAAGGTCCCCCATCAAGTGGTAAAGATATATTTATGCTAATCTTAAGGGGTGATTAAGATCTAATTGTAGCTTGAGAATCCATCTATAAGAGATAACATCTCATGTTTGACTGTAAGATCAACAAGTTGGTTAATGCTCGATAGAGGAAAGTCATCCTTAAGGTAGGTGAACTCAAGGTCATAAAAGACCACAAAAATCAATAGTCCCATTATGGCTTTAGTGATAGGTACAACATTTTAGACCCATTATGGATAGTTAATAGGTTGAATAAAGTTGATGGATAGGAGACATTGAAACTCTTGTTTAACAAGAAGGGTTATGTGAGGATACATGTGTTAAAGCTTTTGCTTGATAGGTTTGGTGTTATGATGAGTGATAATGTAAGGGGTATCAATAGTGGGGTCAATTCTAAGCATATCATTGTAATACCAAGAAAAGGTTATGCTATGGTCTTAGATGAAGGATGAGAAATCCTAAAGTTCCTTAGTATTCAATGATTGGCTAATTTTGACAATACGAGGGTTATTTAGAGTACCCAAGTTGATATTCATGGTAGATGCATTAAAAATGGTCAAAGAATTGAGAGGAAAGGATTTTTGGATTAAATAATTTGTGGCACTAAGGTAGGTGATAATAGAATCATCATCCTAACACTGAATAGTGTTAATGGTAAGAGAGTCTTCTCCTATAATCTTAGGATGGGTCAAAGAGATGGTTACGGTCACCCCCTCATTTTTATAAGTTAGGGGTCTTAGGTTTATCATGTTAAAGAAAAAAGTTAGGAGGGATTATGTCATCATCCTCACATTTAGGTAGGCAAGAGGTTAGTGAGGAAGGGGTATCTTCCTCAAAAATGGTGGTGCTAGATGTTCTAGGTTTGTTTTTTATTGGGTGGGATAAAACCTAGTCCATGATTTTTATGAGGCTTTTTAGTCTTAATGGAGACCAATTCATGTGGGATATTTTTATATTTCCAAAGACCAAAACCTTTTTAGGCACACCGATGAAGGTATGTCTTAAAGAATATTGGTTTGTCTAGGTAGGAGAAACTAGTGGTAAATGGCCTAGGGGAGAGAGAGGTAGTGGAAGAACAAAGGGGTTTGTCAACTCCCCCATAGATAAAGTGGATCTAATGGTGTGGAGGTCTAAAGGGAATGGTATTTCTAATATTGGGGTCATATCTTGACTGGGTGATAAGTTTCCCATACTTGTTAGGAGTAGAAAAAGTGTTCAGGGTGAGAAAGTGATACTCTCCTAGTAAAAGGTGATATAATGTTGATTCCAAAGGGTCTATGGTAGGAATTTGGTGTAAAGTATAAAGGATCTAGTTGATTCTTCATTAGTAGAAGGGGATATGATATCTACTTTGGTGGTTGAAGGTTGAGTTTTAGCTATTGAGGGTATGATAGATGGGGGTATGAGGACATCATTAGGGTGGTAGGTCATATTACATGTCAAAAAAGGACTTGGGTTAGCTTAGATGTTGATGACCTAGATTACATGTTCAAACTTAATGTAATGGTAGAGGGTAGAGGGAATACAACCCATGGAGTAAATCCAAGGTCATCTCAATAAGAAATTATATTATAATTTACCCTCTACAACATAGAATAGTTCGAGGAGTGTGTGGGGTCCTACACAAATATGAAGGATGATAGTTACCAAGGTAGTGGCCATGATATCATTGAAGGAATGAAGGATGATTGAGGATTTAGATATGACATTATCTGGTAAGTTAAGTTGGTTGTAGTCATGAGAAGAGATGATGTTAATTTTAGATCCTCCATCAATAATGACCTATTTGATGTGGGTTTGGTTGATGTAGGAAGTGATAAAAAGAAGATGATCTAGATCCTCAAGATGGATGGAGGGTATTTTCAAATCCTTAAAGGTAACAAGGTTAGAAATCTAAAGGGAATTGAAAAGGTGGCTAGAGGTTGGGGGTCCTCAAGTTGGACCTTAATGGATTAAAAAGCCTTTATTAGTGCTTGGTAGTGATGGTGAGAGGTATAGATTAACTTATAAAATCTCATATTCATCCAGGTCTGATGAATTTTTTTGAGGATAAATCTCCTAATGGATTTTGTGGGGTTTGATTGGGAGGCACCTAAGATAGAAACCTTGGGTTTGGTCAAAGATGGATATGGTTGGGTATAGGTTGGTTGGGAGACTAAAGAGGGGTATGTATAAGGAATGGACACCTTAGCCTTCCCCTTATCTTTTTATTGTGCTCTGGTGACCATGTTGATGGTATAGATAGAAGGAGAGGTTGAGTTGGATGAGTGAAGATGTGGAGGATTGGGTGAGTATTTGGTAGGTATAGTAGGTGGTTGGATAGGTATGGGGATCATAAGTGGTTCATCTATTAATAGATCATCCTTATTGTAAAGCTAGTGGATGATATTTTAGAGAGATTTATAGTTATCTATATCATGGATGGGTGTCCTAAGATAAGAACACACGTGGTGATCATTGTACTAGATGGGATTTGAATTTAGAGGGTCAAAGGGTTTGATGGAAGGTAAGGCTAGATAGAAGGCTTGTAATAACCTATGGAGAATAGCTGAATAGGATTCAACCAGAGATGGTAAAGGTTTAGCATTTTTTGCTTTGGTGGTTGAGGTAAGAGGTTTCTAAAAAATAGGTTTGGTGGTAGGTGTTTTAGGTAGGGTGGTATGCTTGGTTGGTAACTTTAGTTTAGGCAAGGAATTTGATGAGTTAGAGGTGTAAGGTTGTAATGTATGTAGCTTAGGTATTTTTATCATGGTAAAAAAAGGTGCATCAAAGATCAACTATGAAGGTGTCACCAAAAGAGGTGGTGAGGTTTTTATAGAGGTAACTATCTTCCTAATCAAGGTAGGGTGATGAGGCCCTAGAATGGAGGGCAAGGTTGAGGGAGGCAAAATTTGGACCTTATGGCCTTAGTGTGGTGTCATCTCCTTGGTTGCTTTGGTCTGATGGGTGGTTAGTGGGCTTAAAGGGGCTAGGTCCACTTTCATAGATAGGTGACTAAGGCTTGGTGTAGAGAGGATACAAAGGTTCTTGGTAGATTTAGTTAGGATGATAGGATATGGCTTGGTTATTTAGGTCTTGGTTGGCTTAAGTGGTTTAGGTTTATTTGGTTGGGTGGAGGTTTTAGTTGGTTGGTTAGAGGGTTTGGTTGTCTGGGTAGATACGGAAAGAGGTTTATCAATGGAAGTTTTGGGTTGGTATGATTGACAAAGGGTTAGAGGTTCTTATTAGGTAATATAAGGGAGGCTTAATTTTTGCCAGAAGGTGGCTCAGTCCATATCAATATTTGAGATAAATTCCATTTTTTGTGCTAGCCTAGAGAAATGTTTATAGGTTGACCTAATTCCCTTAATGGTAGACTTGAAAGATAGACCCCTAAGTAGAGACACAGGGATGGTAACCTCATCTTCTTCCTCAATCAAAGGATGAAGGATTGAGATAGGTGGCTCTATAGTAGTAGATACAGGGCTTTCATCCTTGAGAATTATCTTCAAAGGGGGAGTGGTTCATTTGATAGCTAAAATTAAGGGTGAGGTGGTGATGGTTGGTTATTATGATATATCAGTTAAAAGGGTGACTAGTGGCTCCACTATCTCAATAAGTGGAGGGGAAGAATATGGTGTTTCCTTAGCTTAGGTGTTTGAAGGAAGGGAAGGTAATTTAACTACCATAATAAGTTGAGAGGATGAGAGATGACTGGGTTGGTCAGTAGTATCTTTGGTAATGATTGTGTCAAGGACCATGTTAACTATATGGGTATTGTGAGATAATTCAACATTATTACTCTCATTCTTGATAGGAGCATAGTTTGGGAAGGGTTTCCTAAATATATCAATGGATTAGTTTGATGGTTCATTGGGGTTGTCCAATATAAGATCCCCCTTGTCAATGAGGGATTAGACAAGGCTCTTGAAAGTGTTGCACCTATTGACATCATGCCCTATCATGTGGTAGAAGGCATATAGATCATTCTCATTATACCAACTAGGTGCAGGATGAGATGAGTCAAATTATTAGTGTGGATTGATAGGATGAAGATGAATGATATTGGCTTTCAATAACTTCTCCAAGATGGAAATATATGATTCTCTAAGTGGAGTGAATTGCTTTTGGTTGTTTCAGTTTTGGTTCCTTAGATTTTACTTTGAGGAACTAGAGGGATTATATTAGTTGATATAAGGTGGAGGAGTTGCTTTTAGGATAATTGCATTTGTGGTTCCCTTGTTCTTGGTGTTGGTATTGGGTTGTTTGCTTGACTCGGAGGAATATGCCTCATTGGTTTTATAGGTTGAGTTCTCATTTTTGAGATTTATCTTTCCTTCATCAATGGCTTGGTTCTCCAACTTATGTGCCATGGTAAAATATTCATCGAAGGTTCAAAATCTTGGACACACAGTATGGAGGAGATATGCTTGGCACATGCCCAAGTAAAGATCTATATGAACTCAAATTGAGGAAAGGAGAAGGAAAGTTGGTTAATAAGACTCCTCTAATGAGACACAAAATCGGAAATGGATTCATCCTCAAAATACTAGATAGAGTAGAGGTTGGTTATAGAAAATTTATTGGAGATATTGATCAAAAAGTGGTCTAAGAAGGTTTGAGCCAGTTGGGTAAAAGAGAAAAGGGAGTGCTTAGGTATGGCACTATACTAATCCAATGCCATACTAGCTAAGGATATGAGTAAAGTGTAGAGGAGAAGGGCATCATCATAAGTGATGAGATAAAAATAATGCCTAAATTCCCTAAGGTGTTGTTGGTTATCCTCTTTACTTTGAAACTTAGATAACTTAGGAAGTTATCATTGAGGATGATATGGATTAATAGGTATGAATGGATGGATGGGCTCATTAAAAATTTAGCCATATGAAAAGATGTTTTGAGCACCCAAAATGGATGAATATAAGGTGGTCATCTTATCCATAATAATATTCATTAATTTAACTTGGGGTTGAGTACCTAAAGGGTCATAAGATGGATATTGTTGTAGTGGTTGGGAAACATATAAATAGTGGGTAAAAGGTTGGGAGGCTATTATATATGAATAAGTGGATGTCAATGGTTGGGTGGAAAACACATAAGGGTAAGTAGAGGTAGGTGGTTTGGTAGTAGGTGAATGACCTTGTATATTAGGGATGTAGCCAAAGGTTAGTCCAAGGGTGCTTACTGGATAGGAGTGGTAGTTGGGTTGGTGACCAATGGAAGGGTGGTGACCCTTGTACTAATTAGCAGAAAGGTAGAGGGTATGGACACCACAAGACTTTGAAGTAGAGTGGTGGTTGATGGGTTGAAGGTAGATAAAGGGATGTTGGTAGTGTTAGGGGTAGGCACTCCTATAGTGGAGGATTGGTTGTTAGGAGTAGAAGGTATAAGGGTGGTGGTAGTTTAGGTTGGTTAGTTTTTAATGATAGTCTCAAAGGGGCTGTTGGTTGTTAAGGAAGTTTGGGTAGTCAATGACTGGGTAGTAACTATGGTAATGGATGTAATCCCCATGAGATGGGGATGCATGCCATAAGGTAGATCTATAAATGGAGCTGAAGCTGGGATATGGTAAGACATGGTTGTAAGGTAATGTTGTAAGGCCATGAGATTGTTATCTAGGAAAGCAATAAAATTTGCATCTCCTTAAGGAACCTCTTAAGGGAACATAGGACTTCTTGAGGGGTGAGGAGATTCTATTGGTTTAGAGGTATAGTCCATAGATGAAGAGGTGAAAGAGGTAGGTTGGTTTGGTGATAGGTTTTATTACACAAGGTCTATTCACTACTAGTGAGTGAGAAACACATGAGATAGGGAAGATAGAAAGTATAAATAGCCTCACTAATCAAACAAAAAGAAGACTAAAAATATCAATGAAATTAAATCACACTCTAAGAGATATGTTAAGCCTTAGATTTTTAATTAATATCACTTTTGGCTTATTCCTTAAGAAGATGTGTAGCTAAAATTGGTTTGTAGAGTGGGTATTAAAAAGGAAATCTAAGGTTGGTTTTAGGTTGTGTTTAGTCACTAAAAAATTATCTATATTAGAATCAATATGTGGATTGGTATTGGGGTCTAACCTCTCACTTCACACACCATAGTGATAAGGGTGTCAGATGTTTAGAAAAAATATATTGATATTCAGAGATTATACTCAACTAGAGAGTTGAGTTGGTCCTCCCCTTGGTAATGACCTCCAAATAGTATTTTCAGGAAAGGGTAATGTTAATGCTAGGTGATGAAATCTTAGTCAGGCCTTAACTCAATTTTTTTTTATGTTTAATTGGTGAAAGTGGTTTGGTTAGGTGTGTGTAACAAATAGTCAAACTACGATAGATTACATTGCCTTTAAGTTAAGCTATGTGAAATAAAATTTCAATTAGTCAATGTATAAACCTAATTTTAAGTCCAAAATAAACTTTAAATTTCATTAATGAGAAAACAATAGAGAGAGAGAATATAAGAAAACATAAACCCAAGTAAAGACACAAGGGTCCCACTAGGTGTGCCATAATATTTCAATGAATTTCTGCTTAAGTTCTAAATAAAGATATAAAAGAAACTTGATATGAGTATGGTTGAAAAACATGATTGATAGTGTGTGCATTGAAATCAGAAAATTGTGAATAACTCCTCTTTGGCTTGGGAGGATGATCTGTAGGTAAGAAAGCACAAAAGCAAACTTATGTGTTAGATAAATAGTTGAGTGGATTACCTATCGGTAGCTAGATCCTAAAAGTGAGAGATTATTTAGGGGATGCCAATCCACATGTTTTAGGAAATTAAGCTTATTAAAAAAAAATAAAGAACTTGCATCAATGAATCAAAAGGTACTAAAATTGAATACAAAAATGCTTGCTAGAAAGTATACTAGAAATGGTTAAATTAGTGATAAACTAATTAATACTAGTTATAGAGGGTTGAGGCCTACTTTAAAAAATTAGATAGGGGTATATGAATAGGCATGAACAAAGAAAAATTATATTTGGTTGGGTGAAGGTGGGTGAAATTAGCTTGTTGGTTTTTGGTGCCACAATGACCATCAGTAGTTGGGGTGACCATCGACATTTAAGGTGATCATTAGTTGTCAAGGTGACTATCGGTGGTTAGATAGATTGTTGGTGGTTGAGTCAGCCATTGACGATTGCTATGTGAAAATATAGGTTGGTAAAAGGCTGATGATGAGATAAGAAAGATCAATTTTGAGAGATAGGTAAGGTTTGGGTTGATTGTGAAATGGAAATAAAGTAGATGAATACTGAGAAATAAGTGCTTGTCTTACTAGAAGTCGATTAGGTGGATGGTTGAGGTAGTTGATCTATTGGTGGAATCTAACTTGATTTAAACAAAATGAAAATACATACAAGCTTGGTGGAGAGGAAGAAATATATTGACTCTCTAATATGATTGTTGGATTGCCGATGGCAATTGACCTACAAAAGAAATTCCTAGATGTATAAGATCTTGATAATAATTGTAAATGGGTTTTACCTTCAAGCTCCTCTCTTTTTATAGGCACAAGTAAGAGTTGGAATGAAGGTTCAACTAGGTTGTCTAATTATAAATTATCAATGCAAAGGTTCTTAATAAGATTTAGACAAGTTATAATTAGAAAAATAAAGTGGGTAGTTTGCATGTTCGTGGTTGAGGAGGTGCACCCTGACCGTCGATGGTTATCATGACCATCAGTGGTCAAGTGCCAAAATGGAAAAAGGGATAAAAGGTAAGGTTGATCCAGTTAAGTTAAATTGATTGCAGGTTAGGTTCATCAAGGATCAAAGGGTTAAATGGCCCCAAGGGGGCTTGGGGAGTTTTAATATTCAAAATTGCAATGTATGGATTTTTGATGTCTATAGTCTTATTCATTGACCTTTATTTGTCTTAGTTATTGTGCCTAAGTATTTATATTGAATGGTCTTTCCAATGAGACCAACCTAGCTAGAATTGGATTCTCTTTGAGCTAAAGAATGCCCTTTTGTCTGATTCCTCTTGATATAGGTGATTAATGTCCTTCTCATCAATGATTTGGGATTATAATTCACTAGAATTAGTTATAAATTAAATAATCTATTGGTCATCATTAAAGACCTAGAAATTTTCTATGTTATCTAGAATAGATGGGTATGGTACTAATTTAATGGAGAAATTTTTTACCTTAAATTCTTGTATCAGCTCTAGATTAGCAGTAATAGTAGCTAATGAATTAATGGTTTGATTTTGCTCATTGGTAAGTGTTACTATGTTTAAATCTTTAAAGCTTTAAATCATGTCCCATGCTTTGTGCTTATATCTCTTCAAATAAGATAGCTTGTATTTGTATTTATTTATGACTTGATTGACCACCAATTTTGAGTTGATAAATATTAATGTTTGCTTCGCATTATTCTTGAGTGAAAATTGTAGTCCCAAAATGAAGGCCTCATACTTAGCTCTATTATTAGTGCATGGAAATTATAACCTGTAAGCTACCAATAAATTTTTACCTTGTGGATCAACTAGCTTGATGCCTATGCCTAATCCCTAGTTGGATCTAACACCATCAAAGCATAGAGCCCATAGCTAATTAGAACCTTCAGGTTATGGCTTCTATACTTGATTCTAAGTAGTAAAATTATAAATACTAAGGTTGGGTGACTCATAATTTACCTCTTCATTATTGACATTGTATTTTTTAATGAGATACTTCATTCTCAAATCTCTATCAATCCTAATTTGATTTATAACTCCTCTCCATGGAAGCCATATATTAGAGAAGTCTATAGAGAGATATCCATTGGGTGTTTTAGACCAATCCATACTCAGTAGAGTCTTGTAGCCTTTGGCTATGTCTACCACTATAATAGCAATGGTCATTTAGACTCTTGGCTCATATTCTATTTGAATGCACACATTGTTCAATTCTCTAACTACTAGGACCACTATCTTATCTAGTTGATAAACTATTCTCTTTGAGGGGCTTGGAGTGAAACCTCAATTTTAACATATGGATGTAGGCATGATAATTACATAATCTCCAAAAATCATCTAAATAGTTATGAATATTCTTAACAAATTCCCTAATAGTCAATAAAAAGGGTGGAACTTATGGCTTGCTCATATAGATGACATTGGCATCAACAACTTTCACTTTGTTTGTAGATGCTTTAGTTCTTTCCATAGGGGCCTTTCCTATAATGGACTTTCATAACAACTCCTTTTGTTTGGTGATCTATGCTAACTGATGAAGATTTATATTCACCTTGATCTTCTTTATATCCTCAACAATATTATATCCTCCTTTGATTAGATCTTCCTTGCTCTACTCCTGATCGTTACCCCTTTGGAGGGGGTGTATTATTATCCACTTTAGGATTAGGAGAAATTGTTGTGGTGTTTGGAGGATTTGATGTTGTGAGTGTATGCTTAGTCCTTATATTATATGCACCTCTATAGAACTACTGTAAATTATGAACTTCATCCATATTTTTTTTTGATTCATTATTGTCTTCACCTGGGAAATAAACCTTGTGAGTTTCAAAGAACATGGTAGTGATTGAAGGGATAGGATCTGATGATGATCATGTAGATTATGCATCTAATCTTGTTTAACCATCTCTCTTTGAAATATTTTGAATGATGTACAAAATTCAATGGAGTTGATCTCACCATATCAGAAGTATGGTGAATTTTGCACCAATTAGGAAGAGTCATCTCTGCTATGTTGATCTATAGAATATTGTTAGGTTGTTTAGGCCTATTGAATGGTCTATTTTATCTCTAGAATCTATTATTTTTAATACCATTTGGGCAGTTTTCATTACCCATCTTCATTTACATATTCAAAAAAGCATTTCTTAGCTTTTAAACCATCTTTTTAATAGAATCTAGTTCTACCTTTGTGGAATCTATACCTTCTAAACTAACAAGGGCAAGTGCATCCACTTACTAGTTCTGATGATAACCATTACCCATCACATGATTATTCAAGTAGCTAAAATTTGGCTATGTTTTATACATCAATAAAGGCAATGTGTACAATTGGTTTTAATTGAATGTGGGAACATTCTACTTCACGTATGGTACCAAATTTAATATTGGGAAATTGTTGTTAACATTAGGCACTCCAAGCATCTAGGGATTGAGCTACCTATCTATGTTGATAGCTTTTTCAAATGCTAATGACAAAGTGTTAGCTATAATTAATCTTCTCAAGAACATGGTAGTGATAGGGTCCAAGGCATTCTTATACATTTCTAATGCTAGTTTTACCTCTAGTTTATATCTTGGGGTCAACTAGTTGTGCATATCCTACCATCTTACATTGAAAGTATAGATGGGCTCATTAGGTTCTCTCCTCATACTAGTGAAGCACTATTATAAAAAACTAGGATAGTGTCTTAACCAAACTATACAAGAAAAGTTTCTTGACACTCATCCCAAGAAGTGATGAAATTTTTGGTTAGATTTAAATACCAATCATAAGCTACATACATCAAAGTAAAAAGGAATAATTTACACACAACATCCTAATCTATGACATTCATTAGCCTTAAAGAAAATTTAACTGATTTGATATGTTTTTATGTTATCTTTACTCTTGAAGGAGAAAATGATGGCAAGTACTTTTTGAGATTTTGAGGTAAATCATACACATCACCTACGATGGCAATAGTATATCCAACTAACCAGGGCTATTGTTGAACCACTAGCTAATTAATAACTAAAGGTTTCCTTATGGGTAAAGGGTTCTCTACTAAAAGGGGATTGTTCCAAAATGGGCCTATTGACATAGTTCTAGGTCTCTTATGATTTGACAAGGGTGAGACTAGAAAACCAACTTGGGAATTGGATCTGGTCACTCTCTTAGGTGATTTCAATGCAACTCTATGTAAAGAATACTTACTATTATCAGAGGCACTAGCTCTCTTTCTAGTGAAAGTGAGATTGTTGATGTATTTTTTATGCAAACTATAGTATAACGAGGTAGCCTCTAATATTTTAAGATCTCAATGGAGGAAAAATCCACTCTAGGGAATGAGTTCTAGCTATGTGATCTATTTCAAACTATTGATGGAGTAGGGGTAAGGCATGTAAGTTGTTGACATGGTTTTTAGATAGAGGTATAGTTCCTAATAATGGTAGTGAATATTTATGTTAGTTGGATGGGTGGATGGTTTCTAATCTAGAGTGGGTATTATAGACACTTGAAAACTACATAACAATAATTTTTAATGTCATCTTCAACTTTAGACCCTTAATCAAATCCTTGTCTAATGGACCACCTAGTCTGATAGAATTCATTTAACTTCATCATGATAAATCCTCCCTTAAACACATACTTTCATTTATCACATTTTTACCCATTTACTCATGGCACCCTTGACCATCACCAGTTAGGGTAACCATTGATGGTTAACCTAACCATCAATAGTTGGGGTCACCAAACTTGGCTTAACCATTTAAAACATTTCCAACTTTGTTAGAGATTGGCATCTTACAAGATGGAAACTTGCCTAAATGCCAAATTTTTAAGACTAACAAAAACATGCAACTTCATCCCCTCCTAACTTAGCAACTTTCCCTCAAGCTTCACTCCCCTTACTTAGCAGTTTTATGCTATAAATAAAGGATTCTGAAGAGAATTATGGATCCCTAAATTTGTGCATCCAAGATTTATTATTTTCTTTGTGTAGGTATCAAGTATCCTAAAACTCTATCCACATGATTCTCAAAGGATAAATTATCATTACACTACTCAAATTTCTTCAACTATCAGTTCTTCAACATAACAAGGGTATTTTGCTTTATTTAAATAGTTTTTGTTCTTTGTTAATTTATTATCTCTTGATATGTCAACCTTAGTCACCAAACAATAGTTTGTTATTTTTACCTTATTTACACCCTACCAAACCTCTTTTAGCCTTCTGGCCTACACACAACCCTTGTTATGACCTCTCTAGACCTGACCATAGTTTATATTTTACATGTAGATGACTTTATTAGGATTAAAACATGAAATTAATAGCATTTTTTATCAATATATTGTACCATAACCCTTGTTCATCGATCAAAGTGACATTACATTTGAATTATATATTTGTGCTATGGTTTTCCTACCTAATCAAGAAGATGTTGATGAACAAATAGCTATAATTCAATAAGATATTTATATATCTATAGAATTTTAGAATGATTACTTTGATCACATTAATCTTGTTATATAATAAGATATTGTTGATAGCCATAATTTACATATATATCATTTTTAATTCCTTGTTTAATTATTAACTTTAATTTCAAACAAGGACTGACATCCATTTAAGGAAGCATCTTCCTTTCTTGGAACTGTTATTTCACCAGGTAGCCATTTTATGCTTTTACTAATCCATTTTCATAAAGTGTGATTTTTAGGTCATTATTCTCTAGACAAAGGAGTTATCACTTCATCTAATCATCAATGAGTGAAATTTTTACCATGTACATGCCTTTTATCTCTTATTCTCTCACTTCTCCTTTTAGAAACAAAAATCAAGAAAAAGTAGGAAACATTTTGGCATGCCTGGTGGGACCCCTTAAGGGTTCATAGTTATATTTATTTCATATAGTTTCATTAGTGAATCTCATATTATTTAATTTATAAAAATATTTAAATTTAAAAAATAAAGTGCAAACTTCATTCTAATGATCGGTTGCATTTTCATCCTGCATTCATTGCATTATTCCTTGTTTGAATGAAAAGACACCAAAAATTTATTTTGGGTAAAATTAAGTGCATCCATTTTTTGCCTATTTAATGCTTATATCACCTAGATTTATTAGACACATTATGAATAAATTATATATCACATATTTTGCACTACCAAATCGCTACACCAAATAACACATCAAAACATACCTGAGATAAGTCCCATTGGGATTTCATCACCCTTTAGATCACCTTACCCTACTTAGTGATCCCACTTCAATTTTACCACCAAGGGGAGGACCCACTCCATCCTCTAGTGGAGTATTAACTCTAGACAAATGGTATCTATTGGATAAGCAACTTGGCTTGGATTCAGGTTCATGAAGTGTGGGGAGTAAGCCCCTAGTACCAAGCCATGTATGTAGTCTAGTGAAGATTCTTTGAGCACCAAAACTTAACCTAAAACCATCCTTAGATAGATTTTTTTTAGTACCTAAATAATAAGACAATGTTCCCTTTCACATTATTTAAGGCATGAGCCAAAAGTGATTTAAAATAAATCCTAAGATTAATTACATTTTTAGTATGTGCTTTATTTGCTTTGGGTTTTTATTTGATTTCTCATTATTTGAGGTGAAAGGTTCATTATCCACTTTCATATTTTTCATATGGTTTTGACTAGAAAATAACTAAAAATTAAAAATAACCAACCATTTCCTTCATCTTCATCCATGGATTATACCTCAAATTCAGATAAATCTCCCCATGGTTCACCTCACCATTCTCCTCCACCACCATCTCTTTCTAGAATCCCAACTATATCTGAAGGAGATCCAGACTTCATCACCTTTCTCAAAAATAATCTAGTTGCATTGCAACATTACCTCAACACCTTACCTCAGCATACCCCCCTAATTCAGTTCTTTCTTTCAAACCTTTTCTTGGTATGCCATCCCACCTCATGGTAGGAACCACTTTAACCCAACCATTAACTTAGACCTCTTCCAACGTCCCATCCACCCAAACCCAAACCAACCTTCCACTCCTCAACAAAACACCACTAGTTACACCCCATGGGGTTCAACCTTACCATGAGTTACCTATGCCCCATCTACTATGGCATATCTTCCACTTCAGCTTCTATCTTCCCTTCGATTGTAACTCATACTTTGACCATAGTTCCAATTCAAAGCTTAGTACTCTCCATACCTCAAAACCTTCTTCTAATTAGCACTATAGTAAACACCCAATCTCAACCTTCCTAATTTCTTCTTACTTCAAGCATACCAACCACATCTTTTCCTCAATAAGGCCTATGACAACTTACTAGTATGTCCCTGACCCACAAGGGAACATACCTACCACCACCAAAAAATTTATTCCAAGTAGTTCTTATGTGCCACCATCTCAACCTCTTGGCACCACCTATCAATATGTGGCTTCATTAGTTTCATTTGTTACATATTCATACATTTCCATGAACCAACCTCAATAAAAAATATCTCTTAATTATGTGGTTTCTCAACCGTAGCCAACCTAATAAAAATGCTTAGGGATAAATTGACTAGTTTGGAGTTATCCATCTCTACCTCAACCAATATTTTGTCTTTTTACCAAATTTATAATGAGCATATCCACCCCTCCATACCTATTCATTATTACCCTTCTCAATGGGAATTGCCCAAAAATTTTAAATTCCAAGGTAAAGAAGACCCTCAACAACACTTAAAATCATTCTGACATGCGTGCTATTTGATCACTTATGGCGATGCTCTTCTTGTCCAAACCTTTGCCATGTAATTATCTAGGGCTACCCTTGACTGGTATAATGCTCTTCCCACTCATTCTATCTTTTCTTTCTCTCAATTGGAACAAACCTTTTTGGAACACTTCTGTGTAAACATATCTAAAAAGGTATCCATTATAGCCTATACTCAATCAAATAGTTTGAAGATGAGTCCATTATTGATTTCATTCCTAGATGGATAGGTTTCATTATTCAACTCACGTTCCCATTACCCCAACCCACATTAATCAAATTATTTTCTCAGGGTTGTGCTAAACACATTGTGTGATGTAGGAATTTGACTCAAGAGAGGATTGTTAGTATGGTGTTAGTTTCAAAATAAAAACAAAATAAAAGAAACACACTAATAGAATAAAATCTCTAGGCTTAGACACTAGGGAGAGATTAGTTAATAAAAAAATGACAAACACAACTAAAAATTAAGGAATAAAACACAATAATTATTTCACCTTTCTTAGATGCTCTAAATGCCTTTGTAGTGGTAGCTCGCTTGGCTTGTGCTCATGAAGTCCTTGGAAATGGAAGCTTGGCTACCTCCATCTCTCCTTGACACCTTTGGATTTAGCTTAACCTGGCTTGCACTCAATTTGGTATGGTAACACTAAATGCTTAAATATTTTGGAACTATTTATGCATTATATCTTTGCATTATCATGTCTCAAAAATGATGTTCATGGCCTCTCTATTTATAGATTTTTGAGAATGTCTAGAATCAACCTAAATCATCTATCAAAAGATTGAGATATGTGGCTAAGCATTAATCCAATTATGTAATTAAATTTTATAAATAGGCTCATAAATATTTGGGATGGAGGAGCAATTAAGAGGCATGGAGGGCACAATGGAAGGCATTGATGAGGCATGGAGGGCATGAATCCTAATATTTGTGACATTTATGGCCTAAAGATGTCTTCCCAAGAAATGAGGTTACCTGATGATGCAGATATTCCATATTCATTTCCAAATCTAATTATTTAACAAGTTTCTATGGAATTATTGATTAGGCCTTGATTTGTATTAATTACCTCTTAAGCATGATTAAGCACTTTGTGCACAAATTAGTCAAACTGATTAGAATGTGTTGTTATTGGTCCAAATTTTGATTGGATTGGAATTAGAAGCTGATTTTATATGCATTACAACCGTATTTCCATTTAGGATGTTACTAATAAAAAATAACAAAGGCACGTGTCTTGTGTAAAATATTTGATAGGAAAGATCAATCTAGAGTACCTAGGTGCAAATTGGCAATTTGACTCAAAATGATCTGATCAAAATTAGTTGGCCCATAAATTGCATTACATAATTTAGGGATACCCTAGCAAAAATTGGCACTTGAATATGCCAGTTTCATATCATTTAGTGTGTTTTAGTGTTTTTAGGCCAAATTATGCATTTTATATGGAAATTGGCCAAAAGCCTAATTTGAGGTTATCAATTGCCATATTTAGGTGTCTATAGTTTGCCCCTATTTGGGAAGGAATTATAATCTATAAACATAGTAACATCTTATCAAAGAATGAAAAGGTATTATATGCCTACAACTATAATGATGATAAACTAACTATATGATGCCCCCTAGAGAGAATGATTGGCATAAGAAAGGTCAACAAATGATCCCTCAAAAAGAAAGAAGTGAAATGAGGGGACTAAAGAAAAGAAAGATGATGGGGGTGAAAACACAATGATACTAAAAAAGTAGTCACAATAATTGAGAATGCAAGTGGAATGGTGCATAATGGTTTTCCTAAAGGCATTTATAAACATTATACCCTGATAGTGGCAATGTGGTATGATAACAAAATGAGTTTCCCAAAGGTGGTTATAATCATTGAGAAGATGGAGCTGTCTGAGCTAGGATAGAAAAACAAGATAAATAGCATGACCCTATATAGGTAGAAAAAGTAAAGTGGTGACAACATAATGATTTTCCCAAAGGTGGTTATAATCATTAAAAAATATAGGTGGGATAGTGTGAAATGATTTTCCCATAGGTAGTTATAATCATTGGACTCTAATTATGGAAAATATGATAAACTTGGCTGAGGATGATGATAGTTTAACACAGAGGGTAATGATGAATTGGAATAACCTACTAGTAGGGAGATACTTGTCTAAACTAATAAAGGTTGAAATTCTTTCATGGTTAATTACTCAATTTGGGATATGATTAGGATGGAATCAAGGTGTTAGTGCTAAAGTGATGCCACCACTGCTAAATAGAATTCTTGAAGCTAAGGTTTGTTGTAGCATGTGTCATCAGGCATCATGGTATAACATCATGAAGACTTGGGTGAAATATGCATGAGGACTGACTCCTGTAATCCAATTCTCAAATAGAAAACAATGCAACAATGATAGAAACCATGACGACAATGTAAACATATGAATATGGATGGATTCAAGTGTAAGTGTGGGTAAGGAATCACCCAATGAACACACATAAACTAAATCAAGGCAATAGTGTTGAAAGTAAACAAATAGGTAGACAAATAAATAAAAATAAGTAGAAACAAACAAACAATATAATAGAAACCCTATGAACATTACCCCTAGAAAATAGGTGACAACTTAACAAAAAAAATGGGGGAATAAAAGAAAAGGAAGGGGGTGGCTAAGCTATCTCAATATGTACTAGGCAAGTAGATGCTACCTACATAGTTCCATGGATGTAATATCCAAGAAAAAACTTCAGGCCAAATTTAGTTCTCCCAAGAAATGTGAAGAATGTGATAACTAAGGAACACAAATAGAATGGATATGATATAAGAATAGGAATGGTCTTCCAAAATGGCAAGTGCATGAGAGAAAAGGCCAAAAAAGATGGGGAAACTAAATGACAAGTGATTTGCTTATAACTTAGTAAGGGTTCCCAAAATCCTTAAGGCAAATAAGTGGTCAATATTTTTATTCTTTTTTAACGATTTTCAAAAAAATTTGGAGTCTCTTAACTCAATCAAGAATGATGAGACACTAACTGGTTTAAGCTCATAAAATAGTGAGAGTTTTTAAACTAAGGTTTCTCACAAAATAGTGAGAGCATGTCTTAGGTTGCTCATAAAATGGTGAGAGCATGGCTTAGGTTACTCACAAAATGGTGAGAGTGTGGCTTAGGTTGCCCAAAAATGGAGAGAGTATGGGGAAAAGGGTGATTGAGCTGACATCAAAAAGTATCGAGCACTGCCTACATAGTCCCAGAGGAGGACCTCAAGTCACTATTGTTCCACCCTTACAGTGGAGGAATTTGACTAGTGTAATAGGCAATTCAAATAAAATAGGCATAATTGGTAAAAAGGCATAGGATGACATAGGAAGTGGTAAGTTGGCATGTCAAGGATTAATGTTTCCCTTAGTTTTACTATAGGTAGTTATAACTAGGACATAATGGCATGGATCAATGGTACTAATTTTCCCAAAGGTTGTTATAATTAGTAGCAAGACTGGTAGTAAGAAAGGAATAAAAATTGAAGGATGTAACTACTAAAACCTCTATCACACTGTCTCAAAATATAATCTCTATCTAAAGAACTTGACCCAGTTGATGAAACTGATTAGATACCTTGATGCTAAAAATGTGTAATAAATGGTAAAAACTAAGGTCAAACAACCTAAGCTTTATAACACACTAATCTAATAGGTCAAAAGTGAAAAGTGGATATAGTGAAGAGGATGGATAAGGATGGTATTTATATAAAAAGGAATAGTGATAAAATGGCATAATTGAAATGGTCCTTATAGACAATACACCTTTGCACTTAATCATAGTATCACTTGAGATGAATAATATTCATCAGCTCTAAAAGTTCATCTCCATATAGTGTGGCAAGCCTTTATGCTCCTTATCCATAATCTATAGTAATGATGAAATGCCGTATTTAGTTTGGTTTGAATTTCCCTTTATGCTTCTTCTTAGCCATGGTATTCTTTTGGTTTTCTTTAAGAACAAGATCACCAAGTTCAAATGTTCTATACTTAACATGTTGATTATAGTGGCCTTTGAGTTAGCTCTGATATGCTTGAAGATTTTTAAGCATAGATATGCATTTCTCATCAAATAGGACTAGCTCTTACAGGTGAGCTACTTGATAGTCATAATCATCCAAGACATGCTTGAAAGAGATGTGTAGTGAAGGTAATTTGACCTCAATGGGAAGGATGGCTTCAGTACCATAAACAAGTGAGTATGGAGTGGCTCCTATAGGGGTATGATGATTGGTATGGTATGCCCAAAGGGAAAGTAATATCTAGAGGTGACAATCATGAATGGCATTATTAACAATCTTTTTGAGAATATTGATAATGGTTTTGTTGGATACCTCAGCTTGGCCATTACCTTGAGGATAATATATTGTATAAAAATGTTGTGTGATGTTATATTTAGTACATAGCTATTCTACATCATTATTCTTGAATGATCCTCCATTATCAGATATAATGTTAGAGGGGATATCATAGTGACAAATGAGATGGTTGAAGATGAATTTAGAAATTTTATTTCTAGTCACATAAGTGAAGGGTATAGCTTTAACCCACTTAGTGAAATATTCAGTGGTGGTAAGGATATGTTTTTGGCTGTTAGATGAAGTGGGGTTGATCTTCCCAATGAGGTCAAGTCCCCATGTAGAAAATAGCCATGGTGTCAACATCAATTTTAGAGTTTTTGTTAGGGCATGAATCAAATTATCATGTCGTTGACATTTGTCACACTTTTTTACATATGCAGTAGCATCTATGTCTATTATGGGCCATTAATAAATAGTACACAAGATATTTTTAGATAGGACTACCTTGCTATAATGAGCTCCACATACTCCTTCATGAACTTCTCTTCACACTATTGTAGACTTTACTAAAGTTATACAATGAATTAGAGTTCCATCAAAACTATGATGGTAAAGGGTGAATCATAGTAAAGTATAACAAGTGGAATAATGGGTGAAAGCTTTGGTTTGTTTTTGAGATAGGTTAGGTGGTATAACTTAGTCATGAAGGTAATTGTAAAGGTCTGAGTACTAGATAGAATTAGGAACAAAAATATCACAAATCATTGCAACTACTGAAGGTTCATGAGCTGGTGCTAAAAAATTCTCAATGAGAAACTGATATTCTCTAAATTTATCTATTTTTTAAATTAGAGAGATAATAATAACAATGGAATCTACTATTTTTTTACTATCCCTTGGTATGTGCTCAAATTGAATGTTGAAAATTTGTTGTTTAAGAGTGTCGACCATGGATTTATATGGAACCAAATTGTCATCTTTGGTTTGAAAATGATTTGTGACATGATTAATGATTAACTAAGAATCACCATAAACTTGGAGATGAGATATATTCTAATGCACTACTTTTCGAGGACCTATAATAAGTGCTTCATACTCAGCCATGTTTTTTTTATAAGGAAAGTTGATTCTAAATGATTTAGGGATTAGATCCCCCTATGGTGTAATAAATAATAGGCCCACCCCTAATCCATGCATAGTGAATGAACTATCAAAATACATCTTCCAAGGCTACTCCTTAAGGAGTGTCAATGATGGTCATAATGGATTTATCAAGAAATTGAAATGTGAGTGGTTGTGTGTCTATGAGAGGTGCTTCAGCAAGGTAATCTGCAAGAACTTATCCCTTGATTGATTTTTGATTGACATACTCTATGTCAAACTCAGTAAGAATCATGATCCATTTATCCATTCTACCTTGAAAATCTATTTTAGATAGTAGATACATGAGTGGATCTAATTTTGAAATGACCATGGTCTTATTATTTAACATGTAATGTCATAGTTTTTGAGCTATGAAGACCATGGTTAGACAAACTTTTTCGATAGGTACATAGTTATGTTTATATGTAACTAAGGTATAGCTTAGGTAGTATACATAATGCTCCTTTCCATTGTCATCATGTTGAGCCAAGAGTGATCCTAGAGCATGATTAGTAGCTAATAAGTATAATAAGAATAGCTTTCCTAATATAGAAGGTAATAAAATAGGTAGATTAACTAGATAGTCTTTGAGTTATTAAAAAGTTATATGGAAATGATCATCTCAATGAAATGTAACTTTCTTCTTCAGAACATGTGTAAATGGATGACACTTATCTACTAAGATATGAAGCATTGGATTGATTGGATCTTAACATAAAAACTATAGATTTATTTTAAATTAGTTAATGGTGGGATCACAGTTATAATATGGACTTTAGTTGGATCAAATTCAATACATCTATGAGATATGATGAAGCTAAGTAATTTTCTTGAAGTTACACTGAACACACATTTCTTTGGATTGAGTCTAACTTTGTACTCTTGTAATCTTTCAAATATCTTATGTAGCACTGCAAGATGGTTGGCCCTAGTTTTAGATTTTCCTAATATGTCATCGATATTGTCTTTAATAATATCATGCATCATATCATGGAATATAATAGTCATGGCCCTTTTATATGTATATCTAGAATTATTAAGTCCAAATACCATCACCTCATAACAAAATGTTCCCCATGGAGTGGTGAATGTTATTTTATGCTGATATTCTAGTGTGATTCTAATCTAGTTGTGTCTTGAAAAGCCATCCATGAGTGAAAACATTTCATAACCTACTATGGATTCGATGATCATGTTGATATTAGGCAAGGGAAAATAATCTTTAGGACAAGCTTTGTTAATGTCTCAAAATTAGTACAAACTCTAATCCCTTCAGGATTTTTACTAATACGTAACACATTAGAGATCCATTCTGAGTAGTCAATGGATAAAATACATCCTACTTCTAAGAGTTTTTCCAAATCTTTATTTACCAATAAAATAATGTTATGATGCATCTTATGTAGCTTTTATTTTACCAATTTGGCATCAGGATTAACCATAAGGTAATGTACAACCAAGGTAGGGTCTAAACTTGGCATGTTAGAATAGGCACATACAAAGATATCTACAAATTATCTCAATAGAGCTATAAAAATGTCATGTTCCTCCTTAATGAGGGATGCATCTAATTTTATCCATTTCATATCTAATGGAGTATTGATGTTTACCTCTATTCTCTTTTTAACTAGAAGGGTTGAATCATCTTCTAGGATAGTAGGCAATGACTTGAAATATTGAATTATGCCAAGGTCCTCCATTAGGACTTGCTCTTTAACTTCTCCTCACCGTGATGAATTTGATTAACCTAATGGAAGATCTAGCCGTGTGACAAAAATAGTTAAAAATTATTGAAGAATTTGATCAAATACTTGTTGTTTCTCAAATCTAAACTCAGATCTACAAGCAAGTTCATCATTGGTGGTCTTTTGGTTTAAATTCAAAGAAGAATAAACAATCCCATCTAATAATGACTAAAATAGGTTTTCACCATTAGATTGGCCTTTATCTTTACTTTTTCCCTAGTCAAAAAGCACCTCAAAGAGGTTTTCACTTTGGGACCTTAATGTTTTACTTTTTTTTTTGGCTAAGGGTGTTCACTCACTCTCCAAAATAGGCTATAGGATCCAATGTGATTGAGAATCCTGACTTGTGATCTCCCAATGGAACATTGTCTCTAAGGCCTAAGAAATCATAGAATGCCTCATCATTCTATAACTCATTAATTGACAGACTAGATTTTTTTTGGTCCAAATCTATTAGTTGGGGATAATATAATGGTAATGGGTTATGATGAATGACCAAGGTAAGGGTACAAATGACATTGTTATCAAATAGGTTAGTTTTAGCTAGGTTATCAAATGTGAGGCTATGATTGGACTCTACTTCATTGTCGACATCATCATCACTAGTTACTGGTGATGGAGTTTGAATAGGATATGTGAAGTTACCCCTAGGAAATTTAAATCTAAGTCCATAAGGTCTTTCATACTTAGTCATGGAAATTGGCTTGATGGTTCCTTGTTGATTTAGTCTGAGGCCTCTTATTTCATAATTTTGATGCTCCATAATCCTATTGGGAATAGGATACTTTGAATTTGTATAACAATTAACTTGGTTTTCATTGTATAACCATGATAAATCCCCTTTAAGAGGGTCAATTTCTAGGCTTGATGCTGGTACAAATGTGATAGGTCCTTTATCTTTGTTTTTTTGTTACCAATGCATATGTGGGGTGACTTTAGGTCACCCAAAGGTTTTTAGATTCTATGGAATATTGGGAATATTAAATTTATCATGGGTCACAAACTCTCCTGGTCTATTATCTGAAATGGTGAAATGATTGGTAGATTCAGGAGGTAACATGTGGGAAAGGGAATCCAAGGTATTAGGATCTATGCAATTATTTGGTAAAGGATCAATAAGTATAGCCTTTCCTTTATCCTACTTATAAATTAGATTCATACTATACTAATAATTATAGCTTTGAAATTTAGCTTCAAGATGCTTGCATTGTTCATATGGGTGTAAATTTTCTAGATTATTCACTTCCATCCTTGAGTTGGAAAACTTGATACATTGGTGCAGTTTTGATGGGACTACACAAATATCATATAACCAAGGCCTACCTAGAAGCATATTATATGGTAAATCAATATAAAACACATGGTAAAGAGTATCATGGGTCAAAGGTCCAATGATAAATGGAAAACTAATGGTGCCTTGTGATTCTCTTTCCTGATTATCATAGCCTTTGATGGTTATCATTTCTAGCTGGAGATTTGCCATTGTGTACCCAAGAAGCTTGATGAGCTTTAAAGACACTATGTTGATGCCAAAACCATTATCTATAATTACACATTTCACTTTATGCCATATTATATAAAATTCTATGTGTAATGGATTATTATGGAGCAGGCCAAGGGAAGACATATCGCTTTAGTTGAATGTGACTTGTTGGGATAGAGCTAGGTGTCCAACCAAAGCTTGAAATTTATCAAGGGATATGTTACTATCAATAATGGATTGGGTCAAAAACTCATTCAAGATGTTCTTTTAGATTATTGACATTCATAAAAAATCTAAAATAGAAATTTGTGTTGGTGTCTTCTATAATTGTTCCACAATATCAAACTTCTTATCTTGGTTAGTAGTGAATGGTTTATTCTGAGGCTAGATGGTTGGTTAGATGATATGAAACATGGTGGATGGTTGTGGGCCTGGGATAATAATCTTTGAATCTAAGTTATGATTACATAATTTGGATTAAATACTAGACCATTATTGCTAACCAATTTTGGGAATGGTGTGGGACCAGATAGGACAAGTCTTGATTGCTGGTGCACTTACATGTGGTCACATGGTAAGGATGATTTATCGCTATAAGGTACAAAATGGGAAGTATTAGTTTTTTAGTTTTCTATATGCATTCCCAATTTAAATAAGGATTATTTATGTAATTGGATTGAATGTTGTTATTTAGCAACAATCTATGCTGATTAGTGCTTGGTCTAGGATTAATGGAGATGGTATTAACACTACCCCCTACAAAATGACCTAAAACCCTATTGTAGTCATGTGTGATTGCATGGTAGGCTTATTTTTTGTTACCATTTTGACCTTATTTTTGTCCATTATTCTATCATTATGGGTTATACTATTGATTTTGTTGATTTTACTAGTTTAGCCTTTGATTTTGATACTGTCGATTTTGCTATTGCACTAGCTATTGTTATTATTGATGATTATTTTGTTGCTACTAATTTTTATTTCAAGGAAAGGGGTTTTAATTAATCTTAAGATTTTTATTAGAAGTGGAAGCACCATTATCAAATTTTATCTCCCCATTCTCCAACATATTCGTGATTAAATGCTTGATTTCGACACATATTCATAGATTATGTCTATTGAACCAATGATAGTCATAGAATTCATTTTCACAATACCAATCAAGATAAGGAATGCCTTGTAGATAATGCTTTGATATATACCAACTAATTAGATTAACCATATCAAGTTTATGAAATACAAATTCAATATGTTCTCCTAGGTCACTAAAGACATGATGTGTAGGCATGGTTATCCTAGGATGAGGGGTTTGTAATGGTAAAGGCTATTGTATTTGTTGTGTAGGTTTTGGTTTTTTTGCTTTCAAATTTAGTTGGAGAGGTTTTTAGCTAGGAGTAAGCTGAAAAGGTAGTGCAGATGATGTTTGCACTATTTGGACATGATGGGATCCGATTAATCCATTTCCCATAATATTTCTATTATGGTTGAATTATTTTGGTCTTTCTTGGTTATTGGGCTATGTTGGTTGAAATACTTGTGCTTGAATAGGATGTTGATGTTGTAAATTTCATTGATTGGCACCTTGATTTTTATTAGTTAAATTAATATTGATGACTCATTTATTAAGGATCTCTTCAAAAGTATGTGCACATTGTAGTTCCAGATGATAAGCTATCTCACTATGAAAATTTTTAGTAAACACAATGACTAATTGTTTATCTAGTAAACTATGGGTGAAACAGCTTGCAAGGGCTCTCTATCACTATAAATAACTTATAAAACTCTCACTAGCTTTTTGTTTTGCTTGCATTAAGTCTACTAATGAAATCTTATGCTTGAGATTATAGGAAAAGTGTTGCATAAACTTATTAAAAAGATCATCAAAATCTGTTACTTAATTTTTGGGTAACTTCAAAAACCACTCCAAGGCTTGTCCAACTAAGCTTCTTGGAAATAAGTATATGTCACTATATGACACTAGTTGACATACGACAAAGAATTTGATCAAATGAGCCTTAGGGTTACATTTCCCTTTGTATTTATCAAATTTTGGTGGTTCATATCCTAAAGAAAATAGTATCTACAAATAATCTATGTTGAATAGATAGGAACACATGTCATTCAATTTGATCTTTTTAGTCTATTTCCCCACTTGAATGACAATAATTACATCCTTCATCTATTACAATTATTGGGATAGCAAACTAGAAGCAACATTGGTTTAAGGGAGAATATTGGTTTAGGTAGATGGTTTGGAAATCACAAGTGGGATAATTTGACCAGGGTATGATTTAGATACTTTTTGGGGTATATTGGTTTGGTTGGGGAATGGACCAAGAATATGTATATGTGGATTAGGATGTACATGAAATTGCACATTTGGTTGTGTGATATTTTGGTTTGGGTTGGTGATAAAGGTTTGACTTGGAGGATTTTATGGTTGAGATGGAGGGATATAACTATACTATGCCTATTATGGATGAAAAGGGACATGATGCTAACTAATAAAACCTTGAAGTAGAGTGGGAACTTGTGGACCAAGACCATGTCTCTGAATTTTTTAACACATTTTGAATTGATGGTTTTCTAGTAGGTACTTGAGAAACATGGGGACCTATTTTTTGCATGAGTCCTTGTGAAGAAGTGAAAGTAGGTTTCAAATTCATCATCTATCACTGATGAATATTTACATGTTGTTGAATAGTCATTATTTGGTTTTTAATTGGCATATTAGTCTGTGACTGAAGAGGTATGTTCATCACTACTTGGTGAGGTGGAACATTAGTTTCCCTTGATTGAGGTGACAATGTATTTTTCCTTTGTTACATTGATACACTAGATTATCTCTATTATTATGGAATACTACTCATTACCTATTGAGGAGGAGAAAGATTCATCATAGTCTGTCATTGAGGCATGATGTTAGCCATTATTTTATTACCTAATCCTATAGGTTATACACTTGAGGAAGCAACCGGTTGAGGTTGGGGTTTAGAAACTCCTATTCCTTGGTATGATGATCTACTCATATGATTAACTATAAGCACATGTTGTTGGCTAGTTGTTTATGTGTTAGTGCCACTTTGATAAGGATTAGGCATTGTTTGTATGTTCTCTACTATGTTTGGCTCGCTATTCTATGTAGAGGATGAAGACACTTCTTCAATAATTGGCATATGTATCAAGTTATCTATTGAAGTGGTTTATATGAATGGGTTAGAACTCAGATTCTCTTATCGAGTTAACTCTATCAACATTCCTATTGAAGGAACTAGGTCAATAAGAGGCTTAGTTACCATGTTCATCTGATTGAAATCACATGCTAAATTCAAGTAGGTTTGATATGCTATCTATATTAGTTAAAGTGATCCTCCATGATGTTTTTACCTTGATTAGATATATTAGGGTCTTGATACATTGTTTGGAATAGAGCCATAGGATTTATAGAAGAAGCCTATTGATCATAAATGATATTATGGGGCACTCTTACTAGACTTGGTAAATTTTCATGAGAGAAGTCTACTAGAAACTTGGCCCCTACCTCTATGGCTCTAACCAAAATCTCATCTTTATTCTCTAAAAAATGCCACTTAAATAAAAATGGATCATATGTGGAATCTGTATTAGTAGAATATGACTATTGAAGAACTGTCTCGTTCACTATGGGTATTATAGCTAGGTATTGTGTGGTTTTTTCTTAGTCTTATTTTGAATAAGGTGGTGTGTTAACCAGATAGTTAGCCAATGGATCTTGGTTTTGTGCCCCTAATTGAGTATTATAAGAGGGATAAGAATCCATCTCATAAGTAATATTATCTACATAGGGGTCTTACACCATTTATTAATATGTAACTACATTACTAATTCCTAGATTTTACATGACTCCACTATGAGTGTAGGAATACATTTTGGGATCCATAGTTAATTATTTATGATAAAAGGTCAAAGAGTTCAACAAACTCTAAAAAGGAAAAAATCTAAAACAAATGATGTTTCAACATGGTCTATATTTATCAAAATGATAAAAAAAGGTTTATGCAAAGATTTGTGAGGAAACAAGCTAGCATAAAGTATCTAACATTTCATTGTCTACACAAAGATAAATAAGTAAATGGACTGAAAATCAAAATGCCAAACTCTAAGGTCAAAGTGTTTCAAATTAGTCTAATCTAGGAATTTAAAATTTGCTAGGTCTTTTTGCCAAATTCAACATCAAAATCTAGGCTCAAACAAGGTATGTGTTATGACTCTTAGCCAAACAGTGTCAAAACTAGACTTTGAAATAGATGAAAATTTTAATCTAATAGATTTGAAACACTTTTAACAAACACTAGGCATTTGATTCTTGGACATGAACTTGATCAACTAGGTATAAGGTATGAAACAAAAGGCACTTTAGAAATATTTTATTTTCTCACAAAAATGGTATAAAACTTGGCTCTTATGAAAAATAAGCTTAGATAAAAGTGGACGTTATAATTTTGTTTTAGACAAAGGATCACAAAAGTACACTTGGATTGGTCTAAAAATATAGGAAAAAATTTGGAACTCTATGTAAGAGGTTCTATGAAACAATATTTGAAATGTTTTGGGTAGTTTAACAATGCTACACTACCCAAAAGGTGTGACACAAAAATTTGTTTCAAAAACTCTCTAAGGCAAAAACAATTTCCCATAATTTTGACAACATAACACTACTTTTCTTAACTCAAAATGTTATGGTGTATAGACTCAAATTGAAAGTGTTTAACACAAAATGGATTAAGTCTATCAAGTGATGACAATGATTATGATTCTTAAACAACCTTTAACCTAAATTAGAAATTAAACATAAGCTCCCTCAAGTTTAGTGCAAATGGTGAACCCACTTAACACATCAACCCTATGAACTTATAAAGGTGCAATTCTGAATTTAGATTATAAGTGAAAGACTTTTAAAAACTTTGGTAAAGGCCTAGACTCAATTGGATATCATAACTATGCCAAAGTGGATGATATAACTCTCAATATTTTGATGAACTTTGAACAAGGTAAATTGATGTTTTCATGTGGGCAACATAACGCCTCTTTATTCAAAGGAAAATTTGGACTATGTGTTTGGTTTGAATTGTTTGTTTACACCAAGTTTTGACTTTAAACAAGACTTCAAACTAGGACAAAACCAACTGATTAATCACTCTTAGATCCTAAACAAGCAAGGTTGCTTGGTATTATTAGAATCCATTGATATACATCATTTGAGAGGATTTTAAGTGTTCATCCAAAAGTAAATGCACATTATACAATAGGGTTTTTACACCCTCTTCTCTCAAATGATAGTATTGTGACATGGACCTTAAGCCACACCTTACACCAACAATACTTCTATAGCAAGTGGGGATTTTTCTAAGATCTAACAAGTTTTTGAATGATCTAGGGGAATCAATTTCACAATGTCTTTCACACCAAACAATGCAAAAGAAAATCAAGGATTTTGGGTCCATATCACTTGGCTTGTTGCAAAAATGTCTAGTCCTTTTTACAACCACTACATCTTGTTGTTCACTTAGTGTAGTGCCACTACATCTCATGTATAACTCCAAAGGAGCCAAATGAAGTCAATGCTAGGAGGTGAAACCCTAGGTTAAAGCTTCTCTAAATAACTTGCAGGAGGTGATGAATTCCCCCTCGCAAGCCAAGTTTACATAAAAATAAAGAAAGCATGAAAGTAGAAAGACTTTAAGGTCATTTTTAAGGTCACCCAAACTTTGACAAGTTTTTGGGAAGTGCTTTAGATGACTTTATTTCTAAGCCTTGGATTAGGATACTTGTAATAAGAATGGCACTTTTGATTCTAAGGGTTCTCTAAAGGGGATAAATGGAAGAGCATACACACAACATTTCTCTTTTTTCCAAATAAAATCTGATTAAACAACTATTGCAAATAAGAATTGACAAGTGTGTTCAATTTTAAGCTCATATGAAGAATTTGGTAGTGTTCATTTGACCCCTTAGTATTAGTTGTAAACTTTGAAAACATTCATTTAAGCATCTAATTTTTTTGCTAAGTACCAAAACAAAGTTCCTAATTGATTTTTTAAGCTTGTAAAAGGTGATATAAATCATGTTTTTAGCAAATTTCAAGCTTGGTCATACAACAAAAATGTTAACATGTCCTTTAACTTTGAATCTATTTTTGGTTTAAAACAATGAAATTTAGAAAAAGAGCTTGCAGGTCTATGCTTTAATAAAAACATAGTGACCGACGTTGGTTATATATCATCGATGATGGTTACTTTGGCTAACCAATGTCGCTTATTTATCTAATCGACATCAGTTATACTTATGTGACCATCTCAATAAGTATCTAATTGATTTTGGTTTTACTAACTGATGCCAGTTAAGCTATGAAACCAATGTCAGTCTTACTTGTCAATGTCAGTTACTATGTAAAACTATGGTAAACAAAAATGGAAAAATAAAGTTAGAAAACTAATTTATAAGAGTTTTAAGGGTCTAAATGAATATTTTAAAGTTGAAAAATGATCTTCTTTAGGTGTGAGATATGTCTAGTCCAACAGAGCATGCCATTATGTGATCTAGTAATTTAACTCAAGAGAGGATGGTTAGTATAGTGTTAATTTCAAAATAAAAACAAAATGAAAGGAACACACTAATAACATAACATCTAGGCCTAGACGCTAGGGAGAGCTTAGTTAACACCAAAAAATGACAAACACAACTAAAAAGTAAGGAATAAAACACAAGAATTCCTTCACCTTCCTTGGATGCTCCAAATGCCTTTATAGTGGTTGTAGACACCAGAATTACATCACACACATGTGCGTAACTCCCTATGTCAAAACCCCTTTTAGCCCATTTTTCAATAATAAAGATTAGCCTCCTTAACCCATGTTTTTACCCCTCACACATTTAATTAATTTAAAATACTTAATTAAGTTAATTAGAATCCCCTTTTGTCACCTTACCTAGTGACCTTACCCTAAGACTGATTCTCACCTGATGAGTCACCTCAAGACCCGGTCGCTTCATCCTAACTACCTAAGACTTATTCTCACCTCAAAACTAAATTCTTAATCAACTAGGTCCTTCTTAACCTCTTATTTTTACCATTTTGTAATGGGTGCCATACTTAGCATGAAGAATAATAGAAAAGAGGCCAAAAATTGTAAGTTTTACTTATTCTAAGGCCACCAACATTGGTCAATCTATGGTTGACATCCATGGGATCATTGATGTTGATTATATCAGCCAAACTCTAACCTTATGTTCAGGTCAATAAAAATCAATAAATCTCATTCTCATTTACATCCAAGCTATTGGTATTCAATTTTCAACTTCTTAGTTTACTATTATCTTGCATAAGTCAATCCAAATCAAGAGTCAAGATCTTGAGGACCAGCAACACATACGTATTTTCTCTATTCAAGGCATCAGCTCAGACTACTTGATAAGAGCCATCCATTTGACACTTATTATTTAGTCACTACTGCAGCTAAGTATATCACTTTTTCTATAGGTATTTTATGTTATTACTTTGATATCACTTTACATCCACTATTCATTTCTTTACACATTCCTAACTGAACCCTCATGAGGGAGCTATAAATCTTACCTACTTGTTTCTCCTTGACCCAACACACCAAACCTTTGACCAGATCCATCTAAACCATACCCTCTCTCTCACAACTCTCCCCAATCTCCTAGAGTTAAACCAAAACCATTTTCCAAACTCAAAAAAGCCTTCTACAAACTCTTAGGCAATTATTTCCCCTACCGACCTCAACAGCCTAACTAACATCAATCACCTTCACCCACTGACCTCAGTAGCATAAGTGATATCGATCACTTCCTTATCGACATTGGCAACTGTGGATTTCCTAACCTCTCTAAAATCTACCCAAACACCTTCTAAAATACAAACAAATGTTACACCTACACCCTGTTACATTTTATTTTACTCAAATTATAAATAAATGATAAACATTTCTCTCTTTTACCCTCTCTTTACCTCTCTTTTAGTTATTTATTACTCTCTTGTCTCCCAAAATTGGACTATCATCTCTAAGGAAGTTTCGCACATCCTAAAACAAGCATGTAGCTTGGCAACCCACTCATTTATCTACTAACAAATATTTTGTGGTAGTGCTTTCTTACTTTTAGGTAATCCTCCCTAGCCAAAGAGGAGTGATCATAACATCTGGATATGGCATGCAAATCAATCTAGGTTCATTCTAATCACTTATCCCTATCATTCTTTTCTATTTTTCTTTAGACTTGAAATAGACAAATTTTAGCGAAACATTTTTGGCATGACCGATGGGACCTTATAATTTTTATTGGGTTCATTTCTTATTTTAAACATTCATATAGGTGCATTATAGTGAAAACTTCATTTTTTGCACTTTTCTCTTCTCTTCTCTCTTAAAACAAAAAATTCAACATTTTATTTTCCATTTAAAGTCAATAAACTAATTTTTTTTTCTTTTCTCTTTGCCTCTAAAAGCAATTTATCACTTTCCTTACAAGTTGAAAGATTCTCTTTTTACCTCTTCTTGCATGCACATTAGGATAGTGAATTTCATTCTCTACTCCTATTTCATCTTTGTTTTCATTCAAATCTAAAAAAATTAGATTTGAGTCTAAAACTTACTGCATTTCATTATTTACTTATTGCATATTATCTCACCTAGTTAATTACAAGCATTATGAATAAATTGTTGTGTACCTATGTTACACAACCAAATCACACTCATAAAAACAAACATCTAAACTCACCTAAGAAAATCCCCATCGTGATTTCATCACCTAGTGGATTACCTTACCCTACCCAGCTATGTTACTTGTATTTCACCACTAAGGGGAGAACCCACTCCATTCTTCGGCATGGTATAAACTCTAGGCAGAAGGTATATTTTGGCTAAGTAGCCTGGCTTGGATTCAGGTCTATGAAGTGCAAGGAGCAAGCCCCTATAACAAGCCACATACCTGTTCTAACATAGATTTCTTATTGAGCACTAAAACTAACCTAAAACTAGCTCTAGATTTCTTTCTAGTACCTTCAATAACTAAATTTTTCTTCTCACTATTTGATTAAGGCATAAGCCAACATGAGACTAAAATTAATCTCTAGGAGTTAATAGTTGTTGGTTGTATGTTCTTTTTATTCTTTTCTATTACCTTATGTATTTTGGAGTTGGTAAGGATGTTTTCCTATTGATTCATAAAATCAACACTATTTCTAATACTTAGTTTGTATAACCCATTATATCAAGTTTTCTGAGTGTTCTTCCTTCCTACATAGACCTCTTGCATCCACCATTTTACCTAGTTTCTACTTTTGGGTTTTTAAAGCTTTGAATTTTCCATCTCCTAAGATATCATAGTGACTAACATTGGTTAACTATACTGACATTGGTAGATATTTAGCTACCGACATTGGTTAACCCCACTGATGTCGACAAACTCTTACTACCAACATCTATCAAGCAATCGATGCCGGTGATTGTGTGATTTTCATTTTCTCAAAATAATAAGTTAAAATAACCCACTTACCTACACCTAAACCTATTTTTTCCTTATTCTATCACTAATATAGGGTGGTAAGACTATTTATACTTCTTCTTTCATGGTATTGACATGAGCCCAAGACAAAATTCTTACTGATCACGCAAGTCAGCAACCACTTCCACCTTCCCCTCTTGTTGTTGAGTCTATCATGGAGCATACTTTAGATACAGAGCATACTCCCAGCCCTAACTAAATTCCCATTATACCTAAATGAGATCAAGATGTTACTAAATTTCTTGATTGCAATGTGGCAACCCTTCATCATTACCTTGACATGAGTCAAACTCATATTTTTTTAGGTGACCAAATCTATGGTATGCCAAGTTTAATCTACCTCCACTATTTTCCCTATGGTTACTCAAACGACTACTTTGATAAGTAACCTAACCATAAATAATTTCCAAAGTTTAGCATCACTAATTTCCTAATCCCACCTAAACCTTGGTGTGACTTCCCTGCTTTCACAACCACAAGTAGTGTAGTCAAGTCTTACCCCATTCTATAATTTGGTGGTACCTATTCCATCTACTCTTACACCTATAATTACCTAAGTTATGACTCACCCTTAATCCAATCCAACCATGCCAATAACCCAACCAGTAATAACAATAATTAACCAAAGCATAGTCTCTAACCCAATGGGACAAGCCCCTTTTCTTTCCACACCCCAGCCTATGACTCATTATCCTTATGTTTCCCCAACACAACCTCAACAAGTTATGTCATACACTCCCTATGATTCTTATTAGGTTCCCTATAATTTATGAGGTATCTCCAAAACTAATCCCCTTTCAGACCTTATTAAGATGTTGATGGACAAGATGTTTAATCTAGAGACATCAAATTTTGGTTCAAAGAATCTATTATCTTATGAACAGATATGCAATGAACCCATCCATCCTTTTATGCCTATTCATCCCTATCCAAGCTAATGGGAACTCCCTAAATTTACTCATTTCTAGAGTAAAGAGGACCCACAATAAAATTTGTGAGTATTTAGACATGTTTTTTATTTAACAGGGCATGATGATGCATTACTACTTCTCACTTTCCCTATGTCTCTTTTAGGTGATATGTTGGATTGGTATATATTTATAACTCAACACTCCCTTTTCTCATTTACCCAACTCATACAAATATTCCTAGACCATTTCTATATTAACATTTGTAAAAATGTTTCTATTACAAACCTTTATTCTATTAGACAATTTGATGATGAATCTATCACAGATTTTGGTTCTCATTGGAGAGGCTTGATAAATCAACTCTCCTTATCCTTACCCCAACTTGATCTTATTGAGATATTATTAAGGGCATGTGCTAAAAACATTTTGTCTACACTTAGAGTACAAACTTTTCACACATTTGATGAGGCCTTTACAATGGCACAAAAATCAAGATTTATGTTATCAATGAAGGTAGAGTAAAGTTGCATATTAAGAACCCTAATTCCAAATCGAATGAATCCTCTTCTAAAAATTTTCCTTCTAACCAAAAATCTAAAGGCTTTGCCAACATAGTGGTCATTAAGTTAGATTCTACTATGACCACAAACCAATCAACTTCCTAAAATCCAACCACACAATTCTAACAATGGTATGAACAAAGATAATACACTCCCATTGGGGAGTCATTACATCCATTTTGGAAAAAACTATTACAACAAGGTGTCATAACTCTTCGTCAAATTAAACCTCCTATACAATTTGACCCCTCCCATCCTATTCGAACTTGGTACAAGGAAGATGAGTTTTGTGTCTACCATCGAGTTAAAGGCAAAAATTCTAATAGATGTAAGACACTCAAGAACATTTTTCAAGACATGCTTGATAGGGGTGATCTCATCTTGGGTAATCCTAATACACCAGCTAATCAAAATATGGATGTGTTCAAACAACCTTTTCCTAACCATTCACCCAATCAAAATATTGTTCAAACCAAAACTAACTTAGGTGATCATATTATCCATATAGTTAATATGGTTTTTCCATACTTCTATTTCAACCTCCCCTCAACAAGAGACACCCATTTCATTGACTCCTCCCCCACAGTTAGTGGCATTTGTTTTGCCTATTCTTCTTCCGTAGGTAGAAGATCCTATTTCACCTATTCCACTCCCTCATGAGGAAGAGCCTCTTTTACCACCTGAGGATCCTATAATGCCAATTCCTTTTGCACCAATATTACCTATTTTATTACCACTTAAAGACCACACCCTACCCATTCCTTAACCACATTTTTAAGGGAGAATCATTATTGTGTTATACCCTCTTGAGGAACCTTCTTATCCTACCTCTCCTCCATTGATAGAGAGTAGTACCCAAACCACTCTACCTTTGCACCTAAAAGAGTCAGTGTTACTTCCACATTAGATGAGAGACCTATTGTGCCTACTCCAATTATACCACTTTTAACCCTTATTTTACTTGAGGATCATACTTTACCTATTCCTCACCCACATGTTGAGGGATAAATTATACCTATGTTCTACCCTCTTGAGGAACCTTCTTCGCCTACCTCTCTTCCACCCATGGAAGACCATGTCTCTTCCCCTTTCTCTATTAAAGAAGACCCTATTGTGGTTCTTTCTCATCTTTGGCCTAAAGTAGTATAAACTCATAATTTACCTCTTTCTAAAACACCTCAACCTTATAAATATGCAAATTTAAAACCTACACCAACATCATCTAAACCCTTCTCATGGTTGGTGAAAAGTATAGACTTTTTTGACTCCACAAATCTAGATCACATGGTATTTTAGGACTAGCTTAAAACTCCTTATCCAACATAATGAGCGTCAACCTTTACCACCAACCCCATCACTACCATTTACCCAAAGGTCTTTGACAAAGTAAAAGTTTCTCCACCAAAATCAACAAAAACTCATCCATCTACATTAGAATCCTCACCTTCACAGGCATATGCCACATTAAAGTAGATCAGGCCTTTAGGCATACACCTCATCTCTAATTTGATTCATCGACAAGTGAAATTAGATTTAACTCCTCAACCACAAGTTGGAGTTTTATAGCCTAAGCTACATAAATATGTTAAGCTCCCTAGGTCTCATTGATCTTTCCCTCTTCAACCCTCAACTCTACCATCAATTTTAGGACCACACCCCTCTACTTTAGTTGGAGTATCACCGACCCAAGCAAAATAAAAGTTTAAGTTACCTCCAATACTGCCTTTACCACTTAGTAGGCCTTTCACATATGAAACCATGATACCTAACACCAAAAAGTGTCAACAAAACATGTATCTCCACCAAAAAGGGCACCCCATAAAATCACCCCTATTACTCCTAAACAAAAGAAGGTGCTCACTCCTATTAGCACAACAAGTGCAAGTCTACTCATAGGCTCTTAGGGATTTTTCCTACATCAATTATTGCAATTTTAAATAATAAATATTCATCCCATTAAGCCTTATAGTCCTCTTAGAATAAAGTTATCTTAGTTTTATGATACACAAGTGTCTTTATATCATCATTCACCTGAACATGATACTGAGAGTTGTAAATCCCTCACAACAGTCATTCAACAATACTTTGATGTCGACACTCTCTTTGATGATAATCCCATTAACCTTACTATTATTCCACCTTTGGCATCCACAATACCTCCTATTATTCCACCTAAATTTAAACCCAAAGATGTGGTCATACCCACTTTTCCACTTCCTTCAACTATATTTCAAATCAACATAGTTAATGTGACCACATACTCACAAAACCAAAAAATAAAGGTAAGGAAAAACCCACTACTCCTATGGTTCATCCCTTTCCCAAAGACACTCCTCCTCTGAATCCCAAGGTTTTTATCTTAGAGGTCCCAAAATGGACATCTTCAGATGTTATTCAAAGCTCAATAGTGAAACAACTTCACCAAACTCCTATGAAAATGTCCTTGTATGAGTTAATACAAAACTCATCCCAACACCATCAAGCTTTGATTAGTGACTTGAAAGATATTTAGGTACAACCTAATGATCCCTAACCTCTTACAACTTTGGTCAGCTCCCTTAATTCCATTTCCTTGATTTCTTGTAGTGATTTGGAAATTCCACTTCAACACCCTAAAGATCAAGATTTTACCATTTTTATTACCATATAGATTGGTCAAACTCATGTTAAGAGAGTCATGATCAATGGGGAAGCTAGTATTAATATTATTTCCACTCATGCCTACAAATAGATAACCCTTCCCAATAATTACATATCTCAAACTGATGTAGTACTGTATTCCTTTAATGATACCACAACTACTATGGTGGGCACTATTATCTTACATATCCATGTAGGTCCCCACACTATTATTTATATTTTCTATGTTTTAGAGGGAAAGTCATAATATAACATACTACTTAGGCTACATTGGATACATGTTATGGCATGTGTACCCTCAACTATACACCACTATGTCAAGTTTGAACATGATGGACAAGTGCATGTTATACCCACTAACCCACCTCCATTTAAAACATGTAACATGACTTATAGTCCCAATGATGTTCTCATTCCATTGAATACAGCATCTTACCCACACAATACTTCTGAAGCTTCCACAAGATCCACTCCCATAATTACATAGATACTAACAACACAAATTCCTAATAAGGATCCCATGGAGGAAATTTTTCAATGTTTGTCACTCGACAAATATCATTTGTTGATGCTTGACATGTTATACACTCCATAAGAGTATGGAAAGATTCACGTGCATCTAAATTATGATCCTCACATTAGGATGGTCATCCCTTATGGCCCCCCTAACCTTCAAACCAATTTCACAAATGGGGGAATTGATCAAGTTCTCGCTATTGATAATCCATATTCTTCACCACAACCATTTACGTGTGACTTCTCTTTCCTAAGAAACCCTAGTTTCACACACACATATATCTATTAGTGTGCTTGGAGAGGATTTTGTCTAGGTCATTACAAATAGGGTATCCATATGCCTATTGAATATCCTACTAGCAACACCATTGAAAATGCCAAAAAGAGGCATCAAGTGGGTTATGATGAACCAAATAAACTCGTTAAAACTTCCCATGAACCAATTATTGAAGAACCGGTCTCTCCTTCTCTACCTTATTCTCCACCATCACCTACTGAATCAAAGGTATCTATACCTCCTATTTTTTGTAATAAATACATTCTATTTGGGACCTCTTACTTATCGCTAGGGTAAAAAAATAAGGTCCCTTCGTCTTGTTCATCCTGAAATAATTGATGAAGACTCCCCCACTATTAACATTGTCCAATGTCATGATGATGATGTTAGTCATACATACATGGGTGTGGATGATTCTTATATCTAATGATCAATCCCATCTGAAACATAAGCTATGTTAAATGAATCAACCATTGACATCAATTCCCCTCTCTTGATAACCCCCACATCCTCAAGATTGGCCAATCTTTAGATTCTTCTGAGCAAGATAATTATGCCACATTTATTAATAACCATAGTAAAGATTTTTCTTGGTCTTATAATGACATGCCTGGCATTGACCCCTCTATCATCACCCATTAAATTATCATAAATTTACATGTTAAACTTGTCAATTAGAAGATTCACAAGATGCATCCTTGTATTTCTCTCCTTATTAAAGAAGAGATCCAACATCTCCTTTCTATTAACCTTATCTAACCCATGGACTACCTAAAATATATTTTCAATATCATTTCTATCACAAAAGTGACTAGGGGAATCTATATTTTCACCAACTACTATGAATTAAACCTTGCTTGTCTAAAAGATGACTTCCCATTGCCAAGTATTGACCAAATTATTGATCTGATAGCTGGTCATGAGATGTTATCACTTATGGATGGGTTCTTTAGATATAATAAAATCCTAGTTCCTCCTAAGTATAAACACAAGATAAATTTCATTACCCTATGGGGGATTTTCTATTATCGAGTTATGACTTTTGGTTTATAGAACGCTAGTGCCACCTATCAATGCATCATGACTTATATTTTCCATGATCTCCTAAACAAAATTATGGAAGATTACATGGATGACTTACTTGGAAAGACTAAAC
Organism: Torreya grandis; assembly: GCA_037957365.1. Lineage (NCBI taxonomy): Eukaryota > Viridiplantae > Streptophyta > Pinopsida > Cupressales > Taxaceae > Torreya > Torreya grandis. Next base: position 4,597,293 of record JARHVA010000139.1, read on the forward strand.
TTTTCCAATATCACTTGATGATTCTCCAAATCATATTTTCTTGCCTCCTCCAATATAATGTTTGACTAAACCTAAAGAAATGTGTCTTTAGTGTTCTTTTCATTAAGATCTTAGGTTTTATCATTTCACTCCATCATATCGAGGTCAATCCTACTAAGGTTAGAGTAATCCTAGAGATGCCTCCACCTACTAATATCAAACAAATACATAGCTTGCAAGGCAAACTTTAGTCAATCCATCGATTCATCTCTTAGTTTTCAGATCGTTGCCAACCCTTTCACCATCTTCTCAAAAAGGATGTCTCCTTCCATTAGAATATAGATTACCAAGAATATTTTAATGTAATTAAATAATATATCCTTTCCCCACCAATTCTTATTCCACCTAAGGAAAATCAACCTTTTTACTTTTACATCTCTATAACAGACCATTCTCTAGGTGCTATGATTACACATCGAGATGATCACCATTGAGAATAGGCGGTTTACTACATAAGCCACACACTTATTGATTATGAGACTTGATATACCCATACCAAAAAAAAATTCCTCCCATTGGTCTTTTCTACCTCTAAGCTTTGCCATTATCTACTAAATCACAAAACCTATGTGGTCACCCATACTGATCCCCTCAAATACATGCATTTCAAGATATATCATAACTAATGTATAGCTTAGTGGCTCATGATTTTTGTTGAATTAAACTTATAATTCATTAAATAAAAGTCTATTAAGGGGCAAATAATTAGCTGCCACCCCTTTACCTGATAGTCAACATTAAAACCTTGAATTCCCTGACAAATCCATCACAAGCTCTCTATTGATGACATCTCCTATCAAATGATGATGTTCTTTGATGGGTCTAAATGTCAAAATGATCGAGGTGTGGGGGTCATTATTATTCCTCTAGATGGTGAGCCTATGCCTTTATCATTTAAACTATATTTTTAATGTACTAACAATATGGTTGATTATGAGGCTTTGATCTTAGAGCTTCAAATAACTCTATTTTTGGGTATCAAATCTATAACCATTTTTGGTGATTCTCAGCTAGTGGTTAACCAGGTTAATGGTTCCTACATTTGCAAATGCAAAATTCTATAGTGGTGTAAACATCATGTAGATACATTATTAGGATCATTTGACTCTTATCTCTTACAAACTGTTCTTTGATCTACAAATAAGTTTCTAATACAATGGCTTCACTTGCTTCACCCATACCCTCTTCATCTTCTTCCTTGAGAATCTATGTCACCATTCATCACTTAACATTACCTTCCTATGTATCAACTAATATCCTCTTTATCATAAATGTAACATCTAACCCACATGACTTATGGTACAATAAACTCATATATTACCTCATATTTTCTATTACCCCTTTTGATCTCTCCAATAATGGGAAACATGCCTTCATAAAACATGCCACTCATTATACTATGCTAGGGGGACTTCTCTATAAGTGAGGTTTTGATTATCTCCTTCTTATATGCCTCAATAGTACTAAGACTCCCTTCGCTATTAAGGAAGTCCATGATGAGATTTGTGGTGGACATTTCAATGGTCATGCAGTTGCCAAGCATATCTTTCAACTTGGTTATTATTGGCCCACACTCCATCAAGACTATGTTGATTATGTTTGAAATTGCATCAAATGTCAACAACATGCTAACCTCCTTCACATTTTGAGTCATGCATTACAAGTCACCAAAGACTTTTGGACCTTCTCCCAATGGGGCTTAGATCTAATCAAGGAGATTAACCCTCATTCATCCCTCCATCATCACTCTATCATTACTACCACTGAATACTTCACCAAGTGGGTTAAGGCCATCCTTCTCATCTCCACTAAGGCTGACAACATTGTTGACTTTATCAACCATCACATCATCTATCATTTTGGTGTTCCTCATAAAATTATAATAGATAATGGAAAATCTTTCAAAAATAAGATTCTTCAAAGTCTTTATGATACATTTGGAATGAAATTAAACTTCTCATCACCATACTACCCATAAGCTAATGGATAGGAAGAATCTTCTAATAAAACATTGACCAAAATTCTCATGAAGGTAGTCAATGATATGGGCAAATATTTGCACACACACATTCCTTTTACTTTATGGGCTTACCGCACTAGCATTTAAACCCTTATGGGTGTTACACCTTTTTCCTTGGTATATGGGACAAAGGATGTTTTGCCTCTTGAAGTTAAAATTCCTTCTCCTCACATTTCTCTACAAGACATACTTACTAATGATGACTTTCACCAAAAAATTTTGGCTCTATTTGAATTTCTTGATGAGCACCATCTCATATCCCTTAACCACCTCCAAATATATCAAGAGCATATCAATTGCACTTATAACAAAAACCTCAAATAATGAGATTTCAATATTAGAGATCTCATCTTAAAAGAAAATCAACATGTGACGAACATGGAGAAAAGCAAATGGGGTAAGCTTGTTCCTAATTAGCTTGGACCCTATATCATAACTCACAAGTATGGCTTAGGAATTTATCATTTGTCTTCTCTTCAAGGAAGGCCAAAACCAAAGCCTTTAAATGCCTTACAACTCTGACCATTCTTTTGTTAACCAAGCATCACTTCACCTCATGTTTAACTTGAGCTCATCCCTTGAGCATCCCTATTACATTCATTTCCATTCCTCTTACCCTTACTCCTATACACTTAGTTAACTTATGTAGTGGTATGGTTTTACCCTCAAAATGGACAACCCCTAAGTCTTTATAGTCTTGTCCATGATTAAAATCTAAAAAAATCAAAACTAAATGGGATATGTGACAAGTTATAAACTCTCAGTTCATACTTCTCAATGTAGACTGCTCCCTTGAAGGACAACTACATAGCTTCTCTTTGATACTATCAATAGACTATTCCCTTAAATGACAATTATTTAAAATTAAAAACAAATGCTTAGATCACTCCCTTGAAGGATAGCTAAGCCAAGATTTGTTCTCAAAGGAAAATACAAATAAAAAATGTTTCTCATATTGATCAGCTTTATACGACCTTAACCCATACAAAATCCTATTGTAGGCTTCCTGCATTGATCATCTCACACAAAAAATAAAAAGAAAAAAAGAAAAAACTTTTAGTCATGGACTTGCCTATAGTAGCTCCTGGGTCACCCACAATAGGGGCATATCATTTCCACTTTTTAGGTTATGCTACCCAAACATTTTCCCTCATCTTACCTTTTTTTTCTTCCCTCATACTCTTTCAAGGGACTGTGAAGCTCACTTAACCTAAGGTAAACATAACACTTCTCTAACAAACATAATGGCTCAAAGATATAAAGCATGAAAGAGGCTCATTTTCCTGAGCCTATTTATGTTTTGATTATGGTCTTTACCAATACATGAGCATTCTACCTCTTTATTTTCCCATCCAAATCACATGTTGATCTCTCTATTAAGATGAAAAATAACATCATATAAATACTATGAATCCTAATCCATTTATTTTATGCATAAACCATCACAAATATGGAAAAATGCTAAGATGAAGCTAACCAACCAAATATGCATATATCATCACACATATATAAAATTCTAAGTATACCTCAGCCAACATGCTCAATATTAACATCAAATTAATATAACATAAAATCATCATCTATATCATTATCATCAATATCATCATCGCAATCACAATAAATGCATCTCAAAATTAGAAAAAATAAAACATCTCATTTATATATATGCTTAGAATACATGTCCCTCAATACATCATCATAATATCATCTCTCTCTTAAAATATACATCTCACATCTTCAGCTTGCAAACTGGTGTACATATAACATATATAACCAAAAAGGGTAAACTCTAACACTGAGATTCCATGAGGCTCTCTACATGATCATGAAGAAGTAGTGTCATCACCACTCTCTGCCCATCTATATTTGTGTGAGCTAGAAGCCATGACACATTACATAGATCTCTCCTACTCTCTAAACTCTAAATATCTCTAAATATGTGGAAACTCCTTGATGATATTCTCATAATAAGTAATCTCACCAAGGGTAGTAGTATATCTCACTAGAGATATAGTCTATGGTGGTTCCATAGCACCTATTATAATAGTCCCTATGGTGGAGGATGAGGAGTAGCTTGACTTGATACTCTTAGACTATCCCTCTCTACTATCACTACAATCAGCTAACCCTATAACACCCCAACCTAACCCTATAGTGCCTCAACCTAGCTCTAAAACATCACCACCTACCCTTGTAAGGCTAATACCTATGCCTGCACTACAACCTTAGCCTATATTACTACATCTCATGCCTCTACAATTGCATCTCTCTCCCTCACCACACCCTACAAATTTGGTGGTGGCCTCCTAACCTAAATTATGGGATGTAAACTTACCCACCAAGCCATATATGTCATTGTAAGCCCTAGATCAACTATGCCTGGCCATGTTAGTAGCTCTTCAAAATCTAGCCCATCTGTCTCTTAGGGAAATGATATGGGTGCCTATATGTCATCCCTCCTATATCAATGGAAATTAAGCAATATATCTTGTAGTAGACCAAACTACCTCCTAACCCATGCCATAAGTACCATCTCCAACTCATCAACTCATCTCCCCCTAACCCATAGTGAGTTTTGCAATCTAACTAGCTACTATGCCTATCCTCTGAATATAGGGTATGTTAGGTAGGGTCTCCACAAAATATCCATAAGGAACAAACCCTCAATCATGTGAATATAATACATAATACAATACACCTCAAGTCTATTCCATGCCCTCTCTCCACCATCTAAAACCAACCCTAAAGCTGGATAGAATCATGATAGGTAGCCCCAATGGTTATGTCACTATGATGTGCTCATATGCCCAATAGTGTATTAGATGGCCAACACACAAACTATATCACCATCACAGTCTTAAATCCCATAACTCTCTATATAACTGCACTAGAAACAATGGACCCCATGCAAAAATAGTCCACTACTCAACCATCTATGTAAGTACACCTATTAATACAATCAGAAATATACCACCATCTACATCAGGTAATGCATACAGTATGATCCCTATCATCATCAAGATGCTCAGCCGATATTGCTCCTCATTAGATATATATAGTGGCTCATAGGTAAAACTCATTGAATGGTAGGTCACCTTGCTAACACGCTCTCCATATAATGCTATCATGTATTATATCATGGTCCTCTCTCGAGCATGCAAAGAGATCCTCAACTTGGAATGATAGCCATAAAATTCTATAGACATCCTCCTAGGTCATTATCAATTCTCCAGTCGATAAATGGAAGGTGTTGGTGGTGTGATCCCACCTCTCGATAAATGCTATCATAAGGCTCACATCTTAGGTGACTTGAAAATATTATCACACTCCTATTAACCCCATAAATTCCATATGCTCCCACTCATTTAGGGTGACATACCTCCTTATCCACATTAGCAACCTCAGTAGATAATCTCATAATGTTAGCTCCATCCTCACCTGCATCCATACACACGCAACTCAAATCACATACTTTATACTATAACCTACCACTACCTTTTTCCCTTCTCTTTTAGAGAACTACATTGGTCTAAGGACCTAAAATGGGCTATGTAAGTATCACTCAATCGACATGGGGTCTTTTGAGGTTAGCTCAGCCATATACCTACCTAACTTTCTATCCTAATCTCGCCTCTCTACCCTAGGCTTCACTGCTTCTCTCTACCCTAGGCTTCACTACCTTTCTCTCTCTCTCCACCTTAGACATAACTACCTATCACAACTCTATGCATCATGGATTTTATCCCTACCCCTTGATTTTATTCCCTATCCTTTAATCCCTAGGTCTCTTGACCTATCTCAACCTATCTTTTTAAAAAAATCACTTTTAGCCATACCTTAGATATTTTTCTCTAGGATTTGGGAAAACTACATTAGCTTGAGGCCCTAAATCAGGTTATGTAGGTATCAATCAGTCAATATGGGGTCTACTAAGGGTATCTCAACCATTAGACTAGTTGACTACTTATATTAGGGATCCTAACTGACCCTTTCTCCTATTTTCTAGTTCTGACTTGGATTGAGACGACCAAACCCTAGGGTTGACCAACATTAATTTTAATGATGACATCAACATTGGGTGTTAGTTGATGTTAGTAGAAACCTACCGAAATTGATGTTATGTCAACTGACATCGATGGAACCCACTGATGTCAACAACTAGTTTAGCCTTAGGGCTAAATGACCCATCCCCAAAAGTTCATATTTATACCTAAAAATTGTCCCATAACCCTCCCAACATACCCTAAACCTACTGATAAGCTTAGAATATGGCTCATTATTGAAATAATATTTCTCTTAATCCATCTCTTGAAGGATATTATCTTATACAAATCTTAGATTCTTAGATAGCTATTACATGGAAAATAGATATTTATCTTGTTTATATTAAACCAAATACTAAACCTTTACTTTGTCATTAATGTCTAATACATAACATGTTTTAGTGATGTTTGGTGTGAAGAATGCTCAGGAAAAAGACACAAACTTATTTCTACGGACTCTACAGGATTGTTTTTATAGACTCCACATGCTTATTTCTATGGACTCTATAGGTTTATTTCTACAGCCTCTGCAGGGTTGTTTCTACAGACTCTGTAGCTTGTTTCTACAGACTCTGTAGGCTTGTTTCTACGGACTCTATAGGCTTATTTCTATGGACTCCATAGGCTTGTTTATATGGACTCTATAGGGTCAATTCTAAGAATTCTATAAGGACAAAGCCACAAACAAGAAACTGGAGGCCAGATAGGATAAGAACGAACCATTTCAGCTGGAATCAAATAAGGAAAATAACTGCCTGCTATTTTGAAGGACTTACTTTTGATAAACTTGTATGTAATCAAATTTTAGGACTATTATAGAATAGGATATTTATTTTATCAAAGTAATTAGATCTCTTGGAAATCCAATCTCCTATCTTTGGATGAAGGGATCGACCAAGGAGTCATATTCTTTTGCATCTTATTTTAAGTTGATTGTATTAGTATAAAGTGTAAGACTTTTGACTATGAATATATAGAGAAAATAAAGAATCAAGAATTAGATATTATAAAAGCTTACAAGTTTTAGGTAGATTGTAATCATTTAATTTTTATGAATTAATATTTCAGTTTCTAGCACTGATTGATCTTTGTTCCTGAGTGTGAGAGGAGAAAGGGCCCACTCTCCTTGGAACCAAGAATTGTGTATGGTATTTATGTTCTATTTTATTAATTAATTGTTATAATTAATTAGAATCTTATTAATATTTGCATTTATTTATAAAAAAATCAAAAAAGAATCATAATTTAAAAAGAGCATTTTCTTATTTCATTTCTTTTTTATGCAAAGTATGTTTTCTTTTACAGCAGAAGAGTGACGCAAATTTTCTTTCATAATTAGGAGTGTAAATTTACTTTCTCTACAAACGTAAAATAGGAGTGTGATCTTTTAATTCTAGTAAAATATTGGATTGATTTGATTTCTTTCTTTTTTCAGCAAAATCATGAATCACGTAGTTTAGAACACATTCCTTTCTTTAGTCAAAGTTAGAATAGGAACATCAAACACCCCCATAAGTAGCCTTCTAGATCTACCATCCCATACCTTACTGCAAATAGCTTTGGACACCAGCCCTGGTTGATAAGACATCAATTAAATATTGATTAAATGATGAGTTAGATGACACTCATCATTTTTAGGACTGTTGTTGGGGAACACAAGGTGTTAGTAAGGTAATAATTATTGGTTTAAAGTGAAAAATAGAAAAATTGTAAAAAAAATCCTAAAATAGTCAATAAATTGATGTACCATCCTAGAGATTCTAAAGGACAATTTATTTCAAATTTTCCACCAAGAACACAAGTGGACACTCCTTCAACATCTCTGAGTAGTGAACCAGAAGATACAAGTGAAACCTATTTACAAGAATCTTCTGAAATTGGGATAGAAACTAGGCCATTGCCACACACAAGCCCCATAGGACAAATTCCTCAAGATAAATCTCTTACATGAAGACATTATTTATAAATTGCCAAAGACTTAGATGAATCATTTCAAAGATCCATAGCTGAAGAAAATTATGAGAACTTAGAACAATCCATAACTGAGATCATAAACATTCAGTGGGAAGATCATCCCAGCTTTGAAATATCATCAGAATAAGAAATGAACCTCCAACAAAATCAATAATTCACGCAACTAGGAAGGAATTTTTCCTTTCCTATTGTTGCAAATCCTAATGATCAAACCCCCATGAAAAATATTTCACCAGCTAATTTGTCAAAATTTTGGGGATAATCTACAGAAGATCCTGATCAATTCTTATTTGAGTTTAAGGTGCTATGTCAAACCTATGATTACACAATTGATAGCCAAAAATTAAAACTATTTCCCTCTACACTTAAAGATGTAACTATGCGATGGTTCATGGGTTTACTTGGTAATTCTATTAGAACATGGGATGACATGGAAATGCAATTCTTGAACAAATACCAATATTACAACCAAGTGAGAGAAAGAAAAGAGGATTTCTTCAGAATAAAATAGAATAAGGATGAATATTTAGAGGATTATGTAGATAGATTCATGTTCACTCATAAAAGAAGCAATTATCCACTCACTAAAGATGTTCAAAAATTGGTTTTCTTGAAAGGATTAGATGAAGACACTAGAGATGCCTTGAATCTGATGGGTGGAGGAGATATAAATAAGTTGGCTTTTGATCAGATTTTTGAGCTTTGTACCAATTACTCTCAAACAAAACTTGGAACTAGGAAAGGGAAGTTGTAAAAATCTAATGAAATGGGTAAATTAATGGAAGAATTTTCTAATCTAAAGATCGATATCCTAGTTACACTAAATAGTTATTTGGATGGCCTTCAAGCTAAAGCAAATGCAACATAACACACCCTTAGAGACTACCCCTTAGATAGAACCAATGTTTCATCATGTGGGATCTGTGATGCAACAGATCATGATACCAAATATTTCATCCTTCTACCTATTTTAAAGAATCAAATGAAAGCACAAGTCTAATCTATTGAATAAGTAAATTATATTCAGAGACAAAACTTTACCCCACAAAACCATGCTCAAAGATAGTTTAATGCAAGAAATCTAGTTAATACATGGTCAGCACCATGGAATGTTTCAGTTCCTTCACCATTTTGGAATTAACCTCAAATTCTATCAATTAAAAATCCATGGGCAGGACAAGATTGGATGCCAACACCTACATGGATGGTGCCACAACCACAGCAACAATGGGTACCACATCAGTAATAGATGCCAAAACCATATCAATAATGGAATCAATAGTGGAACCCACAGTCATAATTTACCCAACCAAGAAGACCACTTCAATAACAAACCATTATGCCACCCCTAGTTATTCAGTAATAAAGACAAATTAATTAGCTCTCAATGCTTGCACAACCAATAGAAAATCCAAAAAATAAACAACTAGCACCTGTTTATGTTAATGAATAGGAAGAAAAAATCAATGTCAGAGTTATTGAGTATCTAGACATATATTTGAGATCAGAAAAAACTTTACAAAAACCTCTAGTTCTCATTTTTGAGATACCTAATGAAAATGAAAAGACATAATCATCTCAATTAAGCACTGGAGAAGTTGAAATTAAAATGACCCCTGAAGTAAATAAAGGAAACACTACTCCACTAGTAGTTCCTTTTCCTAAAAGATTAAGAGAAACTGATATTAAATTAGACTCAAACTTGGTCCATGAGTTGCAAAAGATCAATATTGAGGTACCTCTTCTACAAGCTATTAGGGATATACCTGAATTAAATAAGATCATCAAAAACCTTTGTATTAAGACACATGGGAGGAAAGTAAAATATCTTGGAATCATTCATGTTGATGGAAAATTTGCTGATTTATTAGCAGGAAAACTATTAGTTATAAAATATGTAGATCTGGGAAGCCTAATGATCATAGTTACAATTGGTGGAAAAGAAATTCCTAACATCTTGGTAGATTTGGGAGCAATAATCAATGTCATGACAACTGATACTCTCCATGCATTATCGCTTATAACAATGCAACCCACAACTACCATTCTTCAAATGGTAGACTAGTAAGTAATGAAACCAGAGGGGACTATAGAAAATGTTGAAGTGCTAATAGAATCTTAGGAATATCTAGTAGATTTCATAGTCTTGCAATTCAAAACAAAGAATCTAGGATATCCTATAATCTTAGGTAGACCATGGTTGGCTACTATAGTAGCATTGATTGATTGTATGTCAGAAGACATGACCATTTCTAATAGGTTAAAATCCAAATGTATCTCCTTGTATCCTCTTGTAAAACTATCAACAAATAGCATACAAGAACTTTGGGTGGATGAATCAAACAACACAGTAAACAATATTTCCTCCTTAGCCATGATCATAGTTAAAAAACACTTATAATAATTAAATGGAGACATATACCCAAAATCTATGGAATTTGCCAGTCTAAAAACTATGGACTTTGCCAGGCTAGAAACTACAGACTCTGCCAGTCTAAAAGCTATGGACTCGGCCAATTCAGAAATAATGGAATGCCTTAGTTCAAGATTCTTAGATCAGATAAAATATTTTTAAACCTCCACTTCTAATTTTTTTTAGTAAATTTTAATCATATAATCATATATTGATTCAAGAAAGTGTGTGGAAATTGGTAGAACAATAGCAAACTCATTTTTTAGAAGCATTTTATTATTCCTTAGCAAGATAGATTCCTCCTAAAAAAGAGTTTGTTGATAATGTAACTATGTTTCATAAAATAATTCCTCATCCATGTCCTCTGAAGTCATTAATTAGTGAGTTTAAGCAAATAGAATCTAACTACTTATGTACAAAAGCAATCATGGTATTACCTAGAAATTTTTTGAACATCAATAGTTGGTTAACAAATGAAGAAGAAGATGAACTCTTTGAAGTATTCGAAAGACATACCAAAGATTTTTCTTGGGATTATACCGACATGAAAGGAATTCACCCCAACATATGCACTCATCACATTTATACAGAATCTATCAAACCGGTCAGACAATCACAAAGAAGAATAAACCCAATATTAAAGGAAATAGTCAAAATAGAAATCCAAAAGTTGCTAGAAGTTGGGTTTATTTACCCCATCTCAGATAGCTAATGGGTGTCACCTCTAGTAATTGTGCCCAAGAAAAATATAAATTTAAGATTATGTGTAGATTATAGAAAACTAAATAAAGCAACATCAAGAGATTACTTTCCTTTACCTTTCATTGATCAAATTCTTGATAACTTGGTAGGAAAGAAATATTTTTATTTCCTAGATGGGTTTAGTGAATATAACCAGATAATGGTAATAGCTGAAGATCAAGATAAAACCATGTTTACCTACCTTTAGGGAACTTTTTCTTATCGATTACTTCCATTTGGACTCTTTAATGCTCCAACAACTTTCCAAAGAACATTTCTAGTAATATTCTCTGACCTTACAAATAATTATATTGAGATATATATAGATGATTTCACTGTTTATTGTGAAAATTATGAAGAAGACCTTACCAATTTGGAAAGAGTACTGATCAAATGTGAGGAACATCAATTATCTTTGAGCCATGAGGAATGTTTGTTGATGATGGATGAAGGAATAGTCTTGGGACACCATATTTCTGAAAAAGGCATTCAAGTTTATCCAAAGAAAGTCAAAATAATCTCCAATTTACCCATTCCACAAACATAAACTAAAGTTAAGAGTTTTTTGGGACATGTTGGTTATTATAGATGCTTCATAAATAAGTTTAGTCAAATAGTTGATCTTATATTTGCCTTGCTTACAAAAGATAGTACATTCGAATGGAGTGATAGTTGCCAGTAGGCCTTTGAGATTATTAAAGCTAAACTTGTTACTGCTCTAGTATTAAGAGGACCAAATTGGACTAAGCCATTCCATATATATACAAATGCTTCCAATACAACATTAGGAGTAGTTCTTGGATAAAAAGATGAAGAGGTTAATATGTATGCTATATATTATATTAGCAAAAACATGACACCTGCTGAAAGAAATTACACCATAATTGAGAGAGAATTATTAGCTATAATTTATGTAATTAACAAATTTAGACACTACATATTAGGCTACAAGGTATTTGTCTATATAGACCATTCAACTATTAGATATCTTACCAACAAATCAATTGTGGGAGGTAAGATTATTAGATGACTATTGCTCTTATAAGAATTTGATGTTACTATTATAGACAAACCAAAGAAGTCTAATGTGGTTGTTCATTTCTTGTCAAGAATGAACACTACAGGTGAAGAAGAACTAGTGGAAGATGGCTTTCCAAATGAATAATTATTTACTATTTTAGCATGATCTCCATGGGTTGCTGATACAACCAATTACCTCACCATAGGGAAGTTTCCTCTGTCCTTTTCACAAAAAGAAAAGAAATGTTTAATCAAAGAAAGTTCTTCTTTTAAATGGATTAATGAAATGTTATTTAAACTTGGACCTGATCATGTGCTTCATAGGAGTGTGACAAATGGTGAAGCTTATGATATCATCAGAGATTGTCATGATAAACTAGGAGGAGGTCATTACTCAGCTCAAAGAACCATACATAAAATCTTAGGAGTAAGATGTTATTGGCCTCATCTTCATCAAAAAATAAAATGATATATTAGACACTGTGATGCTTGTTAGTGAATTGGATAGCATATTCTTTCAATAGAGATGCCTCTACACCTTCATACTTAATTAGTTTTAGAACCATTGGAGAAATGGGGAATTAATTTTATTGATCTAGTGCATCCTCCTTCTAGAGAAAAAGAATATCTTCTAGTATGTTCAAACTATGTGACCAAGTGGGTAGAAGTGGAAGCATTAACTCATGTAGGAGATTAAATGGTAGATAATTTATTATATTTCAAAATCATGTAAAGATTCGATGCTCTAAGAGAGATAGTCTCAGATCAAGGACCGCAGTTCATGTCAAACATGATAAATCATTTCATGCAGGTGTATCAAAATTTGCACAAAAAAACATCTCCATACCATCCACAAGCTAATGGATAAGTTTAAGTCACCAATAGAGAATTAGAAACTATTTTAACTAAGGTCATTAATTTTAGTAGAAAGAATTAGGCAGATAATGTGCTAGATGCTATTTGAGCCTATAATACTACTTGGAAAACAATAACTAGATTTTCACCTTATAAATTGGTTTATAGTAAGAAGCCTTTATTATCTATTGAATTTGAATTAAAAACTTTGAAAATAGTTGTAGAAGTAGGAATTGAATTAGAATAAATAAAGAAATAAAGACTCCTATAGCTTAATCAACTTGACGAAATGAGGATGGAAGCACTACAAAAAACTGAAATGGTATAACATCAAAGAAAAGTTTGGCATGATGCACAAATCAAGCAATGAAAGTTTTAGAAAGGAGATTGGGACTATTGTTTGATTCTAAATTTCAATGGTTCAAAGGAAAACTACAAATAAGATGGTTGGGACCTTATGAGATTGAATAGGTCTATGAAAATAGTTTTGTTAAGATGATACCTATTAATGATAGTAGAAGATCTCTGTTAGTCAATGGACATAGATTGAAGCTCTATCAGAAACCTCTCAATAAAGATGAATTTATTCAGAAAATAAAGGATCAAGTAGTTGTTCTATAAATCTCTACTTCTTCCAGTAAACATGCTCCTTGATAATATATATATATATATATATATATATATATATATATATATATATATATATATATGTCTATGTATGTATGTATTTATGACATACATACATACATACATACATACATACATATATATATATATATATATATATATATATATATATATATATATATATATATATATAACCATCAATAGTGAAAATATTTCTAGGGGTGCTATTGACAATGCATGCCTAGAAAACTAGCTTGCTGGATGGCTATGCATTGCAAAAAAAAGGGTTTTGGCTAGAAAACTACTAATGGCTAGTCAAAGGGAAAAAACAAAAATTTATAAGAAAATCTCATCATGACATTATGATTGGTTGTTTCCATGCAATAAACTAATCCATGCCAACCTATTTGTGTAGGACACATGGTGGGCAAAGGATAACGTATAAGGTTAAAGTAAGACATATATTTTATTTATCTATGTTTAGCTAACTAATTATCTTTGATTTGATTAAGACACTATTCTCTAGAGATAACTTAAATTTGAATCTTCTAAAATATAATGACAAAAGACATAATGAAAAAACATGAAACTAAGTCGCTAAAGGTGTATGGATAAGTGTGCAGTTTTGATATCATCAATTGAGTCATCAAGTATCATAATGATGAGATGTCATAAAAAGAGGTTTCAAATGAAATAATGAATCATTGTCACTGTCAATATGACACATCATCATTTCACATAACTTGTATTGATGATACAAAACAAATGGCACACTCCATATAAATGTGTGGTGCCTAACCGTATCAAATCATCATTCCAAACTATTGACTCAGGAAGTTGTAGCATTTCAAATAAACCATTTTCTTTCTACAAACTTTAATAGAAGCTAGTCTACCAATATTTAGGGACTATTGCCTACCGACTTCAACAAAAGATTGGTCTACACCTTAATTGGAGTTAAAGGAATTGAGCTGACTATAACTTCACATCAAAATGGGATAGAAGACAAGATCAGAGCCGAAGGATTCAACAAAGTTTCATAAAGTGAAAGTTTCTATAGCAGTGTTTAGAGCTAATGGCTAGCTACCTTTCATTGAAAAGTTCTAGAGTTTCGATGAAACAATGGTAAGTGAATTCATTACCAATCTCACCTTTGAATTTTCAATTGTTAAAGTCATTGTTATTCCTATTACAATTTAAATTATAAGCCAAATTATACAAGTTCCAAAAGAGGGAATGAGAGCTACAGATAGAGTTTCATTTAGTGATTTAATTAGTTAGTTTAATGGTAATGAGTAGACTATAATTTTATGTCTAGTAGATTCCAAGGGAAAATCAAAAGGGATTAAAACAAATTCACTTCCTAAACTTTGAAAATCTATAGCCAAGTGGGTACTTAAATATATCATTTGTGAAGGGCAACACAGTCTTTTAGGGGAAGATGCCATGAAAATTTTAATCCATATTAAGCATGGGAGATAAAACTCTCAGTATAAAATTAACCTCCCATCTTTCTTATATGGTGCCCTACAATTTATGTCTATAACTCCTAATATTGCTCTTAGGCACCATGCCCTTATTTAGCTTATTATCCAGCATCATTTTCTTCAGCAATGTCAAGAGGTCTAGGAGGAATTTTAGAATAGTATAGCACAAATAATTCTATATTTGCCTACACAATAAACCCTAAATTCACCAAAATAACACTCATCTTCACCTATTATATCATTTGAGAAAACAACACCAAGGAAAAAATCATAGACTGTAGTCCCAACAAAAAATCCTCCTCCTCCTCCTTCTTCTTCTTTAAGAAGAATCACAAGGTCTCAAAACCCTGAAGTTTCAAGGTCCTCACAAGGACCTCATGAGTCTATTGTATAACCAGTTCCCTTGTAAGGAAGAAGAAAATTAAGATGGAAGGTTGCTATAGAACTTGAGAAGACTAAGGGTTTGGTAGTTTTGAAGGAAAGCCAACTAAGTGTATCTCAAAGAGTAACTAAAAGAAGGAGAAGGCTCATTTTAATAGAAGAAGATGAACAAGAAGCTATAGATATTTTTGATAGTCTTAAAATGGTGTCTCCTTTCCTCATACATCAAAATATTCCTGCACTTACAAATATTGAAGAAATTCCTTCTGAAAGGAACTCTCCAACCATAATGGAGGAGCCAAATCTAGAGGAAGAGCCACACATGGTAGAGGAATTAAGTATAGCGAGACAACCACTTGTTCCAATTGAAATTGCAATGGATAAAGGAAAAATTATATGTACTAATGAGAAAGGTGAATCATCTAATCTAAATGATCTTATTATGTAACTAGTTTTGCATTTTTCTCAAGCTTAAGCTCTTGAAAAACAACAGTCAATTGACATTGCTAAATTGATTAGTCAATTGCAAAACAAGAATCATCTCAACTCATCTTTAGTGCAGAAATTAGATACAGTGTCTACTAATCATGTAGCATAAATTCATAGATTAAAGGAAATAATAAAATAACATGAAGCTAAACAAGTAGATCTTTGGATATATGCAGAAAATTTGAAGAAGAAAAATAAGAGATTGTAGAATTTGGTAAACACTTCTGAAGCACCTACTATTGTACCTTCTCCTCCTCAGGTATTTGTTCACCATGGTTGTCAAACAAGTGATCCAGGTATTCCTCTCTTACAAATACTATATCAAATAGAAGAATAATATTCTGTACTTAAATACAAAAACAAAGATGCAACTTCTTCGAACAAACTATTAGAAAGTGAAAAGAAAGAATTAAAAGCTAAAGTCCAAAAGTTAGAACAAAATTTAAAAGATGCATACAAATTAGGGGAAACTCTTTTAGCATGTAGGAATATTTATCCTACATATAGTTTGATTTTATTTGAATAAGTTTCAAGATGGCAGCTTCTACGGATCTCCTATCATCTTCCTTACAAAATTTTTTAGCCAACAATAGTTTTAGAAATTTTCTATAGTGCTGAACCTGATCAGTAAGATTTGCTTTGTGAATTTTATTTGCATGACTTGATTCTAGGAGATCATGAGCATAATAATTTTTTGATAAATCTTCATGTAGGAGAAGTTCAACTGAGAGCATTACATTCTAACTTAAAAAATTAAATAACATAGAAAGGTAGATTTGAGGATTATACAAATCATGCTAAGACTACAGGATTATGTGTCAGACCAACCTTTCCTATTCCCAAATTGATCAAACAAAATTTTAACTATGATTTTCTAAATGATGAGGTTAAAACACATTATTTACAGGCTCTATATGATTGTGTTGTTTTCAAAATAGAGTTTTGATTCAATAGTAGCTGCAAGTGTAAATAGATGGGACCAACTTTCAGTGCCTATTAAAAGGTGAGAGGTCATGTTCCAAAATAACTTAAGATGGAGTATGAGGAGAGCATCCTCAATTCTAGAAATTTTAATAGAGGTAATAAACTATAGGGGAGAATAGAAATGGATTGGTATGAGATATAGACCCTTTTTGTTGATCATACCTATTCTAGGATGGCAGAGTTGGGCTACATAATTAGAGGATTAATTTAGTATATAGAAATAAATGATTCAAACATATCAGGGATTTACAAGCAATTTAAATAGACATATAATAGATGAATTTGACAAATATGACTTAAGTCAGAGTATAGAAAGTAGAAGCTAGAGTTATGAACACCAATAAATGTTTACAATAGGACTTGCAAAAGGTAAACCTTGGGAGAGATGATGAGCTCAAAATATGGCTCATTATTGACATAATATTTCTCTCATTCCATCTCTCCAAGGATATTATCTTATGTAAATATTAGATTCTTAGATAGCTATTACATGGAAAGTAGATATTTGTCTTGTTTATATTAAACTAAAGACTAAACCTTTACTTTGTCATTAATGTCTAATACATAGCATTTTTTAGTGATCTTCAATGTGAAGAATGCTTAGGAAAAAGACACAAGCTTATTTCTACAGACTCTACAAGATTGTTTCTATGGACTCCATAGGATTATTTCTACATAATCTATAGGCTTATTTCTATGGACTCTGTAGGCTTATTTATATAGATTTTGTAGGCTTGTTTCTATGAATTTCACAAGCTTGTTTTTACAGACTCTGCAGGCTTGTTTCTATAGACTCTGCAGGCTTGTTTCTATAGACTCTACAAGGTCAATTCTGAGAATTCTATAAGGATAAAGCCACAAATGGGAAGTTGGAGGCCAGATAGGACAAGAAGTAACCATTCCAATTAGAATCAAATAAGGAAAATAATTGCCTTCTATTTTAAAGGACTTGCTTTTGATAAACTTGTATGTAATCAAATTTTAAGACTATTATAGGATATGATATCTATTTCATCAAAATAATTAGAACTCTTGGAAATATAATCTCCTATTTTTGGATGAAGGGATCAACTAAAGAGTCCTATTCTTTTGCATCCTATTTTGAGTTGATTGTATTAGTATAAAGTGTAAGACTTTCAACTATGAATATATAGAAGATATAGAAAAAATAGAGAATCAAGAATTAGATATTATAAAATCTTACAAGTTTCAACCTGATTTTAATCATTTCATTTCTATTAATTAATAATTAAATTTCTAGCATTGATTAGTCTTTGTTCCTGAGTTTGAGAGGAGCAAGGACCCACTCTCCTTGGATCCAAGAACCGTGTATGATATTTATGTTCCTTTTTATTAATTTGTTATTATAATTAATTAGAATCTTGTTACTATTTGCATTTATTTATAAAAACATTAAAATAAATTCATAATTTAAAAAGAGCATTTTCTTATTTCATTTCTTTTCTATGCAAAGTATGTTTTCTTTTATAGTAGAAGAGTGAATCAAATTTCCTTTCGTAAGTAGGAGTGTGAATTTAATTTCCTCGTAAAAGTAAAATAGGAGTGTGATGTTTTACTTCTAGCAAAAGAGTGGATTGACTTGATTTCTTTCTTTTTTCAACAAAAGCATGAATCACGTAGTTTAGGACACATTCCTTTCTTTAGTAAAAGTTAGAATAGGAACATAAAACACTCCCATAAGTAGCTTTGTAGATCTACCATCCCATACCTTACTGTAGATAGCTTTGAACACTAGCCCTAGTTGATAAGATATCAATTAAATATTAATTAAATGAAGAGTTAGACAACACTTATCATTTTTGGCATCATTGCCATGGAACAAAAGGTGTTAATAAGGTAATAATTATTGGTCTAGAGTGAAAAATAGAAAAATTGTAAAAAAAATCCCAAAATAGTCAATAAATTGATGTACCATCCTAGAGATTCTAAAAAATGATTTATGTTAAAGTTTCCACCAAGAACACAAGTGGACACTCCTTCAACATCTCTGAGTAGTGAACCAGAAGATACAAGTGAAACCTATTTGCCAGAATCTTTTGAAACTAGCATAGAAACCAGGCCATTGCCATGTGCAAGCTCCATAGGACAAATTCCTCAAGATTAATCTCTTGCAGGAAGACATTATTTATAAATTGCCAAAGACTTAAAAGAAGTATTTCAAAGATCCATGGCTGAAGAAAATTATGAGAACTTAGAACAATCCATAATTGAGATCACAAACATTTAGTGGGAAGATCATCTTAGCTTTGAAATATCATCAAAAGAAGAAATGGCCCTCCAAAAAAAATCAACAATTCACATAACCAAGAAGGACTTTTTCCTTTCTTATTATTTTAGATCCTAATGATTGAACCCCCATGAAAAATATTTCACTAGCTAATCTGTCAAATTTCTGGGGATGATCTACAGAAGATCCTGATCAATTCATGTTTGAGTTTAAGGTGCTATGTCAAACCTATGATTGCATAATTGATATCTAGAAATTAAAACTATTTCCCTCTACACTTTAAGATTCAACTATGAGATGGTTCATAGGTTTATATGGTAATTCTATTAGAACATAGGATGACATGAAAATGTAATTCTTGAACAAATACCAATATTACTATCGAGTATGAGAAAAAAAGAGGATTTATTTAAAATCAAATAGAATGAGGATGAAATTTAGAGGATTATTTGGATAGATTCATGTTCACTCATAAAAGAAGCAATTATCCACTCACTGAAGACGTTCAAAAATTAGTTTTCTTGAAAAGATTGGATGAAGACACTAGAGATGCCTTACATCTGATGGGTGGAGGAGATATAAATAAGTTGGATTTTGATCAGATTTTTGAGCTTTGTACCAATTAATCTCAAATGAAACTTGGAACTAGGAAAGGGAAGTTGAGGAAATCTAATGAAGTGGGTAAATTAATGGAATAATTTTCTAATCTAAAGATAGATATCCTGGTTACACTAAATATTATTTTAGATGTTCTTCAAGCTAAAGCAAATGCAATAGAACCCTTAGTAATCTACTGTCCTAAGTGTAGATAGAAACATGCCCTTAGAGATTGCCTCCTAGATAGAATCAATGTTTCATCATGTGAGATCTGTGGTACAATAGATCATGATACCAAATATTTCACCCTTCTACATATTTTAAAGAATCAAATGAAAATATAAGTCCAATCCACTAAAGAAGTAAATTATATTTAGAGACAAAACTTTGCCCCATAAAACCAAGCTCAAGGATAGTTTAATGAAAGAAATCCAGTTAATCCATGGATGACACCATACAATATTTCATTTCCTTCACCATTTTGGAATCAACCTTAAATTCCATCAATTTAAAATCCATGGACAAGACAAGATTGGATGCCAACACCTACATAGATGGTGCCATAATTATAGCAACAATAAGTACCACAACAGTAATGGATGCTATAGCCATATCAATAATGGAATTAGTAGTACAACCCATAGTCACAATTCACCCAACCAAGAAGACCACTTCAACAATAAACCATTATGCCACCCCCAGTTATTTAACAACAAGGATAAATTAATCAGCCCGCAATGCCTGCACAACCATTAGCAAATCCAAAAAATAAATAATCAACACCTGTTTATTTTAATGAACAATAAAAAACAATCAATGTTAGAGCTATTGAGTATTAAGACGTACATTTGAGATTAGGAAAAACTTTACAAAAACTTCTAGTTCTCATTTTTGAGATACCTGATGAAAATGAAAAGATAGAATAATCTCAATTAGGCACTGGAGAAGCTGAAATCAAAAGGATCCCTAAAGTAAATAAAGGAAACATTACTACACCAATGATTCCTTTTCCTAAAATATTAAGAAAAATTGATATTAAATCAGAGTCAAACTTGATCCATGAGTTGAAAAAGATCAATATTGAGGTACCCCTTCTACAAGCTATTAGGGATATACCAAAATTAAATAAGATCATCAAAAAAATTTATATTAAGACACCTGGGAGGAAAGTGAAATTTCCTATAATTATTCATGTTGATGGAAAAATTGCTTATTTATTAGTAGGAAAACTATTAGTTCTAAAATATGCAGATCTAGGAAGCCTAGTGATCATAGTTACAATTGGAGGAAAAGAAATTCCTAACATCTTGGTAGATTTGGGAGTAGCAATCAATGTCATGACAAAAGATACTCTCCATGCATTATCTCTTATGAAAATACAACCCATAACTACCATTCTTCAAATGGCAGACCAGTCGATAATCAAACCAGAGGGGACTATAGAAAATGTTGAAGTGCTAATAGAATCTTGGGAATATCTAGTAGATTTCATGGTCTTGCAACCCAAAACAAAGAATTTAGGATATCCTATAATCCTATGTAGACCATGGTTGGCTACTGTAGCAACATTTATTGATTGTAGGTTAGGAGACATGACCATTTTTAATAGGTTAAAATCCAAATGTATCTCCTTGTATCCTCCTGCAAAACCATCAACAAATTACATACAAGAACTTTGGGTGGATGAATCAGAAAACACATTAATCAACATTTCCTCCTTAGCCATGATCACAGTTAAAAAACACTTGAAATAATTGAATGGAGACATATACCCAAAATCTACAGACTCTACCAGTCTAGAAACTACGAACTCTGCCAGGCTAGAAGCTACAGACTCCGCCAGTACAAAAGCTACAGACTCGACCAGTTAAGAAATAATGGACTACCTTAGTTCAAGATTCTTGGGTCAAAAAAAATATTTTGAAACCTCCTCTTCTACTTATTTTAGTAAATTTTCATCATATAATCATAAATTAATTCAAGAAAGTGTGTAGAAATTGGCAAAATAATAGCAAACTCATTTTTTAGAAGCATTTCATTATTCCTTAGCAAGACAAATTCCTCTTAGAAAAGAGTTTTTTGATAATGTAACTATGTCTCATAAGCTACTTCCTCATCAATGTCCTCTAAACTCATTAATTAGTGAGTTTAAGCAAATAGAATCCAACTACCTAGGTATAAAATCAATCGTGGTATTACCTGAAAAGATTTTGAACATCAATAGTTGGTTAACAAATGAAGAAGAAGATCAACTCTTTGAAGTATTGGAAAGACATACCAAGGATTTTAATTGAGATTATACTAACATGAAAGGAATTCAACCCAACATATGCACTCATCACATTTACATAAAATCTGTCAAATTGGTCAGACAATCACAAAGAAGAATAAACCTAGCATTAAAGGAAATAGTCAAAATAGAAATCAAAAAGTTGCTAGAAGTTGGGTTTATTTACCCCATCTCAAACAGCCAATGGGTGTCACCTCTAGTAATTGTGCCCAAAAAAATAGAAATTTAAGAGTATGTGTGGATTATAGAGAACTAAACAAAACAACATCAAGAGATTACTTTCCTTTACCTTTCATTGATCAAGTTCTTGATAACTTGGTAAGAAAGAAATATTTTTCTTCTTAGGATGGGTTTAGTGGATATAACCAGATAATGGTAGCAGTTGAAGATCAAGATAAAACCATGTTTATCTACCCTTGGGGAACTTTTTCTTATCGAGTACTTCTATTTAGACTCTATAATTCTCTAGAAACCTTCCAAAGAGTAGTTATTGCAATATTCTCTGACCTTACAAATGATTGTGTTGAGGTATATATAGATGATTTCACTATTTATGTTGAAACTTATGAAAAAGCTCTTACCAACTTAGAAAAAGTATTGATAAAATGTGAGGAACATCAATTATCTTTGAGCTATGAGAAATATTTGTTGATGATAGATGAAAGAATAGTCTTGAAACACCATATTTCTATAAAAGCCATTCAATTTGATCCAAAGAAAGTTGAAATAATCTCCAATTTACCCATTTTACAAACACAAACTGAAGTTAAGAGTTTTTTGGGACATGATGGTTACTACAGATGCTTCATAGATAATTTTAGCCAAATAACTACCCCTATGTTTTCCTTGCTTAAAAAGATAGTACATTCAAATGGAGTGATAGTTGCCAGCAGGCCTTTGAGACCATTAAAGCAAAACTTGTTACTACTCTAGTATTGAGAGGACTAGATTGGACTAAGCCATTTCATATATATATATATATATATATATATATATATATGCTTCCAATATAGTATTAGGAGCAGTTCTTAGACAAAAGGATGAAGATGATAATATGTATGTTATGTATTATATTAGCAAAAACATGACACCTATTGAAAGAAATTACACCACAACTGAGAGAGAATTATTAGCTGTAATTTATGTAATTAAAAAATTCAAACACTACATAACAAGATATAAGGTATTTTTCTATACAGACCATTCCATTATTAGATATCTTACCAACAAATCAATTGTGGGAGGTAAGATTATTAGATGGCTATTGATCTTACAAGAATTTGATGTTACTATTATAAACAAACTAGGAAAGTCTAATGTGGTTGCTAATTTCTTGTCAAGAATGAACACTATAGGTGAAGAAGAACTAGTGGAAGATAACTTTCTAGATGAACAATTATTTGCTATTTCAGTACAATCTTTGCAGGTTATTGATATATCTAATTACCTCACCACAGTGAAGTTTCCTTTGCCCTTTTCACAAAAAGAAAAGAAATATTTAATCAAAGAAAGTTCTTCTTTTAAATGGATTAATGGAATGTTATTTAAACTTAGACCTAATCATGTGTTTCAAAGGTGTGTGGTAAATGGTGAAGCTTATGATATCATCAAAGCTTGTTATGATGAATCAGGAGGAGGTCATTACTCAGCTCAAAGAACCATACATACAATCCTGGGAGCAGGATGTTATTGGCCTCATCTTCATTAGCAAGTAAAGTGTTATGTTAGACACTGTGATGCTTGTCAGCAAATTAGACAGCCTACTGTTTCAATAGAGATGCATCTACACCCTCATCCTTAATTAGTTTTAGAACCATTTGAGAAATGGAGAATTGATTTTATCATTCCAGTTCATCTTCCTTACAAAGAAAAAGAATATCTTCTAGTATGTACAGACTACGTGACCAAGTGGGCAGAAGTGGAAGCATTAACTCATGCAAGAGAGGAGATGGTAGTTGATTTCTTATATTTTAAAATTATGTAAAGATTAGGTGCTCAAAGAGAGATAGTCTCAGATCAAATATTACAGTTCATGTCAAACATGATAAAGCATTTCATGCAAGTGTATCAAACTCAGCACAAAAAAATATATCCATACCATCCACAGTCTAATGGATAAGTTAATGTCACCAACAAAGAATTAGAAACCATTTTAATCAAGGTCATTAATTCTAACATAAATAATTGGGTAGATAAGGTACCAAAAGCTATTTGGGCCTATAATACTACTTGAAAAATAATAGCTAGATTTTCACCTTATGAATTGATTTATGGTAAGAAGCCTTTATTCTCTATTGAATTTGAATTACAAACTTTAAAAATAGCTGTAGAAGTAGGAATTGAATTAGAAGAAATATAGAAAGAAAGACTCCTATAGGTTAATCAACTTAATGAAATGAGGATGGAAGCACTACAAAGAACTAAACTAGTACAATATCAAAGAAAAGTTTAGCATGATGCACAAATCAAGCAACATAAGTTTTAGAAAGGAGATTGAGTATTGTTGTTTGATTCTAAATTTCAACAGTTTAAAGGAAAACTACAAACAAGATGGTTGGGACCTTATGAGATTGAAGAGGTTTATGAAAATGGTTATGTTAAGCTGATACCTATTGATGATAATATAAGAGCTCTATTAGTCAATGGACATAGATTGAATCTCTATCAAAATTCTCTCAATAAAGATAAATTTATTCAAAAAATAAAGGATAAAATAGCTATTATGGAAAGCTCTGCTTCTTTTAGTGAACACGCTCCTTGATAATCCTTTAGTATATATATATAATCATCAATAGATAAAATCCTTCCAAGGATGCTATTGACAATGCATGCCTAGAAAACCAACTTACTCGCTAGGTATGCATTTCAAAAAAAAGGTTTTGGCTAGAAAACCAGTAATAGCTAGCCAAAGGGAAAAAACAAAAATTTATAAA
This sequence comes from Torreya grandis, assembly GCA_037957365.1. Lineage (NCBI taxonomy): Eukaryota > Viridiplantae > Streptophyta > Pinopsida > Cupressales > Taxaceae > Torreya > Torreya grandis. The sequence continues at coordinate 4,622,434 of JARHVA010000139.1, forward strand.
AATATCATCATGACACTATGATTGGTCATCTCTATGTAATAAACTAATCCATGCTAACCTATTTGTGCAGGACACATGGCGGGCAAAGAATAACGTCTAAGGTTAAAGTAAGTAAGACATATATTTTATTTATCTATGTTTAGTTAACTAATTATCTTTGATTTGATTAAGACACTATTTTATAGAGATGACCCAAATTTGAATCTTTCAAAATAGAATGACACATGCCATAATGAAAAAGTATGCAACTAAGCCACCAAAGGTGTATGGATTAGTGTGTAGCTTTGATATCATCAATTGAGTCACCAATTATCATAATGATGGGATATCATAAAAAGGGGTTTCAAATGAAATAATGAATCTCTGTCACCATTAATATGACATGTCATCATTTCAAATAAATTTTATTGATGAGAAAAAATGGCTAGCATTCTCTGTAGAAACATGTGGTGCCTAACTATATCAAATCATCATACCAAACTACGGACTCAAGAAACTGTAGCATTTCAAATAAACCATTTCCTTTATACAGACTTCAATAGAAGCTGGTTTACCAATTCTCAGTGAATGTTGCCTACCAACTTCAAAAAAAGATTGGTTTATACCTTAATTGGAGTTAAAGGAATCGAGCTGACCATAACTTTGCATAGAAATAGGACAGAAGACAAGATCAGAGCTGAAGGATTTAACAAAGTTTCATAAAGACAAAGATTTTATAGCAGTGTTTAAAACCAATGACTGGATACCTTTCATTGAAAATTTCTAAGGTTTTGATGAAACAATGATAAGTGAATTCATTACCAATCTCAATCCTAAATTTTCAATTGTGAAAGGCATTGTTATTCCTATTACAACTTAAATTATAAGCCAAATTATACAAGTTCCAGAAGAGGGAATGAGAGCTATAGGAAATGTTTCATTTAGTGATTTAATTAGTCAATTTAATGGTAATGAGAAGACCAAAACTTCATGTCTAGTATATTCTAAGGGAAAATAAAAAGGGATTAAAATAAATTCACTTCTTGAACTTTGGAAATCTATAGCTAAGTGGGTAATTAAATATATCATTTGTGAAGGGAAACATAGTCGTTTAGGGGGAGACACCATGAAAATGTTAATACATCTTAAGCATGGGAGACAAAACCCTCAGTACAAAATTAACCTCCCATCCTTCTTATATGTTGCTCTGCAAGTTATCTCTACAAATCCTAATGCTACTCTTAGGCACCATGGCCTTATTTAGCTTATTATCTAGCATCATTTCTTTCAGCAAGGTTAAGAGGTTTGGGAGGAATTTTAGAATAGTATAACACAACAAATTCCAAATTTTCCTGCATAAGAAATCCCAAATTAATCACAAGAATTCTCATCTCCACCTGCTATATCAGCTAAGAAAACAACACTAAGGAAGAAATCATAGATTGCAGTCCCAATAGAAAATCCTCCTCCTTCTTCTTTAAGAATAATCATAAGGTCTCAAAACCCTAAAGTTTTCAGGTCTGAACAAGAACCTCATGAGTCTATTGTACAACTAGTTCCCTTGTTGGGAAGAACAAAATTGAGATGGAAGGTTTCTATAGAACTTGAGAAGACCAAGGGTTTGGTAGTTGAGAAGGAAAGCCAACTACGTATAGCTCAAAGAGTAACTAAAAGAAGGAGAATTCTCATTTTAATAGAAAAAGATGAACAAGAAGTTGTAGATATTTTAGATAGTCTTAAAATGGTGTCTCCTTTCCTCATAAATTACAATATTTATGTACCTACAAATATTAAATAAATTCCTTCTGAAATGAAATCTCCAACCATAATGGAGGAGTCAAATCCAAAGGAAGATCCATACATGGTAGAGGAATTAAGTATAGTGGGACAATCACCTGTTCTAATCGAAATTGCAATGGATAAAGGGAAAATTATATATACCAATGAGAAAGATGAATCATCTAATATAAATGATCCTATTATGTAGCTAACTTTGTAGCTTTCTCAAGCTCAAGCTCTTGAACAACAACAAACAGCTGACATTGTTGACTTGATAAGTCAATTGCAAAACAAGGATCATCTCAACTCATCTTTGGTGTATAAATTAGATATAGTGTCTGCTAATCATGCAGCATAAATTCACAAATTAAAGGAAATAATAAAAGAACATGAAGCCAAATAGGTAGATCTTTGGATATATGTAGAAAGTCTGAAGAAGGAATATAGGAGATTGTAGAATTTGGTAAACTCTTTTGAAGCACCTGATTTTGGACCTTCTCCTCCTCAGGTATTTGTTGACCATGGTTGTCAAATAAGTGATCCAACTATTCCTCGCTTAAAAATACTATATCAAATAGAAGAAGAATATTATGTACTTAAAAATAAAAATAAAGATGCAACTTATTCAAACAAACTCTTGGAAAATAAAAATAAAGAATTAAAATCTAAAGTCCAAAAGTTAGATGAAAATTTGCAAGATGCATGCAAATTAGGGGAAACTCTTTTGGCATGTAGGAATCCTTTTCCTACATACAATCTATTTGTATTTGAACAATTTTATAGATGGAAGCTTCTGTAGATATCCTGTCATCTTCCTTACAAAATTTTGTAGCCAATAACATTTTTAAAAATTTTCTATAGTGCCGAACCTAATCAACAGGATTTAATTTGTGAATTTTATTTGCATGATTTGATTCTAGGAGATCATGAGCATAATAATTTTTTGATAAATATTCATGTAGGATAAGTTCAACTGAGAGCATTACATTCTACCTTCAAAAATCAAATAACATGGAAAGGTAGATTTGAGGATTATACAAATCATGTTAAGACTAAAGGATTATGTGTCAGACAAGCTTTTCCTATTCTTAGATTGATCAAATAGAATTTTAACTATGCTTTGTTAAATGATGAGGTTAAAACACATTATTTATAGGCTCTATATGATTGTGCTATTTCTTTTGATTTATTTTCAAGATAGATTTTTGATTCAGTAGTAGCTGCAAGTGTAAACAGATGGGACTAGCTTTCAGTGCCTCTTAAAAGGTGAGAGGTCATGCCCCCAAATAATTTAAGATGGAGTATGAGGAGGGCATCCTCAATTTTGGAAATTTTAATAGAAGTAATAAACTTTGGGAGAGAAAAAAAATGTATTGGCATGAGATATAGAACCCCTTTATTGATCATACCTATTTTAGGATGGCAGAGTTGGGCTCCACAATCAGAGTAGCAATTCAGTATATGGAAACAAATGATTCAAACACATCAGGGATTTACAAGCAATTCAAATAGACATATAATAGATGAATTTGATTAATATGACTTGAGTAAGAGTATTGAAAGTAGAAACCAGAGTTATGAATTTTAATAAATGTTTGCAATGAGACTTACAAAAGGTAAAGCTTGGGGGAGATGATGAGCTCAAAATATGGCTCATTATTGACATAATATTTCCCTTAATCCATCTCTCAAAGGATATTATCTTATACAAATCTTAGATTCTTAGATAGCTATTACATGGAAAATAAATATTTGTCTTGTTTATATTAAACCAAAGACTAAACCTTTACTTTATCATTAATGTCTAATACATAACATATTTTAGTGATCTTTGGTGTGAAGAATGCTCAAGGAAAGACACAGGCTTCTTTCTACAGACTTTACAAAATTATTTCTATGGACTCCACAGGATTATTTCTATAGACTCTATAGGCTTATTTCTATGGACTCTATAGGCTTATTTTTACAGACTCTATAGGCTTGTGTCTACAGACTCTGTATGCTTGTTTCTATAGAATCTGCATGCTTGTTTCTACGGACTTCGTGGGCTTGTTTATACAAACTCTACAGGGTCAGTTTTAAGAATTATATAAGGACAAAGACACAAATGGGAAGCTGGAGGCCAGATAGGATAAGAAGGAACCATTCCAGTTAGAATTAAATAATGAAAATAACCACCTACTATTTTGAAGGACTTGCTTTTGATAAAATTGTATATAATCAAATTTTAGGACTATTATAGGATAGGATATTTATTTCATCAAAATAATTTGATCTCTTATAAATCTAATCTCCTATCTTTGGATGAAGGGATTGACCAAGGAGTCCTATTCTTTTGCATCTTATTTTGAGTTGATTGTATTAGTATAAAGTGTAAGACTTTTGACTATGAATATATAGAAGATATATAGAAAATAAAGAATCAAGAATCAGATATTATAAAAGCATATAGGTTTCAGCCATATTATAATCATTTCATTTCTATGAATTAATACTTTAGTTTCCAGCACTGATTAATCTTTGTTCTTAAGTTCGAGAGGAGCAAGGGCCCACTCTCCTTGGAATTAGGAACTGTGTACGGTATTTATGTTCTATTTTATTAATTCATTGTTATAATTAGTTAGAATCTTGTTACTGTTTGCATTTATTTATAAAAAAATCAAAACAAATTCATAATTTAAAAAGAGTATTTTCTTATTTCATTTCTTTTCTACGCAAAGTATGTTTTCTTTTATAGTAGAAGAGTGAAGCGAATTTCCTTTCATAAGTAGGAGTGAAAATTTACTTTCCCTACAAATGTAAAATAGGAGTGTGATCTTTTACTTCTAGCAAAAGAGTGGATTGATTTAATTTCTTTATTTTTTTAGCAAAAGCATGAATCACATATTTTAAAACACATTCCTTTCTTTAGTCAAAGTTAGAATAGGAACAACAAACACCCCCATAAGTAGCCTTTTAGATCTACCATCCCATACCTTACTACAGATAGCTTTGGACACCAGCCCTGGTTGATAAGACATCAATTGAATATTGATTAAATGAGGAGTTATGCAACACTCATCACCTACCCTAAGTAATTATCTACCCTTCTACTACCATTTTATTTTCCCCTCACCTCTAAATTAACCTATAAAATCAAAATAACCAAAACAAACTAAAAATCCAACCATAGTGGATATTACCTCATCTCTCATTCTCCTTCAAGCTAGCACAATTGGCTCTTATAGTAGCATGCCTCCCACTAGGTCCCCTCCTAGCTTGACCATCTCAATCTAAGTCAGAGCTCTATTTTTCTCTGATCACAAGTTGCAAATGAGTTTGTTCAACCACCAAACCCCTTTTTTGTCAAGTTTGGTTAGCCACTAACATCAACATCCTTAACCTATTCCACCAATATTGACACTTAATCCTACCAGAATTAACAATATTTCCCTAAGTCATCAACATCAACACTATCAAATGCCGACATTAGTGATGTCACTAATGTCGACACCATTACATTAATGTTTCTACCATCAACCACAAATCTTTAGACTCTACCCATGACTAGGGAACTTTGGAGATCACATATATCTCCCCAATTACAAACACCAACTTGGAGATCACATGTATCTCCCCAACCTTGACAATCACCCTTGAAAATCACTTAAATATCCCTCATGATGACTTTGCTTGGAGATCACGAATATCTCCTCACTTATTGACCCTTTTACACCAACCTTGCATCACTTGTCTTAACCTCTTATATTATTCATCTATAGTTGGCTATTATACACATGCATGTATATTAGGTGTTTTGGATGGTAACCAATCTTGTCCTATCACCTGAAACCTTTTATGTTTTCTAGGGGTACTTCTTATCTTGGATACCTGGGACACATTGACCATTAGAGCTACAACTTTTATTATTTTGAACTATCAACTATCACTTACAAGTTGTGTTTTGGTTATTTCTATCTGAGTCTTTCTCAATCTTTCCTATTATTGACTTTTTCAACTATATCTCATAGTAGTATATGCACACAAAGTGATACCAAGTTCTCCTCCACTCACCCAATTAACTTTTTATCAAACTAGTACCCGATTCTAGTTTATCCTCCATTAATTATTATTTTGAGAGGGGATACCTCATCCAATACTTGGATCATCTAACTCCTATTTTTGTCTTTTAACTTGTTAGTGAAAATTACAAGACAAAAAAAGGCAAATGTAGACACTAAGATTATGTCACACACATGTGTGTAACTCCCTGTGTCAAAACCCTTTTTAGCCCATCTTTCAATAATAAAAATTAGCCTCCCTAAACCATGCTTTCACCCCTCACACATTTAATTAATTTAAAATAATTAATTAAGTTAATTAAAAATTCCTTTTGCCACCTTACCTAGCTACCTCACCCTAAGACTAATTTTTACCTGATGAGTCACCTCAAGACTTAGTCTCCTCACCCTAACTACCTAGGACTTATTCTCACCTCAAAACTAAATTACTAATCAAATAAGTCCTTCTTAACCTCTTATTATTACCATTTTATAATGGGTGAATAATAGAAAATAGGCCAAAAATAGCAAGTTTTACCTATACTAAATCCATCAACATCAGTCAACCCATGGCTAATGTCAGTGGGATCACTGACATTAATTATATAAGATAAACTCAAACCTTATGTTTGGGTCAAATATAAATAAATAAATCTCATTCTCAATTGCATCTAAGCTCTCAACATTCAACTTTCAACATCTTGGCTTACTGTTATCCTACATAAGTCAATCCAAATTAGGAGTCAAGATCTTGAGGACCAATAACACCCACTTATTTTCTCTAGTTAAGGCATTGATTCAAACTACCTAATAGGAGCCATTCATTCGACACTTATCATTTAGTCACCACTATAACTAATTATATAACTTATTTTGTAGGTTTTTTATTTTGTTACGTTGTTATCACTTTACATCCACTATTAATTATTTTACACATTCTTGACCAAACCCTCGTGAGGGAATTATAAAGCTTACCTACTTGTTTCTCCTTAACCCAACACACCAAACCTCTAACCAGATCCATCTAAACCATACTCTCTCTCTCAAAACTCTCCCCAATCTCTCAGAGTTGACCAAAACCATTTCTCAGACTCAAAAAAGCCTTCTACAAACTCTTAGTCAATTATTTCCCCTACCAACCTCAATAACCTAACTAACATCAGTCACCTTCAACCATCAACCTCGGTAGAATAATTGATATTGGTCAATTACTTATTGACATTTGTGATTGTGGATTTCCTAACCTCTCTAAAACCTACCCAAACAACTTCTAAAATACAAACAAACATACCACCTTCACCTTGTTACTTTTTGATACACTCAAGTTGTGAATAAATGATAAACATTTCTCTCTTTTACCCTCTTTTTACCTCTATTTTAGTTATTTATTACTCTCTTATCTCTCAAAAGTGGACTATCATCTCTAAGGAAGTTTCACACTTCCTAGAACAAGCACGTAGCTTGGCATCCCACTCATTTATCTAGTAACAAATAGTTTATGGTAGTTCTTTCTTACTTATAGGTAGTCCTCCCTAGCCAAAGAGGAGTGCTCACAATATTTGGATATGGTGTGAAAATAAATTTGGGTTTATTATAATCACTTATTCCTGTCATTATTTTTTATTTTTCTTTAGACTTTAAATAGACAAATTTTAGTGAAATAGTGGTGGCTTGCTCAGCTTGTGCTCATGAAGTCCTTTGTAATGGAAGTTTGGCTACCTCCATCTCTCCTTGACACCTTTGGATTTGACTTGGCTTGACTTATAATCAATTTGGCATGGTAACACTAATTACTTGAAGTTTTTGGAATTACTTTTGCATTATAACTTTGTATTATCATGTCTTAGAAATGATGTTCATGGCCTCTCTATTTACAGATTTTTAAGAATGTCTAGAATCAAACTAAACCATTCATCTCAATATTGAGATGTGTGGCTAAGGTTTAATCTAATTATGCAATTAAAATTGATAAATATGCTCATCAATTTTTTGGATAGAGGAGTGATTAAGAGGCATAGAGTGCATTATGGAATGCATTGATGAGGCATGGAGGGCATGAATCATGATATTTGTGGCATTTATGGCCTAGGGATGTCTTCCCAAGAAATGAGGACACCTAATGATGTAGATATTCCATATTCATTTCCAAAAAATAATTATTCAACAAGTTTCCATGGAATTCTTGATTAGGCCTTGATTTAGATTAATTAGCTCTTAAACATGATTAAACACTTTGTGCACAAATTACTCAAATTGATCATAATGTCCTGTTATTAGTCTAAAATTTGACTGGATTAGAATTGGAAGGTGATTTCAAATGCATTGGAATCATAGTATCATTTAATATTATACTAACAACAAATAATAAAGGCACATGTCTTATGTAGAAGATTTAATAGGAAAGATCAATCTAGAGCACCTAGGTGCAAAATTGGCATTTTGACTTGAAATGATTTGAACAAAGTTAGCTAGCCCATAAATTGGACTAACCCATTTAGGGACACCTTGGCCAAAATTGGCACTTGAATATGTTAGTTTCATATCATTTAGTGTGTTTTAGTGTATTTAGGCTAAATTGTCCATGTAAGGTCAAAATTGGCCAAAACCCTGATTAGAGGTTATCAATGGCCAGATTTAGGTGTATACACATTACTCCAACTCTCCAAGTCTAAACCTTTAGGACCTTTGATGAATATTTTACTATGGTCAGTAAATTGGAAAACCATGCTGTTGATGAAGGGAAGTTGAAGCTTTGAAATAAAAATTCTAGTTTCAAATCCACTAAGTCATCCTCCACCAAAACCATGAACCCAACCAATTATAAATCAAAAGAATCAACACATTTGGTCATTATTATAACTACACCTCCTCAAACTATTAACTAAACACCTTAAACCAACAATCCTTCCAATGGCCAAAACTGTACCAAAAACTAGGTTCCTTCAAAACATTCACCCTAATTGGGGAATCCTATACATCAGTGTTGGAAAAACTACGTAAAGCTAATCCAATCCAACTTCCACCCATCAAACCCCTTTAATAATTTGATACTTCTCTCTACTTTCCCAAGTGGTCTAATGAGAATAATCATTGTGAATATCATTAGTTTAATGGACATGATACTGATAGATGCAATACTTTTAAAAGCATTACCTAGGACCTAATTGATAAAGGGAAGCTTGTGTTTGACAATCTAAATGCTCCTTCAAACCAATCCCTTGATATTTTTTGAAAACCATTTCCAAACCATCCAACTTCAACCTAAAACCATGAAAGCCAACCTAAATCCTCCAATTCACATGAGGCATATGTAATCAATGTCATTAGTAATGTGCCCACTATTGAAGAAGCTATTACCTCTATCAGCCAAATCAAGAAAAACTACCTACCACCAATTCCTTCAAATTCCCAAATGAAGGAAGTAACTATCTCTTCCACTTCCTTGGATGAAACCATGGTTTCATCCACCCCTCCTATGGTGGAAACACCCAATGAGATTTTCACTCCATTAACCATTTCATTCATTCCTCTAATCCAAATAAAAAAACCATTTATCCCTTTAGACAACCAAACTAAGGAGGAATCTAAACCAAACCTTCTACCTGAAACTATTATCCTTACCACACTAATTACATAATAATTTGTCTCTTCCTTTAAATCCATTTCCTAAGAGATAATACCCCTATCTACCCAACCATTACCTTTGAAACCTTCTACCAAGGATAACAACACTGAAACCACTCCTTCATCCCCCAAGGGTTTACACTTTGAATCTAATGATCAGGGAATAATTCTTTTTTTATAAACCCTTCTCTTAGCTAGTTCAAATTTTGGAATTCACCTCTCAACCTAACTTTTATAGAGACACTTTTTGGCATCATCTTGGACTCCCGTATCAAAATAAGATTGAACCTTATACTTCACTAGAACCCACTCTCAATCCTATTATTACAACTCCACCAACTCCTCCTCCTAAAGTTACCAAGGAACCACCTCAATTACCCCTATCTCAAATTGCTAAATCACCCTATGCTTCTTTTACCAGGCCAATCAAAACCTTGGGGATCCCTCCCACACCAAATCCTACTCACCCTCCTTTGAGATTGGATCTAACCACACCAATCCAACTAAAACTTATTCCTATTAATCCCATTAATAGGGAGGGATTGCCTAGACCTCAACTTCAAGGAAGAACCATACTAACTCCTTCACCTTTACCTTCTATTTTAGGACCAAATCCTTCCACCATTCCCATAACCTACTTTTCCTCCAAAAAACCATCTCACCTTTTGCTACTTATAACAAGTGCATCTCTTAGTTCATCAGAATTCCTCACCAACCTTTCTCCATCCACCTTCCCATCTATTAAACCATCATCTTCAATTCCTAAACCAATTATAACTAAGCCAATTCATTCAAAACCTCCAGTTAGGCTTACTCCACCAACCATACCTCTTGTTAAAAATATATTACCCAATAAGGAACTTAAACCATAAACCCAAACTCCACCATCTCCAAAATCCTTATCGGAGTCTTATACAACTATATTACAAAGGATCCTATAAGACCATTAACTTACCCCCCATCAAGCCTTTTGACCTCACTCACCAAAATCCAACCTAGTTCAATGACAATCTAGTTTATATTTACCAAAGAACCCCTAGGCATGATATGGATAATTGTAAAGCTCTCCAAACTATCATTCATGGCCTTTTAGAGGAGGATAATCTATTGGATGAATCTTATTTAAGCCCTTTGCCTCTTTTAACACCTATCTAATCCTCCTATTAATCATCTCCTTCTCTACTCCCATCAAGGAGTGAAATAGAGGAACCAAATTAAGTAATTACTTCATCTTATCCATACTATTCATATGGTAACTTAGTTTAGATCCAAACATAAGGACAAGGTTAAAGTAGTCCAACAAAATGAAAAGGGTAAAGCCAAGGCCACCATTCCATGGGATTACCCTTCAACTCCTCAACCAACCAAACCCAAAAGACTACACCTTCATAGCCATCCAAGCCTAAGGTCTCCATTTTGGGAGCCCATTCATCTTCCAATGAACCTTAATTCATCCAATGGATGGTGATAAAAAAACTTCACTAAATGCCTATCAAAATGAGTCTTTATGACTTAATTAGCACCTCACCTCAACATCATCAATATTTAATCAAAGAAATTCATTCTATAGAGGTTCAACTAGATGATCCACAACCTCTTGCATATTTGATTGGAGATATCCAACATGTTACCAACATCACCTTTCAAGAGTATGAAATCCCACCATATCATAGTGAATATCTTGATCCCCCTCTTTTTATAACATCATCCATCAATCATACACATGTCAAAAGGGTCATGATTGATGTGGGAGTGAGTATCAATATCATCTCCTCCCATGCCTATGATCAACTTCAACTACCTAAAAACATCATTTCAAAAATCTTGATGATTCTCTAATAATTAAATGATACTTTGGCCACTACTCTAGGGACAATTATTATCCACATCCATTTGGGGCCTCAAACCATTCCTAAACTATTTTACATCATAAAAGGTGAATTTAAATATAATGTGTTACTTGGTCACCCCTAGATCCATGCCATGGCATGCATCCCTTCTACCCTTCACCAATGCATCAAGTTTGAACATGAGGGACAAGTCATTACAATCAAAACTGATTCAAGTCCCTTTGATTCTTGTAATATGATGTATCATCCCAATTATTTTCTTGTTCCACCTTCACCCTCTTTAAAACCAACCACTAACCAAACCACTACGTCAAACCAACACACCAACACTTATATTTTTAACAATGGTGAAGCAACCACTAGTTCAACTAGTCCTTCATCACAAATTCTAATTGAGAACCCCTTGAAATCCACATTCTAATGACTTACACTTACGGAATATAAAATTTTAGCTTTGGATGCTTTTCCCTCTCCACATAAATTTGGGAACCTTCAGAATAATCCATGTTATGATTCCAATATTGGTATCCTTGTCCCCTTTGGTATCCCCAATAATAGAACATATTTTGTCTATGGAGGACTTTATAAACTACTTATTTCACCCACCACCATGCCTTGTATTTAGTCATTCACTTCCAAATTTTCTTATCTTATCAACCTGACCTTTGCCCAAAGATAACTTCATCGATGCACTTAGAAAAGATTTGGGTTTGGCCTCTATGAACAAGGACCCCATGAACTTCCTACTATCAAAACATATAAACCTCATGAGTTCTTTAACATAGGGTATGTTCCCCCTAAAGAGCCTAGACCAACCTCACCAATCTCACCTCTCCCATTTGGAGAACTACCAATCTCACCAATTCCACCTCTCCCATTTAAGGAACTTCTACCCTTATCAACCTCACATTTCCAATTTGAAGAATCTCTACCCTCACCAAATCCATTTGAAGATAGAGACATCATCCCACCTAGATTTTTTAATCAACACCATCAGTTTAAGTCCCCTAACTTATCAAAAAGAAAGTAAAACTAAAACCATTCCTCTCATCAGCCCAAAAATGATCATGCTTGATTCTCCCACCATTAATACCATCCAATGTCAAGATGACAAATCTATTCTTACCTATGTATGTGTAGAGGATTCTTATCATCAAAAATACCTCCCTCTTGAAAACCAAATAATGTTAAATGAATCAATCATAGACATTAATTTGGGTACTCAAGAGAACCCTCATATTGTCAAGATTGGCCAATCCTTAACTACCAAGGAATAAATAAACTATATAGCCTTCCTTCATGACTATAACATATCATTTACTTGGTATTATTAGGATATTCCTAGTATTTATCCATCTATTTCCTTTCATAACATCATCACCCATCCCAAATTTAAGCCAGTCTGGAGAAAAATTCATCAAATCCATCCCCGTATAACTCTTCTTATCAAAGAATTTTAGTGCCTTATATCTATTTATTTCATTCAACACATTGACTATCCATAATGGGTCTCTAATATTGTGCCTATCACCAAAACCATTGGGGGAGTTTGCTTTTGTGTGGATTTTTTGGATCTTAACCTTGCATGCACCAAAGATGACTTTCCCCTACCTAACATCGACCAACTTTTTGATCTTATCACTAGCCATGAAATGTTATCCCTCATGGATGGATTTTTAGGATATAACCAAATCTTGATTGCCCCCCAAGTTCAACATAAGACATATTTTATCACCCCATGGGGAACTTTCTACTATCACGTCATGCTTTTTGGGTTAAACAATGTAAGAGCCAAATATCAACGAGCCATGACCTACATTTTTTATGACCTCATTCATACACTAGTTAAAGACTATATTGATTATTTGCTCAAAAAATCTAAACATCATTAGGATCACCTCATCATTTTAGCCATCATCTTTGAAATACTTATCCATTATCATGTCAGGCTCAATCTAAAGAAATACATCTTCAAAGTCTTATCAGGAAAACTTTTGGGCTTCATTGTTTCCCTTCATGGAATATAAATATACCCTACAAAAGTTAGAGCCATTATAGAAATGCCTCATCCTACTAACTTGAAACAAATTCATATCCTAAAAGGCAAACTTTAGTCAATCCACCATTTTATCTCTCATCTATTCGATCACTGTCAACCCTTTCACCACCTCCTAAAAAAAGATACCTCCTTTAAATGGACCAAGGAGTGTCAACAAGACTTTGATGCAATCAAGGAGTATCTTCTTTCTCCACCTATCCTTATTACCTCAAAGGAAGATCAACCCTTTTATTTATACATATCTACCACTGATCATTCCTTAGGATCCATGCTCACTCATTGTAATGACCAACATAAATAGTAGGCTATTTATTAGATTATCCATACCCTCATTGACTATGAAATATTATACACCCATCCAAAAAAACTCTGCCTTGCCTTAGTTTTTGTCACCTCTAAACTTCAACTCTATCTTCTTAACCACAAAACTTATGTCTTTACCAACACTGACCCCCTCAAGTATATGTACTCTAAGCCATATCATAACCAACATATGGCTAAGTGACTCATGATTTTAGCTAATTTTGATCTTGAGTTTATTTTGAAAATTTCCATTAAAGGATAGGTCATTATACCAATTAGATAAAGCCCCTTTCCCTGATAATCAAACTCCTCTTTTTTCCTTTCCAGATGAGTCTATAACTACTCTTTCTTCATAAGAACCCACCTATCAAAGGACTATGTATTTTGATAGTTTTAAATGTCAAAATGGTGGGGGTGTTGGCATAGTCCTCATTCCCAATAATAAAGAACCTTTCTCTCTTTATTTCAAACTTGATTTTTAATGTACCAATAATATATCTAAATATGAGGCCTTGATCATAAGTCTCCAAACCAACTTAGCTTTAGGAATCAAAACGATACACGTCTTTGGAGATTATAAACTTATTATCAACCAAGTCATAGGAGCTTATCAATGCAAAAATTATGTTCTTCTAAAATATAAACAACTTGTTGACAAATTATTATCATCATTTAACCATTATACCATCCAATCAATCCGTCACTCTACAAACAAATTTGCAAACACAATGGCTTCCCTTACATCCCAAATTCCATCCCAAACTACTAACTCTAAACTATTTGTCACCATACACCACTTTGTCACCCCATCTTACCTTAGTCTCGATCTTCCTACCATTTTCCAAGTGGAAACATCACATTTAGACATTTGGTATGACCAAATCTTTGACTACCCTAATGTTGGTGTCCTTTTGCTTGATATTTCAAGCAATGCTCATAGAGATTTCATTCAAAGCACCTCTCACTAATTAATACTATGGGAATTTATTTACAAATGAGTCTTTGATGGCATCTTTCTTCATTGCCTTCGTAATAATGAAGCCTTTCACACCATTAAGGAAGCATATGATGACATCTATGGAGGACATTTTAGTGGTTTGGTTATTGCAAAATGTATTATTTTCTTGGGATATTATTGGCCTACACTTAATCAGTATTGTTGTGAATATGCCAAGAAATGTGTCAAATTTCTACAACATGCTAACCTCAATCATGCACCTCCTCATGGTCTCTAGGTATCAACAGATTATTGGCACTTCTCGTAATGGGGCCTTGATCTAATTGGCAAGATCAATCCTCATTCTTCTCAACATCACCAATATATCATCACTAACATGGATTATTTCACTAAATGGGTGAAATCCATTCTATTGATCTCAATCAAATATAAAAAAATCATTGATTTCATTACCCATCACATCATCTACCACTTCAATGTCCCTCATAAAATCATCACTAACAATGGAAAATCCTTCAAGAACAAAAAGGTCCAAGAAATTTATAAGGCTTTTATCATTAACTTAAGATTTTCTTCCCCTTATCATCCACAACCCAATGGGCAAGCTAAATCTTTCAACAAAAATCTCATCAAAATACTCATCAAGGTAGTCAATGCTTTTTGGCAAGGATTAACATCTACATATCCAATTTTCTTTATGGGATTATCACACTACTATCTAAACTACTATAGGGGCTACACCATTTTCTCTTATCTTTAGATCTAAGATAGTTCTACCTATTTAAGTCCAAATTCCATTTATTTGCATATCCTTGCATGAGATTCTTTCTGAAAGTGACTATCATCAAGAATGCTTAGCATGTTTAGAACTCCTTGATGAGCATTGCCTTGTTGGCCTTAATCACATTCATATCTATTAATATTGTATCAAATGAGCATACAAAAAACATCTAAAAATATGAGAATTCAACATCAAAGATCTTTTCCTTAAGGAAAACTAACATGTCACTAACATGGAGAAAATAAAAAATGGCAAGTTTGCCTTTAATTGGCTTAGACCCTATATTATTACCCACAAGTATGGATCAATAACTTATTGTTTGTCCTATCTTGAGGCAAACCAAACCTTGAACATCTCAATACTTCACATTTGCATCATTTCTATTGTTAAGCACTAGCTAACACACCTTGATGTCTAACTTAAGCTCATCCCTTAGTTTATAAGATTCTCACCTCCTTTATCTTATTACCCTATTCCTCTTAGATACATGTGGTTTCAATAGATCCATGTGATTATCTGTCAAGTATTTTCAACCAATCTTAAACATGGGTACCATAGCTCTACCCATGTCATGGTTCTCATGGATACTTTTTGTCTTTCATTAGATGGAATCCCATGGCCATGTGTTTCTTAAGAACCTTTCTTTTATCAAATAACCACCACTTGTGAAACAATCTTGCCCTTGTGAAAGGCTTATCTCAAAAATAAAATAAATGGGTCCATGTCTACAAATAAAGATCACCATTTTATGGGATACATATTATTTGGGTCTATTTTCCTAAAAAAAAATAGACTACTCCCTCAAAGGATGGTTATTACCTAAAATCAAGATAGATAGACTGATCACTTGAAAGACAACTATTGTAAGTCAGACTTAGATCATTCCCTTGAAGGATGGCTAAGATAGCATGTTAAATAATGTCTTAAAGTTGTAATTAACTCTATTTTAACTTGTTGAATCTTCCTACCTTGATCAGCTTCACCTCTTTCTAATAAATCACTACATAACCCTATCATAAGAAAAAATTATCCCAAAAAGAGCTGTAATTGGTTCTCTCACTCAAAATTAATATTGGTAGACTTCCCACATTGATCAATATATGCCTTCAAAACAACATGGAATAGTATATTTTAGTTATAGCATCACCCAAGTGAGGGTAGGTGAATCCACATATGGTTCCCACCTAATATGTTTTCCCTACTTACTTATCACTACCCTCCCTTCTCACATAACGTCTATAAATTAAGGGATTATGAGCTTGCTTAATGAATTAAGTTTAAACAAGACACCTTGGCCTTGACAACATACTAATTTTATGCCTATGAAAGGTTCATCTTTATTAGTGTCCTATTCACCATGGGTTTAATAAGATCTTTGCCAATGAACCCAACATGCCTTTTTGGTTCACATGGATCTGTTACTCATACCTACTCTATGTCTTATTACCTTCTTATTTCAAGTTCATTAAATACCACAACATTAACATTCAAAAATAAACCAACTTCTCACATTTAGTTAACATGTAAAACAACATCACATCAAAGCATTAAACCAACCATCATGCATATAATTATTAAAAGATATCTCATCACACACCTATACTATATCAACCAATCATCATCATTCAGCTAGTCATCAAACACATCATCATGATCAAACATCATAACATGATTAAAACATAATCAAACACATCATCATGGAAATAGAAACATCAAATCATAAATTATTCATTCACATCTACACAAATATTTAAAAAACACCAAATCATATATAAATATAAATATACATATACATATACATACATACATACATATACATATATATATATATACATATATACATATATATATATATATACACATAAATACATATACATATATATATATATATATATATATATATACATATACATATATATATATACATATACATATATATATATATATATATATACACACACATATACATATATATATGTATATATATACATACATACATATATATATATATATACATATCTATTGCTTACATATGCATCTCGCATCTTAGCACATAGGTTGGTATCAAAATATCAAAATACATCACATAAAATCTTTGCTCATGACCTAGGAGCACTTGAACTAGAACCACTAGTACCTATACCTATATGTATCCTATATAGAGGCCCTATTAACTGAATCACTACCATCACCCACTAACTTGGGTCCATAATCACTATTTAACCCTCCCATCTGACCTGGTACTCTCCCCATCATGGCTCATTAGGACATTGTGCTAACATAATGCCATCATAAAAATGCAACTCATGAATGGATATTAAATATCTAGCCTTCATCACAAAACTTGGTGGCACCACTACCCCTCCACCTACACATCATAGAGAATCTCTCTTCTATGTCACTAAACCAAGTGAAGCTCTAGCCTAGTCTTGCTCATCAATCAATGTCATAACCTACCCCTATAACATGGCCACCTGACCTTGTAAAGTAGTAACCTAGGCTTGGGCTTGATCTTTATTTATATTCACACCACCTAATTGCCCCTAAAGAGTGTAAATTTTCCCCTGTAACACATCTATTTGAGGTTATTTTACCACCAATGCTATCACTACCTATGGGTCACCTAGTGTTGTTGCTCCTACTAGGTCAACATACATAGGCCTCTAGCCTCCATCTCCCCAACCAAAATCTAGTGTTGCATACCTAATCTAAAACCATGTTGGATAATCTAAAGTAACATTGGAATCATCTCTCACCCTATTTGGTAGCTCCTCATAAACTAGTACCACCTCTTTAGGTTGTGGCTTTGGTAATAAGTACTCAACATCCTCTCTTCTGTAATGAGGAAAATCTAGTGGAATACCTTGCTAGAGTCTAAACTATCATCACACTCTCTCCATGATAATGTGCTCTATCTCACCATCTCATCTACCATATACCCATTTCCAACTCTATAATGAAAATGTATGCTACTTGTAACCATTCCATATAGGCCAAGTCATATATGGCCTCCATACTACGTCTCTTGGAGGTAGACTCTCTAACTCACCATGAAACCACTCTAGATTTCTCATGCCACCACCTATTCCTATGATCACACCTCCTCTCCTCTACCTCAAAAACCCTACCCTTTAGTTTGTTGGTATATATGTACCTATAGTCAAGCCCAATGGTCTCAGTACACATATGTACTCATATGCCCAATAGTGCAAAACAAATCCCACACTAATGTTTTAACACCTATAAACTATAAAACCCCATAACTCCCTATAAATTTTAACAAAAAAACCTATCCCCATCTAAATACTATCCTCACAAACATTAACTCCACCAAAACCCCTAGTAACATATAGGGATATCTCCCTCTTACTAAATCCAGTAATACAAAACATGTCACTACTAATTACATCATCATTAGGAGATGTCTCTTATCTAGATCCCTATCATATAAAGGCCTAATACTAAATCCCCCTACATGTAACTATGGATTACCTCTATCTACTCTATATAACCAACCCATCATTTCATCTATCTCATCACTCTCTGAATGATAAATAGGATCCCCTCATATTGGTAATCGAGTAATCCTCTAAATATCCTCTAGTAAGATACTCATCTCTTTAGTCAGTAACTAGAACATGTTAGATATTGGATCCCATATTTTAATGAGGGAAAATATCATTGAGGCATCCCTAGTCTAGTGTTATTAGTGGTGCATAGCTCTAAAACCCACTACCTCTATATGGCACCAGTCTTCAATAGACATGGCATCTCTCACCTTGGTAAACATCTCAATAACTTGATCCCATAGCTAGATCTAATCTCATGCCTATAGCAATAATAGCCATATCACAAATCCAATAACTAACCTATTTTAACTACTCCCTATATACACTAAAACTATTCCATGCACTTTTTTACCAATGCAATGTTATACCTTCACACCCCTATTATCCCTATTACCTCTATTACCTAACTCTTACCTATTTGCACTTGAACCAATTCTATCCTACACACACTCTCATCATTTCCTACCCCATCTTAATTCACACCATCTCAACTCCTAAACCATCCCAACTCCAACCTAACCCCATCTCAACCCTCTCACCCAATCTTATATCCTAACGCAACTCCTATCCTAACTCAATCCCCATCCTAAATATACTCAATCCATCCTCAATTGTCGATGATTAACTTGACCATCGATGGTCTCCTTAGGGAAATTTTGGATCCCCTAGGTCAACCATTACTGGTTAATTCTTCCACCACCAGTCATTGTTAGTGACTTATGGTGGCTAGTCTCAACCCCCAACCTCCTCTCCCACACCTTACTTCTACCCACTAACTACCCTCAGCCACTTAGGTCTACCTAAAGCACCCATATAATGTCATAACACTATTCTAAAACCTCATCCTCCCTGATCCATCCTCACAATACTTAAAAAACCTAAATGTTAGGGCTTGTTCTACCACCCTAATCTACTCCTACATTTAATTTATTTATCTTATTTTCAACACAGATCCCTAATTCTATTAATTTAAATAACAATTCCTACCTCATTTCATGATTGATGGACTCATCTTAGTCCATTCCCAACCACTTTCCCATGCATGTCTCTTGTATCCATCTCATTTCCACTTGATTTCACACTCACCACTCTCATCTTGACACCTTACACCCTTATCCAAAACTTAACTATCCCTTTCATACTCTATAACTCAGACAACCAAATTGCCAAATGCTAAGTGAAACTAAGGACAAATTATTATCTACTTTCCTTTTACCATGGTTTTAGGGTTTTTACCCAACCATTTATGGTTGCCTAACTATTAATGGTTGGCCTTAACCATCACCAATCACATCCACATACTCATTAACTCCAACCATCGATGAATACCTAACTATCACCAATTGGCCCTAACCATCATCAGTTAGATATCAACCCCATTTCTACACTTTTCTCCTCATTTTTTAACCTATAACCTAGCACCACATCCACCAAAAGTAACCCCTTCTCTACCACACCTTGAACTATTTAGGAGTCACCTTCTCCCTCAACCTAACAAGAGCTACATTTGGCCTGAAGTCCATGTTAGATGTATTATCCATGGGACTATGTATAAAACATCCTTTTTCTTAGTGCATCAGGAGTCAACTAAACCACTACCTACCCTATCCTACCCACCAAACCATTTAACCATATCCACCTTGATGTTAGCCTTTGTTTTACCCAACCTATTTAGATACCTTTATGATGATCTTACCTTGGTCCTTTTGACCACCTAAACCAATTATTCCATGTTGAACATTTGCATTTACACCACCTCATGCACAATTAGACCATTTATGTTTTTCTCAAGTGCACTTCATACCCTAAATACCTGATTAAACACTGACCCTATCTAGGAGACTTGATAAGACTAACCTGATTAGCTATGACCAATATTGGGGCTTAGTTACCTTGTCCTTTATCTTATAACCTGACCTTATTATTACCAACATGGAAATATTTATCTTTGCATAGTTTTGGCTATCACACTTCATTGTATTTTGTGTGCATACTTGCATCTCAAATGTCTAACCTTACCTTTTTATCACCCACCTCATGACTTATCATCTACCATTTATCAAACCCTAACCTATTTTAACCTTTGTCTCATTAACTCCCAATTTGAGGGGGAATACGTCCTCCTCCCACACTCAAGGCAACCAGACCTAGACCTTGACCAACCATCTATTTTTTTTAGCTTGTTTAAACCTACACAACAAAAGGGGAAAAATTTAGACACCTAAAAATTGCACAATCATAGCTTTCGATGTCATCTTCAACTTTAGACCCTTGATCGAATCCTTGTATAATAGACCACCTAGTCTAATAGCATTCATTTACAACTTCATCATGACAAATCCTCCCTTAAACACATCCTTTCATTTATCACCTTTTCACTCATTTACTAGTGGTGCCCTTGACTGTCATTGGTTAGGGTAACCATCGATGGTTAACCTAACCATTGATAGTTCGGGTCACCAAACTTGCCTTAACCATTTAAAGCATTTCCAACTTTGTTTGAGATTGGAATTTTATGAAATGGAAACTTGCCTTAACACTAGATTTTTGAGACTAATGAAAATAAGCAACTTCATCCCCTCCAACTTAGCAACTTTCCCTCAAGCTTTCCTCTCCTTAGCAATTTTATGCTATAAATATATGACTCTTAGGAGAATTATGGATCCCTAAATTTGTGTATCCAAGATTTCTTATTTTCTTCATGTAGGTATCTAGTATCTTGAAACTCTATCCACATGATGCTCAAAGGCTAAAGTACTATTATGCTACTCAAATCTCTTCAACTATTAGTTCTTCAACATAACAAGGGTATTTTAATTTATTTTAGTATTTTCTACTCTTCATTAATTTATTATCTCTTGATCAGTCAACTTGAGTCTTCTTTCCCACTCTTAGTACCCACATAATACCCTTTATCCATTACATACTCCTTCACCATTAAATACTCCTATAGCAAGAATTATTCAATAGGTAACCATAACTGGTTACTATAACCATTAATAGTTATAGAAACCACCACTGATTACCCAACCATCAATAGTTAGGATAACCGCTAATGGTCACCCTGACCACCAATGGTCATTTTCACCTTCAAATAATAGTTTGTTATTTTGACCTTATTTACACCCCAACAAACCTCTTTTAGCCTTTTGACCTACACACAACCCCTATTATGACCCTCTAGACCTGATCATAGTTTTTATTTTACATGTAGATGACTTTACCAGGATTAACACATGAAATTAATATTATTTTTTATCTTCCTATTATACCACAACCCTTTTTCATTGATCAAAGTGACATTGCATTTGAATTAGCTCTTTATGCTATGGTTTTATTACCTAATCAAGAAGATTTGGATGACCAAATATCTATAATATAGGAAGATATTTATATATCTAAAAAATTCTAAAATGATTACTTTGATCACATTAATCTTGTTATAGAATAAGATATTGTTGATAGCCATCATTTCCATATATATCATTTATAATTCCTTGTTTACTTATAAACTTGAATGTAAAACAAAGGATGGCATACATTTAAGGAATCATCTTCCCTTCTTGGGACTGGTGTTTCACTAGGTAGCCCATTTATCCTTTTACTAATTTATTTTCATAAAGTGTGATTTTAAAGTCATTCTTCCCTATCCAAAGGAGTTCTTACTTCATTTGATCATCAATGAGCACAATATTTACTAGGTACATACCCTTTATCTCTTGTTCTCTCACTTCTCCTTTTACAAACAAAAATCATTAAAAAGTAGGAAATATGTATGTCTGAAAACAAACTCAAAGAAAGAAAGGAAATGTTAGGAAGAATAGAAAGCTCTAAAGTTTTTTAGGAATTACTTCCCTGATTGGTTTCTAAAAAGGATAAGTGCTCTTAGAACCTATGCCTATTGCTATAAATAATTACATACACATAATTAGACATGGCTAAGAAGTCTAAGGAAATAATGATGTAATAAATTCACAAGCCTCAGACAAAGGTTGCTCCTTTTAGAGTAGCTATTGCACACCCTTAATCAAGAGATTATGGCTTGGGCTAGTAAAATATCTGAAGTAGTTGTTACATGCACATAGAAAACTACATCTAAGAAAGCACTCATAAACAATTAGAATTATGATTCAATTTGAATTTAATTATCTTAATCAATATATTTACCAATCATTCAATAGTTATTTCACATATACAAATCAATATATCAATCAAAATAATCAATAATCTATTCACATCTTTTGCATACTAAAGATTATTGAGACATACAACCAAAGAAAGTAACAACTAATTATGTATAATTTGGAAATAAAATATGCAAACATATTCACTGATGATAAAAATTGATGTTTCTCATGTATTCAAAAATTCTCTAAAAAAATCCAAGTTAGATTACAATTACTTATATAGGCTTCGGGAAGGGGTTGCCTCATCCTCCAAATTCATGCAAGGTCATTACATGTGATATTTATAATGTGAGTTCTAACTATGGTCTAAAATTATATAAAAGTCTACTTGTAGTTATCCATTTAAAATAGCTATTACAAAAGCTATGCAACATGTGAATGTGTATAAAGATAGAGGTAATTTTTTATTATTATAGCTTGAACTATATACAAAATTCAAATATATTCATCATTTTACAAAACTATACATGCCTTCCTTATAGGTTATGAAAGCAAACTTTTATGTATTTCAGATTAGCCAACTTCAAAATGGAAATTAGACATATGCCCAAGATAAGTATTGATTTACCAATGTTTTAGAACCAATGACACTATTTTTAACTAAAAATAACTATGTGTTGCATATCATCCACTGTAATTGTAAAACTTTCTTATTTGGTTACCAGATCCTCACTTTCATATTCACATGCATGTTCATATTCTTGATTAAGTCTAGATCCTTAAAAATTCTATTATTGATTCACATCATTGATTTAATGCATGATGGGACATAAGCATGCTATTCGGTAGCTCCACAAGGCCTCTATGATCTTTATAGTCATTATTCAAACATTTTTGTGCCACTTGGTAGCCTCTCACTTGCCTTAGGACCTTTGAAAAGTCCATGTTGATTCAAACCATCAATTTACCTAGGCCTAATAGCCTTTGATTTCAAAATGGTTAATTTACATGGTTAAATTTGACATCCATGTGACCATTAAAGACATCCTCATGACTATTGATGATTTATTCATGATCATCACAATTTAATCCCCTATATTTTTTTTGTTGATCTTGAATTTGGCATTCATGTGACTATCAAATATGTCCTCACGACCATCGATGGTGTCTACATGACCATCATAATTTAAACCTGTGTCCTTTTATTTTTAAGATTAATTTTAACATTTATGTGACCATCAAAATATGTCCATGTGACCATCACATTGGTTTAACTCCCCATGATCTAGGCACTTATCTTTTCCTAGTTTGTTCTACTCTATAATCACAAATGAAAAAAGGACTTAACATAATACTTTGGGAAATGTGTATAAAGGGCCTTTCATGAATATTTTATCCTAAGGTCTTAGTATTAATAAAATATGATTTGGACTTGGGATAAAAAATATTAAATTAAGCTCAAAACATAATCAAAGTGTTCCCTAAGTAGGGGTACCACTTGGAAGTATGGTATTGGTCTATGGGAAATTATTACGGGGGGAAATGTTGTGGAATTTTTATTACAGGGACCCTATTTCATCAAACAAAATGTTTGAGACACAAAGTCCATAGGAATTCTATTGGGGGAATTATTTCAAAAAAAATGTCTGCAACAATTATCCCAAATACCCAATTCTCTTAGATAAAATGTCTGAAGGAATATTTTAAGGGTGTAGACACCGAAATCGTGTCGACTCCCCTGGTCATCCCCAGTTTTATTCTTCTTCTCCTATTTAACCCTTGTCGACCATTTTTCCCACTAGCCTTGACCCTGGCAGCTTGTCAAAATGAGCAAAAGACTAAAGTTAGTCTCTACCCCCATTTTACATCTGCTGACCACAGTCTCCACCCGACCGACGTCGCTGACATCGGTCACTTATCGGCCGACGTCGGCGGTCCTGCCGACATCGGTTCTCCTTAGCACTGCATTTTCAATCCAAATGCAAGAACCGTTATTCCATTACCCGTTATCCATTCGGTTCCCAATCAGTTTCCCGATCAGTTATCAAACCATTCCTGGCCTTCATCCGTAACCTCTTCATTTGACCAACCAGTTCTTTTTTCATTCAACAGAACTCTTGCAATCAATCGACTCTGGCATTCAACCAATCTGCATTTGCTCTCTCCAGCACAGGTATCCTACTTCGGTCATCTGGTAACACAGTGACAATGATAATCATGTCTCCCACTTCATCTTCAAGCGTATAACAAGTAAGTATCTTTCTCTATGTGTTTGTTTCTCTTTGGTTATTATTTGTTTATTACTACTATCACTCTATTCATACTATAGACCCGAGACCTTACTCCTTCCCTTTACACTTCTGTCCACCATCCCTAAATACACAGTCTATAGATCTACTTAAACTTCACTCCCAAACCCAAAACAAAACAATAGACCTTCTGCAAACCCCTAGACCCTATCCAGACTAGACCAAACCCTGTCCCAACTCGACCAGACCCAATCAGACTCGCCCAAAACTCTGTCCAGAACTATTGCCCCGACCGACGCTGGTCATTACCCCAACTGACGTCGGCATCTTAACCGACGTTGGCACCTTCCCCTGACCAACGCCGGCACAGAGACCGACATCGACGACTATGTAGAATAGTTCACTGAATATCAGGTACGCATTTGTGTTTTCATCTTTTTATTTACTTTCATTCTATCTTTTCATTATTTCCATTTCTATCAAATATTCTATTTTAAATTAGTGGGTTGATATCCTTCTAGGAAGTCTTTCCTACTTCTGGGATCAGGCATTTGCTTGACAACCCACTGTCTCTGCGTCTAACATTTTTTCCTGTTTAGTCTCTTTTCTTCACAGGTGTCATTCCTCCATAGCCAAAGAGGAGAACCTTCCAACGTCTAATTTTGGTGCGCACGACTACAATCAGGTATCTTCTAGCCTTGACCATTTCTTCTAGTTTCTCATTTCTTCTTTGAATGTAGAAAGTGATTTAGCATAGAAACATTCTGGCACGCCCGGTGGGACCCTAGGGCCAAGTTCTTTCTTTCTTTCGTTCATATAGGTGCATTAGGTTTCTTCCTTTTTGCCTCCTTTCATCTTTTCTTAAACAACATCATAAGCAGGACTAAAAAGAACTTTTCTTTTCTTTCTTGCACTTCTAGACTAGTCAAAACTCATATTCTTTGACTCTTTCTCCATTCATCTTCATACGAACAAACATTTCAACTTGGGCATTAAAACACTTTGCATTCATTTCTATTTGCTTGCATCTCTTAGACCACACATAGTAATTAAACCGCATATTGAATTAATCTAGATCACTTGATGTTACACGACCAAACCACTTACACAAAACAAACATTTTAACTTACCTGAGACAAGGCCCGACTGGGATTTCATCCCCCAGCGGATACCTTACCCATCCCGGTGATCTTACTTGGATTTCATCACCAAGGAGAAAGCCCACTCCATTCTCTGGCAGAGCCTAATCTCTAGGGGAAGTATATTTTGGCTAAGCAAAACTAGCTAACCATTGGAATTGTGAAGTGAGGGGAGCTTGCTCCTTAGCACCAGGCCTTGTACAAAACCTAACACAGACTTCTTGAGCACTATAAAAAAACCCAAAACCATCCATAGACTGCTTCTTCTAGGACCTGACTCAAAATCCAATCTTCCTCTACACACATTCTAAGGCATAAGCCACTATAATCCTAATAATCTACTTCTAGGGTTTTAGGATCTGCTTGTATTCTTCATCTTTTTAGTTCTTATCTACTTGTTTGAGCTTGTGAGGATGTTCTTCCTTGCCTTGAATGGTTCTGACTCATAGCCAAGCCAAAGATCTAGTCGATCACGTGAGGCATCATCCTCTTCCGTCTACCCCACCTATAACCAGCCCTATAATGGAGTTCAACTCAAAAACTGAAAGAACTCCTACTAGACCATCTTCGACCCAAATGCCTATTGTCCTATAAGGGGACCAAGATTTCACACGATTCTTGGACCTCAACATAAAAGCCTTACAACACTATCTCACGAATAGCTGAATGCAAGACCCCTTGGGCAATCTAATTTACGGAATGCCGACCTCTTTTCTCGAGACTGCGGCCATATCAACGGCATCCATAGTCCAACCCTTAGACACCCAGGCTATTGCCTCAACCAATGACCAACCTTTTACCAACCATCCAAGTGTGGCCTCTCCCTCCATCGCTGGGCTCACTTCCACCGGTGTTTCGACCCCCTATCAATCTCAGCCCACTCAACCACTTTCTACCCCCTTTCAAAATCTGGTCGTCTCTATTCCACTTACCCTTGCTCCTATCAACACTAGGGTGGCTACCTATCCATTGGCCCATGTTACCTCTAACCAACCTCCCATGACAACATCAAACCTAGCCATGCCTTCTACCCAACCATCCTTAGTCACCTCTTCTGTCCCTACGACTAGTCATCCGTACATTGCGCCCTTACTGGTACAACCAACTACATCATATACCTCTTCCAGCCTCTTTCAAGCACCTTACAATCTAGGAGGCGCTCCACCCACCAATCCGTTAGTAGATATCATCAAAATGCTGATGGATAAAATGTCCAACCTAGAGACCTCTGTTTCTGGCTCACGCAACACTCTCTCATATGAACAAATTTGCAACGAGCCCATCCATCCTTTTGTCCCCATCAGACCATATCCCAGCCAGTGGGAACTTCCTAAGTTTTCTCATTTTCAAAGCAAGGAAGACCCAAAAAAACACTTACGGGCATTTAGACATGCCTGTTACCTTATCGCCCATGATGATGCATTGCTCTTACGCACGTTTCCCATGTCTCTCTCGAGTGCTGTGCTTGACTGGTATAGCTCCCTTGCCAGCCATTCCCTCTTCACATTCACTCAGCTGGCCTAGCTCTTCCTTGATCATTTCTCTATCAATATCACCAAGAAGGTCTCCATCACAGACCTCTATTCTATCCGCCAGTTCGAGGACGAATCCATTGCTGATTTTGTCGCTCAGTGGAGGGGCCTTATCAATCAACTCTCATTTTCCTTACCCCAGCCTGAGCTTATTGAACTTTTCTCTCAAGCCTATGCTAGACATATTTCTTCCACCTTGAGGGTTCAGACCTTCCGCACTTTTGACGAAGCCTTCACGATGGCTCGTAAACTTGAGTTACGTGCCGTTGAGGAGAATAAAGTCAAGTTGCAAAGCAAGAATCCCAACTCCAAAACAAATGACCCCTCTTCTAAGCCTTCCTCATCCAATCCTAAATCTAAAGCTTCAGCAAATGCTGTGGTTGTTAGATCTTCTTCCTCTTCGCCTTCAACTAATCAACCTAAACCATCCACATCTATGAGTGCCACTCACCAATTTCAGCAGAGATACATATAGCGAGAGTTTACTCCAATTGGAGAATCATACACGTCTGTGCTAGAAAAACTCGTCAAACAAGGGGCCCTCAATCTCCCTCAGATCTTACCACCACCACAATTTGATCCCTCACGTGCCATCCTTGCGTGGTATAGGGAAAATGACTTCTGTAACTACCACCGTGTTAAGGGTCATGGCATAGGCAACTGTAAAACCCTTAAAAATATAATCCAAGACATGCTGGAAAAGGGTGACCTCATCCTTGACAATCCCAATGTCCCTCATAATCAAGGTATCGATATCTTCAAACAACCATTCCCCAATCATCCACCAACCCAAAACAATGTCCAGACCTTTATTGACAACTCTCATGAACATAACATTCGAACAGTCAATACGGTCTCACCCTTCATTTCTAACCAACCTCAAGAGGTGAGTTCATCCATCAGTCCATCACATGTGGATGAACCTCTTTCTCTGGTTAGTTCTCCATCAACTTCTCTCATCTTGGAGGATGCCTCAACCTTGCCAGCACCGCCGGTTTCACCATCTTCCTTCTTGCTGCCCATGGAGGACCCAACCTTTCCTACTCCTCGACCGCAAGTGGAGGGCACTATCATCCCTGCCCTTTACCCACTTGAGGAGCTTCATTCTCCAGTTTCTTCTCCACCTAGGGAAGAACCTATCTCTCCTTTGTCTCCAACCAAGGACAAACCTGTCACAACTTCATCATGCCTTGGGGCTGAAACTACCATACCTTCAGTTCCACAACCATCGACGTCTTCTCAAGAGCCTAAACCTCATCCCACATCTTCTCAGCCATTTTCTCGACTAGTGGAGAGACTCAAACTTCTCCCTTCTAGGAAAGTGGAGCATCAGGGATTGTGGGACCGTCTCACAGCTCTTCAACAGGCCCGTGCCCTCTCATCTCATGCTGCTAATCCTCCCATGGCAGAACCTCCCAAGACTATCAACAAAAATTAGACTTCCACTTCTAGATTGTCTACATCTCCATCAACCTCATCAAAACCAAAACCCTCATCTACCTCGTCTAAACCAATCAAGTCACTTGGCGTTCGCCCCGTCTCTAACCTCACTCATCCGCAAGTGAAGGTGGACTTAAACCAAACTTCGACCAATAGTAATCTTCAATCCAAATCACAAAAGAATACCAAACCACAGAGGCAAACACCTCCTCTTCCATCACCATTGCCCTCCATTTTGGGCCCTCATCTTTCAACCCTAACCAGAGTCCTTCCCACTTCGACCTCTAATCAAAACCGGTTGCCTCCTTTGCTTCCTTTGCCTACCGCTAGCCTACCCTCTCCCAAAAGGGTGATACCTCTCATGAAGAATGTACTGCCTCTGCCTATCATCGCACCATCAACCCAAAAGGTGGTATGAAAACCCCCTCTAACATCGCCCAAGCAAAAGTCACCGACATCACATACATCGATGAGCATAGACCCTTTAGTGGGCTCATACTCTTTGATCTTGCAATGAATTTTGCAAACTTCTAGCATAACTCTTCCACCCATCAAGCCCTTCCAACCTCTCAGATCTAAACCCTCCTGGTTTGACGACACAAAGATTTGTTTATATCATCGTACACCAGGACACGATACCGAGACTTGTTGTGCCCTCAAGGCTGTCATTCGCCGCTATCTGGAGAAAGACACTCTTCTCTTTGAGGACACTTTCGACCGACCCCTAACTCCTTCTCATAACCCTCCAACCTCTTCAAACCCATCAACATCTCATCAACCGGTTACAACCCCTTTATCACCTTCACCTCCCATCTTTGAAATCAATGCCATTCACATCACCACTAGGTCACAAAAGGACAAGGTGAAAGAAAAAGCTGCCATTCCTTGGACCTACCCTTTTGTCAATCCACCTCAACCACTTAAGCCTAAGATTTCTATCCTTGGTGCACCTCAACCCTCCTCTTCTTCTTCTTCTTCTAGACCAATCCACGACTCCATGTTGAAACAGCTTCACCAAATGCCTGTGAAGATGTCCCTCTATGACCTCATCCAAACCTCACCCCAGCATCGTCAGGCCCTCATCCAAGCCCTACAGGCAGCGGAGGTCCAACCCGAGGACCCCCAACCACTTGCTGCCCTTGTCCACTCCTTAGCCCCTGTTGCCTCTATCACATTCAGCGATTCTGAGATTCCCACATCCAATACGGAAGATCAGGATGCCGCCCTATTTATCACTACCTATATCGATCATACACGCATTAAACACGTTATGATCGACAGAGGTGCCAGCATCAACATCATCTCCACCCATGCCTTTGATCAGTTGGCTCTTCCTAAGAATTGCATCTCCAAAACTGACGTGATCTTTCACTCTTTTAATGACACTACTGCCATGACCATTGGCACAGTCATCCTTCATATTCACGTTGGTCCACGCACAGTCCCAGAGCTCTTCTACATCATCGAAGGAGAGTTTCAATACAACATCTTGCTGGGCCGACCCTGGATCCATGCCATGGCCTGTGTCCCCTCCACCCTGCACTGTTGTGTGAAATTTGAGCATGACGGGCAAGTCCACACCATTCCCACTGACCCTTTGCCCTTTAAAACTTGCAACACCACCTACCGTCCAAATGACGTCATCATCCCTATCAAGCCATCAACCCCAGTACCGCTTCCATCCGTGAAAGCTTCGACCATTTCACAACAGGCAGTCACCCTTACACCTCCCCTTCAAGCGATGACCACAGACCCCATGGAAGATGTCTTCCAAAGACTTTCATTGGGAGAGTATCACTTGCTGACTTTAGACATGTTCCAAACTCCACAAGAGTATGGATGCCTTCATCACAGCCCCAGCTATGACCATCGGATCAGGATGATCATACCTTATGGTCCTCCTCACCTCCGCACCAACCTCATCTATGGGGGGCTTAATCAAGCTCCTACTGACAGTAATCCTCTTTCTTCACCCCAACCTTTCACATCAGACTTCTCATTTCTTGGCAACCCCACCTTTGCACACACTTACCTTTACAGGTGTGCATGGAAGGGTTTTGGTTTCGGATGCTATGAGCAGGGCTCCCATCAGCCTATCCAACCACTCAATGATGATGACACCAAGAAACGGTATGATCTGGGATATCATGACCCCACTCAGGCCTCTGTAGACCTTTACCCTGAGCCAACCATTGACCAATCTCCTCCAAGCTCACCCATTCCTCCTTCTTCACCTACGGAGTCGGTGGTTTCCATCCCTCCTAACTTTTTCAATGCCTAAGCGCCATTCACTTGGAAACCCTTGACCTAGCAACCAGGTGGGGTACCCAGGTCTCTCCTCCTTATCTTCTCTCCATCTCATTCATCTAACCCATGGATCATCTGCATTGGGTGTTAGACATTATTCCTACCACCAAATGGCTGGGGGGAGTTTGACTTTATACTGCCTATCATGACCTTGACCAAACATCAATCACACATCGACCATGACCTCAACCAATCATCAAACTAGACATCGACCAAGACATTGACCAAGTCTCGACCAAGTACCATTCGACCAAACCTTGACCAATCATCAACCAACCTTTTAATCATGACCAAACACCAATCTCGACCTGACCATCGACCAGTCTCGACAAATTAACAACCACATCAACCCACTTCTTAATCATCACCAGCATGTCACCAATATGGAGCGAAGTAAATGAGGTAAGTTTGCTCCTAATTGGCTTAGACCTTTTATTATCACACACAAGTATGGATCAGGGACTTATCGTCTGTCTTCTCTTGATAGACGACCAGAACCTGAGCCTCTTAATGCGTTGCATCTGCGACCGTTCTACTGCTAGTCGAGTACTCATCCACTTGACACTTAACTTGAGCTCATCCCTTGAGCAATCCCCATCCTCTTAGTCCTAATTCCTTTCAACCTTATTCCTCTTAACAATTCCTATAACCCTTTTATGATGTATGGATGCTTTATCCTAATGAAAGGGAGCCCTTGACCTTCTATAATCTTGTCCATGACTCACATTTCTATAAAAACAAATCAAGATGTCATAATATCCATGGTCACTATATCAATATCAAATCAAAAGGTAGACTGCTCCCTCAAAGGACAGCTATACTATCATTGCTGTAATTAATAGACTGCTCCCTCCAAAGACAGCTATTTCAAAAGCCCTTATATTAAACAAAAATCTAGACCACTCCCTCGAAGGATGGCTATGACTAATTTGGCAATAAAAAACACTATTTTAGAAGCTTTCCGCATTGATCAACTTCACAACTGACCACCAAGCAAATGACATCTCTATGCAGGCTTCCCGCATTGATCAGTCTGCACCTCAAAAAAAAAAAAAAAAAACCGAGTCATGGACTTGACTTATAGTTGTCTCAGGGTCTCCTATAAAAAGGGGCAAAGTTATCTCTACTCTTAAAATGGGCTACCCTTTTTCCTCCTCCTATCACCTGCTCAAGGGACTTCAAGCTCACTTTAATGTCAAAGTGATTTGATTACCGCTCTAACATAACTATGGTCAACGACGTCACGCATGAATGGGGCTCTTGATTCTACTAACCCCTATCTATACTGTCTTTTTGGTCCTTGTCAATGAAAGAGCAATATGCTTTTCACTTCTTCTGCACTTTGGTCACATTCACCTTCATCACTTGTCAATCAACTCAACTCAACTCTCTTTTCAGACAACTCCCATAGCCTATTCACCCTAGTTTCTATGGACACCAATACACATGGAAACTATCGACCAAACACAATTTATGTTAAGCATAAACCAATACTTGCTGAAGCATAAATAGACCTCATTTCATTTTTAGTATACATCCATCACGAATATGGAATATTGCTAGGGATGAAAGACCCCTCAACCAATGTTGCAGAATACACCATCACACAATATGGAAAAGGCTGCAACATCTTCTTTCCCTTATCATTTAATCATGACCAAGACCAATCTATCGACCATTTTGACCACCTGTCTACTACTCAGACCCTTTTGTCTAAACTACATTGGTCTGAGGCCCTATGACTTGGGCTATGTAGGCAACACTCAGATGACACGACTGTCTTCTGGCATTAGCTCGACCACCCTCATTTGTTTATCTCTCTGATGGACAAACCTTCTTTCCTCCTTTTGACCATGACCTTGCCCTCGACCAAGACCAATTCCATCCCTTTGACCCTTCCTCCCTTCTAGGGAGAACTACATTGGCCTGAGGCCCTTCCATAGGGGCTATGTAGGTAGCACTCAGTTGACATGGGGTCTTCTGAGGTTAGCTCGACCACATCCTTTCGTCCATTCCTCCCCCATGACCAATGACCATCGGAGATCATGCCTATCTCCTCCGACCTCGACCACTTCCAAGACAATGTTGCCTTGGTTATTTTTGCATGTATGCTACCTCATGACTGGTTAGCAAACTTGTGCATAGACTTTTTGGACTCTCACAAGTATAGGGTCGCAAGCCGGTTGATCCGCACTACTTGTGACTTTTTCATGTTTCTAGGAGCACTTCCTGAGCCTGGGATACCTAGACCACGACGACCCATTAGAGCTTTAGCTTAGATTGAATAACCCAATCAGCAGACGACTAAATGCTAGGGCCTGGTTATTTCAATTTTGGCACTCCTCGACCCTTGACCTGTGACACTTTGACTTAATCATCTCGTGCAGTGGTATGCATGCAATCATGACTTTTGCAGTGTTCACCCTCACCCCTTTTTCATCCACTCTTTGTCAAATCAGCACCCGATTCTCAGTTCCCTTCCCTCGACTCCTACTTTGAGGGGGAATACCTCATCCATAATCGGGGCAATCTGCTTCCTGTTTTTGTCTTGCAGTTCATCAGAACAACCAACAAGACAAAATCAACCTTATCCCTCACCTGGGGCAATCACTCTTTTTTTTGTCTTGCAG
The DNA here is from genome assembly GCA_037957365.1 of Torreya grandis. Taxonomy (NCBI): domain Eukaryota; kingdom Viridiplantae; phylum Streptophyta; class Pinopsida; order Cupressales; family Taxaceae; genus Torreya; species Torreya grandis. The sequence goes on from JARHVA010000139.1 coordinate 4,656,800, forward strand.
TTCATCTAGAACAACCAACAAGACAAAAAGGGGCAAATGTAGACACCGAAATCATGTCGACTCCCATGGTCATCCCCCGTTTTATTCTTCTTTGCCTATTTAACCCCTGTCGACCATTTTTCCCACTAGCCTTGACCCTGGCAGCTTCTCAAAATGAGCAAAAGACTAAAGTTAGTCTCTACCCCCATTTTACATCTATCGACCACGATCTCCACCCGACCGACATTGGCGGTCCTACCGACGTCGGTTCTCCTTAGCACTGCGTTTTCGATCCGAATGCAGGAACTGTTATTCCATTACCCATTATCCATTTAGTTCCCAATCGATTTCCCGATCGGTTATCAAACCGTCCCTGGCCTTCATCCGTAACCTCTTCATTTGACCAACCAGTTCATTTTTCATTCAACAAAACTCTTGAGATCAATCAACTCTAGCATTCAACCAATCTGCATTCACTCTCTCCAGCACAGGTATCCTACTTCGGTCATCCGACAGCACAGTAAAAATGACAATCACATCTCCCACTTCATCTTCAAGCGTATAATAGGTAAGTATCTTGCTCTGTGTGTTTGTTTCTCTCTGGTTATTATTTGTTTATTACTATTATCACTCTATTCAAACTACATACCCAAGACCTTACTCCTTCCCTTTACACTTCTGTCCACCATCCCTAAATACACAGTCTATAGCTCTACTTAAACTTCACTCCCAAACCCCAAACAAAACAACAGACCTTCTGCAAACCCCCAGACCCTGTCCAGACTAGACCAGACCATGTCCCGACTCGACCAGACCCAACCAGATCACCCAAACTCTATCTGGAACTGTTGCCCCGACTGACACTGATCATTACCCTGACCGACGCTGGCATCTTAACCGACGTCGGCACCTTCCCCTGATCGATGCTGGCACAGAGACTGACATTGGTGACTGTGCAGAATAGTTCGCTGAATATCAGGTACGCATTTGTGTTTTCATCTTTTTATTTACTTTCATTCTGTCTTTTCATTATTTCCATTTCTATCAAATATTCTATTTTAAATTAGTGGGTTGATATCCTTCTAGGAAGTCTTTCGTACTTCTGAGATCAGGCGTTTGCTTGACAACCCACCGTCTCTGTGTCTAATGTTTTTTTGTGTTTAGTCTCTTTTCTTCGTAGGTGTCATTCCTCCACAGCCAAAGAGGAAAACCTTCCAACGTATGATTTTGGTGCGCATGACTACAATCAGGTATCTTCTAGCCTTGACCATTTCTTCTAGTTTCTCATTTCTTCTTTGAATGTAGAAAGCGATTTAGCATAGAAACAAAGGGATAGTCTCAAAAAAGGTTGAAGGGAATGCTGTATCAAACAAAATGTCTAAAGGAATTAGCCAAAGGGTAAAATACCTAGGATAAAAGTCCTGAATGGTAAGTCTCAAAAGGTCAAAGGATCTACTTCATGGAAAAAATGTGCAAAGGGTCTACTTTATAAGGTAAAGTTTTGATGGGTAAAGGGTCCAAGACAGAATTCATAAAGGATAGGTTGCACAAATCCGAAAGGGTTGTTGGCAATATAATTGCCATTGATGTCAAAAGGGACACTATGGATGTCATTGATGTCAAAAGGATCAGGTAAGATTGATGGAAAGAAGATCATGTTTCATAGTTTCACTGTGCAAAGTTGTCATGATTTTATAGAAACCATTTATGGGTGTTTAAAGTCAAATACATAGAATATCTATTAAGGGTTCTTCATGAACATCTTTAAAATATGGTCTATAAGTTCAAATGAGAAGGAATGATCCTAGAATTGAATTATCTTTACTCTCAAACCAAATAGGGTTTCTCAATAAACCCTAAGGTTTTAGCCATGTCATCAACAAGCAAACTTCTATTTTAATGTTGACTTGGTATAACCATGAACTTGTAACTTAAGTTACAACCTAAGTTCACATCATTGTTAAGAAACTAGTCTCTTGACCTAGAAATTAATGGCTTTAAGAAATGATCAAAGGAATTTATATTTTACTAAGTCTAAGACTTAATATATGTCCCAACTTGATCAATGAATTATGCTTAATCAGATATTAGAGATCTAATGGACCATAATGAAGTCAAACTATCAAAAGGAGCCTCGAGTGAGCATACAAGTGATAAGTGTCACATTCATAAACATTATTAGATAGAGACCCAATGACATTAAGCTTGACAGATATAAAGAACGAGCTTGTCAGAAGATCTAATCGTACACAGGTAATCATGTAAAGGAGATCGAATGGAGTGAATGGACTCAAATGCTATAAAAATATCAACATCTAAAAACTAAATAGAAGTAAATATCATGCATATTTGAAGATCTAATAGCATATGGAATCTTGGATGAGAGATATCTATCAAAGAGAGTGGACTCATATGGAACAAAGTGATCAATGTTTATCAACACAATGGTAAGTTAAAGGTTGAGTAGGTTTGAGAAGATAGACAAAGTGAAAGTGATCCAAATATATAGGAAGCAGTGACATGAGGTCAAAGTGTCAAAGCTTAATGACCAAGTCAAGGTAAAGGTCATGTATCTTTAAAGATTTAATGACATGTGAAAGCTAAGATCTATAGATCAAATGGACATGTTTTAAAGTTGAGCTATTTGAATATAGACAATTAGATCATGGTGCCAAAGGCAAGATTAATGAATGACATTTAAATTCATGTCCAAATAAAAGGTTAGTTGGATAAACATGTAAGAACTTATGTCTAAGCTCTATATCTTGACACAAATAATGATATTGATCAATCTAACCAATAAAATCTACATTAAATAGCTTATGCATTAAAACTTGAGTCTAATAGATGCTATAATTAGTAAAATTACCTACAATTATAGTGTGATGCATGGAATCAAGACACAAGAAAGTTATAGTCTAAGTCATAATGAACAAGAGTGTAGACACTAAAAAATTACATAGTTTTAGACATCAAAATGCCTATAACCCCTACCCAACTCTAAGTCTAGTTGTATACCTAGTTGACTTAACCCATTTATTAATTTCCTAACTTAAATTTTTAACTCACCCTTTTTTAACCCATTTTCCTCTAGAGCTTCGATCACTGATGATTAGCCTAACCATCGATGGTTAACCTAACCATTGACGTTCAAGTCTCTAAACATGATTTAAAATCATTACCATTTATATAGAATAAACAAGACACATTTAGCTGTGAGTTAGGAATTTGACTCAAGAGAAGATGGTTAGTATCGTGTTAGTCTCAAAATGAATACAAAATGAGAGAAACACACTAACTAACATAACATCTCTAGGCCTAAACACTAGGGAGAACTTACTTTAAAAACATGCATAAAATGCATAACTAAAATGCAAAAGAAACCTTCTTTTACCTTCCTTGGATGCTCTAAAATTCTTGTTGTAGTGGCTTACTTAGTTTGTGCTCATGAAGTCTTCATCAAAGGAAGCTTGACTACCTCCATCTCTCCTTGGAAAATTTGGCTTTGGCTTGGCTTGGCTTGGCTTGGCTTGGAATCAATTTGGCATGGTAACACTAAGTGTAATAGCTTTTGTAATTATTTGTGCATTATAACTTTTTATTATCAAGACTTTTTAATTCAATAGGTAAGGCCTCTTATTTATAGACTTTTGAGATTGCTCATAATCAACCTAAATCATCCATCTTGAGATGAAGATGTGTGGTTGAGGATTAATTCATTTTTTTTGGAATTAAATTTATAATTATCCTCATCATGACATTGGGAAAATGGGCATAGAAGAGGCATGGAGGGTCATTATGATGCATGGGAGACCCATAATGCTGATATTTATGGCATTTATGGCCTAGGGATGTCTTCCCAAGAAATGAGGTCACCTAATGATGCAGATATTCAATATTCATTTTCAAAAATAAGTATTCAACAATTTTCCATGGAATTTTTAATTAGGCTCTAATTTAGTTTAATTATCTCTTAATCATGATTATGTACTTTGTACACAAATTACTCAAATTGATTAGAATGCCATGTTATTGGTCCAAAATTTGACTAGATTAGAATTGGAAGTCAATGTCAAATGTATTAGATTTTTTATTCCATTTAGGATGTTTAAAAAATAAAATAACAAATCATGTGTCTCATGCAAGAGATTTGATAGGAAAGAACAATCCAAAGTACCCAAGTACAAAATTAACATTTTGACTCAAAATGATTTGATCAAAGTTAGCTAGCTCATAAATTGCATTGCCCCATTTAATGATACCCTAGCCAAAATTGGAACCTGAATATGTTAGATTCAAATATTTTAATACATTTTAGTGTTTTTAGGCCAAATTATGCATTTTAGTGTTTTTAGGCCAAATATGTATTTTGGTGGAAATTGGTCAAAAGCTAGATTAGGGGTCATTGGTGGCTAGATTTAGGTGTATACATTAGCAACTTCCATTTTTTAATGTAAACTAGATTTAAAGCATCATAATTAACAACTTTATCCTTTACCCAATCAGTAAATTCTTCCTACACATTTAGTAACTTTTGCCTACACATTTAGTAACTTCATCTTATAAAAGGAGAGAAGTAGGAGAAGAAAAGGATCCAAAAATCCAGCAATTTGCATCCAAGCTATCTTGCATCCAGGTATCTAGTGTCCCTTAAATAATAAATCAACATAAATTAAGACCTAAACCTATGTCAGAATCACTTTTGAAGGCCAAAGTACTATCACTCTGGCCAAATTACTTTAGCCTTACACCACCAAGTTACACATATCTCTTGCTTATTTTCTATGATTTATATTCCATTTCTAAACTCCCTGCCCTATCAGACCCATCAATATCTTATTTTCCATTCCCTTGATCCATAATAGACCTCTATTTTCCTAATTACCTAATCTACATCTTTTTTTTGGTCATTTTTAAAATCACATAAGTAATCATTGATGTTTAACTCAACCACTGATAATCACCTCAACCATCGATGGTTACTCAACCAATGATAGTTATCCCAACCATTGATATTTAGCCCCAACCATCAATGGTCTATATGGAAGAAAATAACAAGTTATTTTCACCCCCTTGATACCAACCAAACCTTATTTTCTATGTTCCTACCTCATAGAGACTTTTATAATTTGTTGAACCTAACCCCAACTATCTTAGTATGAGAATTGACCCACTTTTGCTATATTTATTCATTTTGATTAGCAATAAATTTATTTTCATCTCATTTTACATGCATTTACTTTCCAATTATTGAATACAAGTTTCCTTTCTTTTCATTTATATCAACTTAATTACTATAAACAATGGATTGACAACCTCATAGCAAGCATATACTTCTTATGTATAGCTCATGCTAAGAATTAAACTCAACCATCCATCTAATAACCCATTTTATAGTGTATTTTTTATCTGTAGGTTATTCCTTTTGAGACAAAAAGGAGTTCTCACCATCCTCTGGATCATGCATGCACTTTACTAGATATTCTTCTACACACCCTATTACTAGTTTCATTACTTCTTTCCAAATTAAGAAATGAGTGGAAATTAATCTGAAATATTTTTTCACACTCGATGGGACCTAGCATCCCTTTTTATTTATTTATTGTATGCTCATCAAATGAAATCTGAAATTTCTTTTTGGGCTTAAAATAAACCTTTGGCATACATTGATTGCTTACTTGTTTTAATTCATCTAGTAACTTAAAGTCACAATAATTAATCTAAATATTCACTCTTTTTATCACACACTTATCCAAAGCACATAACCAATAAACACATCAAAACATACTTGAGATAAGGCCCGACTAGGATTTCATCACCTAGAAATAAACCTTACCCTTTCCTAACAATCCTACTTAGAGGTCATTACCAAGGGGAGAACCAACTCAGCTCTTTGGTTGAGTATAAACTCTAAAATTTAGTATATTTTGGATAAGTACTTGACACCTATATCACTATAGTGTGTGAAGTGAGTGGATAGGCCCCAATACCAAGCCACATGTTAAAGATCAATATAGAGTTTCTCTCTTGAGCACCTAAACATAACTTGAAACCAACCTTAAATTTCCTCTTTAGTACCTACTCTACAAACTAAATTTCCTCTTCATACTTTCTAAAGAATAATCCAAAAGTGATTTTAAAATAACCCTGGGTTCTTAAATGCACTTTAGTGTATGTTTGATTTCCTTAAGTTCTTTTCTTTTGCTTGCTCTTTGTTTGAGGTGTGAGTTTCATCATTTTAACTTTTATTTCATTTCATGGTTTTTACTAGACAATATTTAAGAAATAAAAACAACCAACAACCACCTTCTTCTTCTTCCTCCATGGAGTATACTTTTGATGTTGATGGTTTCCCTCATTTTTCTCCCCCTCCTACTAGGCCTTCAATTGTTGTCAAGGGTGATCCAGATTTTCCACCTTCATTGATAACAACCTCATGGATCTTGAACATTATCTAAACACCTTATCTAATCATACCCCTTTTGATTAAGTTCCTCTTATAAATCTTCCCTATGGTATGCCTCTCCATATTTTATTGGGTACCACATCAACCCAGCATATGTTTACCCAAGCCTCTTCTTCTTCCAATATCCCACCTACTACCACTCCCCAAAATCCATCCAACATCCCAACCAATAACCAAACACTTACTAGCCCAACCAATACCTCCAAAATTAGATCAACCTTACCTCTTGTCACCTATACTCCTTCCACCATGGGGTATCCTATACCCCTAATTCTACCATTCCCATTAGTTCAACCAGGCCACCAACTTCTACCCCACTTCAAAGTTTATTACTTTCCATACCTCAAACCCTCCCACATATTAACACTAGATTTACCACCCACCAATAACCAACTAGCACTTTCATACCCCAACCAAATCTATATCCATACCACCATCCACCAACCTAAAAATACCTCTAAATCAATCCATATCATCCCCATGACATCTTACCCATATCTTTATAACCCACAAGGTTACATAGCACCTTCCACCTAACCATTTATGCCAATCAACCCTTATGTGGAATAATCCCAACCTCTTATGACCACTTACCAATATATGGCTTCTTCAGTACCATCTGTCACTTATCCATGCATTGTTTCCACCCAAACTCAATAAAGCTTACCACCAAATTATACAGTTTCCCAACCTAAACAGATTTAGTCCAAATGTTAATGGATAAAATGAACAACTTGGAGCCATCTATCTCTAGATCTTATAACATTTTATCCTATGATCAAATCTTTAATGAACCCATCCATCCATCCATTCCTATCCATGTTTATCCTTCTTAATGAGAATTACCCAAGTTTTCCAAATTCTAAGGTAAGGAGAACCCCCCAATAACATTTGAGATCATTTTTTTATTCTTGTTACTTGATAGAATATGATGATGCTCTCCTCTTTCATACCTTCTACATGTCTTTATCAAGACCAACCCTTGATTGGTATAGTTCTCTCACCAAGCACTCCATCTTTTCATTCACCCAAATAACCCAAATCTTTTTAGAACACTTTTCTGTAAACATATCTAAAAAGGTTTCAATTACCAAACATTATTCTATTAGGCAATTTGATGATGAATCAATTGTCGACTTCATGGCTAGATGGAGAGGTCTCTCATCAACCAAATTTATTTTCCATTACCCAAACCTAAGTTGATTGAGTTCTTCTCTCAAGGTTGCGACAAACTTATTACCCCCATTATTCAAGTTCAAACTTTCAAAAAAATTGATGAAGCATTCACCATGGCATGTAAAATTTAAAATTGAGCCATTGGTGAAGGGAAATTTAAACTACAAAATAAGAACTCTAGATTTAAATCCAATGACCCTCCCTTTACTAAAACCACTAATCAATCTATCCATCCCAATACCAAGACAAAAGCATCTACAAACTTAGCGGTCCTAAAAACTACTCCACCACCAATTATCAACCAACCCCATCAAACCAATTCTTCCAACCCTTCTTGCTAATAAAACCAAAACTAGAATTGAGCTCCTCCAAAATAATATACTCTTATAGGGGAGTCTATGGCTTCAATTTTGGACAAATTGTTCAAAACTAACATCATCCAAATTCCACCTATCAAGTTACCCCAAAAATTTGATGCTTCTCACCCTTTACTTGGTTGGTACAATGAAAATGACCATTCTACCTTTCACCAAGTTATTGGACATGACATCAATAGATGTAATACCTTCAAAATTTTGGTCTAAAACTTAATTGATAATGGAGAACTTACATTCAATAATCCCAATGCACTTCTTAATCATTCCCTTGACATATTCTATAAACCTTTTCCCAATCATGCTCCTTATATCCATCACCATGACAATAAACTAGAATCATCTCTCACATGAGGCACATACCATCAACATTATTACTAGTGATCCCATTATTGAGGAGACCACTATCACAACTAATTCTTCTTCCATTTCATTTAATGAAGTAGTAGACTCACCTTCTAGTCCTTTAAATACCCAAATAGAGGAATCAACCGTAAAACTCTCTTTACTTGATAAGACCTTATCTCCATCTACCTCTCCTTTGATGGAAACACCAAAAGAGACAACCTTTGATTTAACTATTTTTTTTATTCCACTCCACCCATTGAAGTGGTAGAACTTCCCTTCATTCCTTTGCATACCCAAACAAAGGAAACAACCATGTTTGTTCCTTCACTTTAGGACACTATCTACCTCCCCCATCATATAACCATCCATTTCCTCTTTGGAAACCATCTCACAAGATATAAAGTTACCTTATCCACCCAACCACCAATTTTGGAACCTCCCATCAAGAACAAAGATGAAGATGCCATTATCTCTTCTTCACCTAAGGGATTAATTTTTTAAACCAATTACTAATTAACTAAACCCATCTATAAGCCCCTTTCTAGACGAGTCCAAATTCTAGAGTTCACTTCTTAGCCCAACTTTGATAAAGCCACCTTTTGACATTGTCTAGGGCTCTCTTACTAAAACAAATTTGAATCCTCAACCTCACTTGTATCTACCCTTAAACCCATTATTACCACTCCATCAAATACCTCTTCTTCCAAAACCATAGGTGAACCATCCCAACCACCTCCATCTAACATTAAAAATTATCTTATGCCTCCCTTACCAAACCTATCAAGAATCTAGGAATCCTTCCCACACCTAGCCATGCTCACCCCTCTTTGAAATTGGATTTAACACCATCTAGTTCACTAATAATTGAAAAACTAAACCACATAAGAAGGTAGAGTTTCCCAAGCCTTTACCTATAGCTAGACCCATACCACCTCCTTCCCACTTACCCTCTATCTTAGGACCCCATCCTTATACCATCGCAATTACCTATTCTCCTTCTAGTAAACCATCCCCCTTTTCTCTATCTACACCTACCCCTACCAAATAATCTAGTTCTCTTTCATTCTTAACTAACCTATCCACCTCTACTTTCCCACCTATATCCAACCCTTGATCATCTAAATCTCTCACTTTCAAATTATTTATCCTGAAATCCACCATAATTAAGAAATCCCAACCACCAACCAAAACCATTCAACCACCTATAACCTCTAAGGTGAAAATTATTTCTAAGAAGGCTCCCACCCCTAAAAATATAAACCCATCACCTCCAACACCTTTGAATAAGTTTTATTCAACCATCCTATAAAGGTTTCTACAATTACCGTCCATTATCTTACCACCTATCAAACCATTCTATCCTTCCAATACCAAACCCTCATGGTTAAATGATAACTTGATATATACATATCATAGGGCACCAGGACATGACATGGAGAACTACAAAGGTATAAAATCACTTGTTCATAGCCTATATGATGAGGATGATATGTTATCAAATGAAACTCTCTTACCCTTATTACCAATCCTACCATCAACTCAATCTACCCAATATTTACCTACTCTACCACTCCCACCCAAGAGTGAGGAGGAAGAATCAAACCAACCACCAAACCTGATAAATCCCCCATCCACACCATTCATATGGTTACCCAATCTTGAGTATAATAGAAGGATAAGGGAAAATCCAAATTTTCAATTCTTTGTACATACCCTTTAACCCCTCAACCTTATAACCAAACCCAACCACCTATACCTTCACCTATCCCACCATGAAAACCCAAAGTATCAATTGTGAGAACTTCTCCCTTTAACCCTTCTAGATCTATCTAGTGTATCATGTTGAAAATAATTCACTAGACACCATTGAAAATGAGCCTTTATGAACTAATCAACACCTCACCTCACCATTATCAGGTAATGATAAAGGCTCTGCAATCTATAGAGTTTTAATTAGATGACCCTCAACATCTTGCACCTTTTGTTGGAACCCTCCAAATTTTTACCTTAATCACCTTTCAAGATTTTGAAATACCTCTTATTCATCTTGAGGATTCTAATCCTATCCTCTTTATTATTTCATACATCAATCACACCCATGCTAAAAGGGTAATGATTGATAGAAAAGATATAATCAACATTATCTCCTCCCATGCTTATGATAAACTTTAGCTACCGAATAAAATCATGTTGGAAAGTATAGTGGTCCTTCACTCCTTCAATGATACTATGGCCACTACCTTGGGGACCATGGTCTTTCATATCTACTTGGGACCTCACACCATTCCCAAATTGTTCTACATTATAGAGGGTGAGTTTCAATATAATGTGTTACTTAGATGCCCTTGGATATATGCTATGATTTTTCCCTTCTACCTTACATTGATGTGTCAAATTTCAGCATGAAGGTCAAGTTGTTACCATCAATTTAACCCTAGTCTATTTACCTCTTACAATATGACATATTAGTCTAACAATGTTCTTATTCCTCCTTCATCAACTACTAACAATACTACCTCACCACCAACCAAAACCAATAACACTCTCATTCACAATAAGGATGTAGCTTTAACTATCTCATCTATCCCTTCTTCCTAGATTCCCATAGAGGACCCCTTAGAATCCATGTTTTAATGCCTCTCCCTTGGGGAATCTCACCTTCTAGCCTTGGATGCTTTCCCTACTCTCCAAGAGTATGGGAACATCAAACATTACCCTTCTTATGATCCTAACATTGAAACTATCATCCCTTTTGGGATCCCTAACAATCAAATAAATTTCATCTATGGGGGACTCAACCATCTACTTCTTGTTCCTACTACCACTCCTCATATTCAACCATTCACCTTTGACTTATCTTATCTCAACAAACTAGCCTTTGTTAAAGCTTACCTTTACAGGTGTGCTTAGAAGTGGTTTGGCCTCATCCTTTATGAATAGGAACCTCATGAGCTGCCCATAATTAAAACTCAAAAACCTCATGAGCTATTTGGCTATGGGTTCATACCATTAGAAGAACCTACCTCATCAAAACCCATCACCACTATCAATGAGAATGTTCCATCTGCACCAACCCCATCTCCCTCAAAATTTGATGAACTCTTTATCATCCCATCTATTTTTTTATTAATACCATTAGTTTAGGCCCCTTAACCTATCAAAAGGATAGCTAAACTAAAACCCTTCTTCTCATTCATCTTAAAATGATAGAGTGATATTCTCCTACCATTAACACCATCCAACATCATGATGATGATTCTATTCTCACCTATCTTGATGCTAGGAATTCTTCTATCCATAAATACCTTCCGCTTGAAAACCAAACCATGTTGAATGAATCCACCATTGATATCAACTTGGGTACTCAAGATAACCCCTGTATCATCAAAATCAACCAATCATTAAATTCCATGGATTAACAAGATTACCCTTCTTTCCTTCATGATCATAGCATAACATTTTCTTAGTCCTATTAAGATATGCTCATAATTTACCCTTCTATTTACCTCCACAATATCATCACCCTTCCTAAGGTTAATCCAGTGTGGTAAAAGATTTGTCAGATACATCCTCACATATCCCTTCTTGTTAAAGAAGAACTTTATCATCTCTTACCTATCAACCTCATTTAACCCATTGACTATCCACAATGGGTTTCTAACATAGTTCCCATTACCAAACCCATAAGGGGACTGATGAGGCTAGGATATGCCCAATAAATGTATAATAAATGACCTCATCTTACTCTCTCTTTTTATTAAGTTTGATTGCATTTTGTAGCTTCTATTTTGATCTGAGATGAGATAGAATATGATTATTCATATTTTGATTGATTATGATTCTAACATTTTAAAAGACTTGTAATTCCTAACAAGTGTGTTGGAAAATTCTATTTTTGTAATAAAATAGGTCATCATCAAGCTAAAGAACAAATATGAAGTGGATTACATGTTTTTGGAAGCATTGGACTCAATTCAGATTAGTTCCAGAATTTGTAGAATCTTTTTTAGAACCATCACAATTAGTTTTGAAACCTGTAGAATATGTTATGGAACCATCACAATTAGTTCTAGAACTCCACCATACTATTTTAAGTTGTCACATTTTTGTACTTAGCTCTAGAACTCTATATTTAGCTCTGGTACTCCTTTAGATAAGTTTCATAACTTTTGAGGCTAGATATGGAACTGATGAGGATCTATTCCAAACAGTCAGCGATCTATCAAAGATCAATGATCCCATTAAATTAGGAATAGATTCCTAATTTTATAAACTAGTAGAATCAAGACAATTATCACATCGCTGGACATCCAGCCACATCTTGATTTAGCATCTATTCTAGGCACAATTCAGTTCCATCGTATCTATGAAATAGTTATAGCCATTAAAGCATCTATATATACAGACCTGATATAGATACAGAATATAGAAAATAGAGAAAGAAGATAGAAGATAGAGAAAATCATAGAAGAATATAGAGATAAAGGATAGCTTGGTATATTTGTAATATAGAACATTTTATCAATGAAATAGCCATTCTTGTTTTGAAAGCAAATTGAATTGTTCAAATCTTGTTCTAAGCGGAGTAAGGGCCCACTCCTCCAAAGAACCATGATCTTCATTTTTGTCGATATTTATATTTATATTAGCAAAAGTAAATAGGTAACTCTGTTAAATTTATAAATGTTTCCAACTCTTTGAAATTAATATTTGTTGTAAATTTGTTCCTACAGGCATTTTAGATTAAATTTTCACTTTTATAATGTATGTTTGTTTCCAAAAATCAATTTAATTTATGTAACATGTGTTTGTTGCTAGCAATCAATTTCATTTCTGCAACATGTGTTTATTTCCTGAAATCAATTCCATTTCTACAACATGTGTTTATTTCTAGAAAATTTGCATAGTTTGATTCCAATAAGGTTTTAACCAAGAAATACTTAAGACATTAAACCCCCCCCCCAAAACAAAAAAAATAAACAAATACCCCCATTCAATTACTAAATCATTACAATTCCTCTTGTTGGACACAGCTTTAGACACATCCCTGGTTAAATATGACATCAACAAAAATTTGATTAAATGAAGGGAATAACAACACTCGATAGGGACTTCACCTCTACATCGAATTTCATGACCTCAACCTCACTTGCCCAAATCATGACTTTCCTTTACCAACATTGACCAACTTATTGATCTAATAGTTAGACATGAGATGCTATCCCTTATGGATGGTTTGTGGTGATATAATCAAATCTTGATTACTCCAAAAGATCAATATAAAACTTATTTTATCACCTCATGGGGGACCTTCTACTACAAGGTCATGCCATTTGGTCCACAAAAAATGCTAGAGTAACCTATCAGTGTGCCATGACCTACATTTTTCATGATCTCATCTGTAAAATTATAGAAGACTATATGGATGATCTTCTTGGGAAATCCAAACACTGCAAGGACCACCTATCCATTCTTGAAATCATCTTTGACTAACTAATCCATTATCATTTCAGACTCAACCCCAAGAAATGTCTTTTTGGGGTCTTATCTAGAAAACTTCTTAGCTTTATCATCTCTTTGAGGAATAGAAATAGACCCTACCAAAGTTTGAATAACATTAGAGATGCCTCCTACTAATATTAAGAAAATCCACATCTTACAAGGAAATCTCCAATCCATTCATCACTTCATCTCCTAGTTATCAGATAAATGTCAGTCATTTTACCATCTCCTCAAGAAAGACACCTCTTTTGAGTGGACCAAGGATTGTCAAAAAGCATTTGATTCAATCAAGGAGTAAATTATCTCTCCACCTATTGTATTTCATCCTAAATAATTTCATCCCTTCTACCTTTATATATCCACCACAGACCATTCCCTAGGGGCAATGATCGCTCATCATGATGAATATAATAAAGAACAAGCTATCTACTACATTAGGTGTACTCTTATAGAATATGAGACTTAATATACTGATCTTGAGAAAATTTTCCTCACCTTAGTCTTTATGGCCTCAAAAATCCATCATTACCTTCTTAATCATAAAACCTATTTCATCACTAACACTAACCCACTCAAATACATGCCCTCTAAACCATACCAAAACTAGTGTATGGCTAAGTGGCTCATGCTTTTAGCTGAATTCAATATTAAGTTCCTTTAGAAAAAATACACTAAAATTCAAGTCATCACTAACCAATTGGCCAAACCTCCTCTACTAAAAAATTAACCACTCCCTCTTAATTTTATAGATGAGTCCATTGTAACTCTTTCTTAGGCAGAACCCACCTACCAAATGACCATGTTTTTTTATGGCTCCAAATGCCAACATGGTTGGGGTGTTTGAGTTATTATAATTCCTATAAATGGTGAAACTCTTCTCCTTTAATTTAAACTTGACTTTGAATACATCAACAATGTGTTTTAATATGAAGCCCTAGACATAGGTCTCCAAACTGCTCTAGGCATGGGAATCAAAATAATCAATATCTTTGGTGATTCCCAACTTATGATTAACTAGGTCAACAAATCTTATCAATGTAAGAATCATATAATATTGAAGTATAAATAACTCATAGTTATACTCTTTGCATCATTTGATCATTACCTTATCTAGTCAATTCCTTGATCTACCAACAAGTTCATAGATACAATGACTTCCCTTGCCTCTTAAATCCCATCTTAATCTATTGAGTCTAAGATATTTATCACCATCCATTGATTTATCACACCCTCATATATTATTTCTACCCTTCCTACTATTTTTAGTGTATAAGTATCTCCTTTTGACATTTGGTACTGCAGACATCCAATTCTTAACACCATTTGTGTTTAAATTGTCAATCTTACTCGAATTACACTCAAATGCACATTTTAGGTCAAAATCCATAAAACGTACTAAATGGTTTAAACTTGGCATTTACAAGTGACATTTTAGGTCAAAGTATCCCTAAATATGGCAATGCATTTTATGGCCCAGCTAATATTGATCAGATCAGTTTGAGTCAAAATGACCTTTTCACTATTTAGTGCTCTAGATCACTCTTTTCTTATAATTCATTAGTACACATCATGTACCTTTGTTATTGGAAAAATCCTAAATGGGAATATGGTTATAATGCATCTAATTTCACCTTCTAATTCCTCTCCAGTCAAATTACAACCCAGTAATATGATTTTTTGACCATTTTGATAAATTAGGGGACAATTTTCAAATAAATTACACAAATGCTGATTAACCTTGTTTAAGGCCAATTAATCCAAATCAAGGGCTTAAGTGGATTTTACATGAGAGTTGTTGAATATTTCCTTTTGAAAATTTATTCTTATTTTCTACATCACCTAGTGACATCATCTATGGGGTGGCATCCATCAAGCCATAAGTACATAAAATATCAAGATTATGGGTTACCCATACCTCTTCAATTCCACATGCCTCTTTAATGCTTATTAGTATTATCCTCAACCACACATCTCAATATTGAGATGGATGGTTTAGGTTGATCCTGACCAATCTCAAAAATTTATAAATAGAGAGGCCATGGGCATCATTTCTAAGTTATTTTGGTGCAAGGTTATTATGCTCAAATATCTCCAAAGCTTGAACATTGCAAAGTTATAATGCTAAATTATTTTCATAAAGCTTCATTGATAGGCTAGTTTAGTAGTTTACAATCAATAGACTAGGTTTTATGGAGTGTTCTTGAGGCATTGGAGGAGCTTACCACCATTGTTGATAAAGACAAGGATGCTTGATCAAGGGAGAACCTATTTTTGAGCCACATGGGTATGGTGAATCCATTTGAGAAGGTAATATGGTGTTTATTTCTTTCATTTTTTTCTTGTTATCCTTTATAATTCCCATAGGAATAGATAGGCTTGGTTAGTTAGTTATTTATGCATTTTTCATGGTTTATGGACTAATGCTTGACTAACTTGCTTTGTAATCATCTCTAGATCTTAACATTCTCAGTGGGACAAGATGCATCCTACACCTAAAGGAGATCCCTTTTGCAACCTTAAAAAACTTATTTGAGCTTTCAAAACTCTTGAAAATTGGTTTTCTAACATTATTTTGCCATTTTCAGTTACCAAAGTTTTTCAACAGTAATCGATGTCAATAGAAATATTGACATCAATTACTTGGCTTAATCGACGTCAGCCAATAAAACTAACATTGATCAAATCTTAGTTGGCCATAACTGATGTCAGTGGTATTGAAAGGCATCAATCACTATGTTTTAAAAAAAAAACATAGACCTAAGACCTTATTTTCCAAAGTTTTTTGTTTCAAATTCAAAAGGGCTTCAAAGCTAAAGGACATGCTAACAATTTTGATACAGGATCAAGTTTAAAATTTGCTTAAAACATGTTTAAATCACCTTTGCATGCTTAAAAAAATTAATTAAGAACCTTGTTTTGGTGTTTAACAAAGAATTTAGGTGTTTTTGGTAAATGTTTTCAAAGTTTACAACTAAGACCAAGGGGTCAAATGAACACCACCAAATATTTCAAATGGGTTTAAAATTGAACACACTTGTTAATTATTGTTTATAATAGTTGATTAGATTAATCTTGTTTGGAAAAAAGAGGTATGTTTCATGTATGCTCTTCCATTTGTCCCCTATAGGGAACCCTTGGAATCAAAAGTGCCAATCCTATTGTAAATATCCTATTCCAAGGCTTAGAAAGAAAGTCATCTAAAACACTCGGCAAAAACTTGTCAAAATTTGGGTGACCTTGAAAATGACCCTAAAGTCTTTCTATTTTCATGATTTTTTTAATACATTTTGGCTTGTGAGGGGGAGTTCATCACCTCCTACAAGTTCTTTAGGGAAGCTTTAACCTGAGGTTTCACCTCCCAACATTGATCTCATTTGACTCCTTTGGAGTTGTACATAGGATGTAGTGGTACTTTAGACATCACACTACACTAAGTGAACAATAGGATGTAGTGGTTGCATAAATGACTAGACCTTTTTATAACAATCTAAATGATATGGAACCAAAATCTTTGCTTTTATTTTACATTGTTTGGTGTGAAAGTCATTGTGCAATTGATTCCCCTAGAACAATCAAAACCTTGATAGTTTAGTATACCCCACTTTGCCATAACTTATCAGTTTAGACTTAAGATATATTTTTTTGTCTTTAGCTTACCTGGTATTTATTTGTGTCTAAACTACTTGTTAACTCAATGAACTTAACCAAAACATATTGTCCTCAATTTTCTTGAGCAAGGGAGGCGTTACGTTGTTCGAATAGAAAATTCATATTTTCCTTGTTTAATTTGTTATCAAAAGATTTGTGTCATAACATCCACTTTGGTGCAGTCATGCTACCCAATTGAGGCTAGAACTTTTACCCAATTTGTTTAAATCCTTCATTTATAATCCACATTCAAAATTGAACCTTTCTGAGTTCTAAGGGTTGGTGCATCAAGGTGGGTTCACCATTTGTGAACTAAGCTTATTTTAACTTGGTTTCAATTTTCTATTTGGATTGAAGGTCATTTGTTAAGACTCAAAATCATATTATCATCTTGGTGGACTCAAGTCATCTTGAGTATTGCTCACACTTTGGGTCCTAGAACATATTATATCCTACTAGAATCATGTGGTGATGTTGTGCTGCCTATTTGGTCCTAGATTTATACTTAGTGATTCGTGTATGTTTTTACATCTTGAGTTGCTTGGTTCATTTTGTATTCTTCATAATATAGAGAGCTTTCCTCAAATTATAGGGTCAAATTGTCAAAATTAGAGCTAGATTTTCTAGTTGTGGGTGTATCACAAAAATATAGGTTTTGGTGTACTAGTTTTCACCTTGGGTCTTTGAGTTACCTTACTCTCTTTTGATCTATATGATTTCAACTTTACCAAAGGTTGAGTAATTTCATGAACTAAATCATCTAAATTGTGCATGGTTTTAAACCACCCTCCCTTATAGTCTCATTAGTACCTTGGTTATTTGTTTAAAAAAGAGCCAAAGCATAATTTGATCAGTTATCGAACATTGGTCCAAAGTTAGTCAAACACATAGAGAAGATCTTTTTATACATGACTCAAAGGTTCACTCGTATTGGGGCCTCTTATGGCCTTAGTTATGAGGATGAAAAATTTTATGATGGTTAAGATAACCCCATTATTTTTTATGATATCCTCATAATAGTAGGATTTGAAGATGATTATAATAAATATCAACCCCAAGAAGATCAAGATGAAGCCTTTCTTAGATTGATAGAATCAGGTGTTAGACTACCTTCTAACTTTCCTATGGGACAATTACATACCTTGGTTAGAAAAGGAGAACAATGATGGCAAGATCAATATTTTGCACAAATAGACATACATTCTTCTTCTAACAAAGGAAAGGAAATACAAATAGAGTCAAAACCCAAAAATCCAAATCTTCTAGCTAAGATCAAGATAATAAGCCAATGATATATAGATCAACTTGTCACAAACTTAACTGAATCCCTAGTTGCCACTTAAATTCAGAATAATGCTTCCAAATAACATGAAGATATGGTGGACAATACACAATAAATACTAGATGAGAACATTACCATAGTGGATCAAGGTAATCTAAATGAATAGTTAAAGTCACAAGAGACCTTATAAGATGTTCCATTTGACATAGAACATACATTCTTCAATCATCAAGAACCTCTTATTACTTTACAAACTCAAAAAACTAAAAATTTAGTTAGAATTGAGGAAATACCTCAAAAAAACAAAATATTGGTAAATAAACATAGAAATTTTCAAAATCAACAAAGTGCAAAACAACCAAATTCTGGGAATGTTTTACAATCCAAGAATCAACAGCCTATGTTCTCAACTCAAGCAGCAAATCAAAACCAAATCATGGATAAAAAGGTATATGCTCCCTATATATCCATACAAAACTAAGGGCACATTCCACCCCAAAATCAATAAAACTAGGGGCACATTCCACCCCAACAGTAATAAAACTAGAGGCACATTTCACCCCAACAACAATAAAACTAGGGGCACATTCCACCTCAACAAAAACAAAATCAATGGCACATTCCACCCCAATATAAATAAAATCATGGGCACATTCCACCCCAAAAACATATTATATAATCCACAAATACACCAAATATGCAAGAATGGAATTTTATGAAGGAAATTAAAGATTAGAGATGAATAATAGAGTCAAAAAGTATAAATATCCAAAACCCCTTTCCACCTCACTTTGAGGCACCCAAATTTGATAAATACAAAGGGAAAGGAGATCCATGTGAACACATACAATATTTCTTCATCTTGTGTCAAGAGGTTGCTTATAGTAGTGAGTACTTACTACAACTATTTTTATGAAGTTTAGCAGGGCAAACTCTTGATTGGATACTTAAACTACCCAAGGGATCAGTTATAGATTGGAACGACTTATCAAAAAAATTAATTAACCATTTTTTATACATGGATCATGAATTTATTGTTTTTGACTTATGAAAAGCTAAACAACATGATGGTGAATGTTTTGTTGCATATTTACAAAGGTGGAGAGCATTAGCAGGCTGCTTTGAACATAATTTAGCAAAAAAATAGTTGGCTGATATCTTTACATAGAATTTACATCCCAAAGTGGTGCATAATCTATGGTTATCTTATGCTAACTCATTTGAAGAAATTATTGATAAAGGAGTGTAGATTGAGAAAGATCTTATTAATATGGGCCTTGGTGAGATCTTTGCATAAGGACAAGCATCTAATCAAACTAAATCATTGGCTCCTCAAATAGTTATGCAGGATAAGTCTAAGGGATTTCAAAAAAATAAGAATATGGTCAAAAATGGGGTGAAAAAAATAAGACATGTACAAATGGTATAGATTATGCCTCCTCCAAATGTATAATTAAATCCCTCAAATTTGTTACCTACTTTTCAAAGACAACCTCCATGAAGGATGTTTCATAACAACTTTAGAGTCTTTAAAAAGTTTATGAGAATTAATTGAAGTAGTATTACAAAATCTCATTGCAGCTAACTTAATTATATGGCTAGTGTCAAGGCCATTTCCTCAAGATTAGCCAAAATGAGACTGGTATAAAGAGAATGAATGTTGTAAATTTCATTGTGTTGTTGATCATAGTGCATATCATTACATTCAATTGTGACATATTATGGAGGAATTTATTGAAAATGGTGAGCTATAAATTAAGTTGGCCCCTAATCAGGATATGGGAATCTATAAAGACCCCTTTCCTTAACATGATCTAACACCACCAATAAATAATCAAAATGGTCATAATCAAGGATAGAGGTAGAATCAAAACCAACAAAAAGGTCATAATTGTAATGAGCATAATCAAGATCATGATCCCCACACTAATAATGTGGCTTATAACAATGTGCCTTATGACTATAATAACACTATAGGATGCATTTATGCAACCCACATTGCCACTATTACTATGATGCCACATGGCCAATATCATGTTCCTCGCAACATGAGACCCATAATTATAGGGTCAACACCCTCTCCCCCTAATAATACCATGTTGAGTTTGCATCATCATGTTGCTACTCCATTTGCATGGGTTACTAATCCTGAACAATAGTAGCATTCTTCTAGATGCTCCTCACTAACCCAAAATTATAACAATACCATTAATCACCCATGAATCACCATCAAAGGCCTTTTGCCTCATCCTTCTAATTATAATGACTCCTTGCTAATTCTAGGTTGTGCAGTTACAAATAGATGCCCATTAGTTACCATCCAGGGCCCTTCACCCACTTCTTTCCATAAACCCAATGAGAACATTATGCTAATGGGTCCAAAGTTGAATATTATCCCAACAAAGACTAAACTAGTTCAATCCATAATTCAAAGGCCTTATAGTATAATGGACCAATTAGATAAAACCCCTACACAAATTTCCATATTAACACTCTTACAGACATTTGATGTCCATATAACCATATTCAAAAAACTTTTACAAGAGTCTATTATGCCTAATGATATAAACCTTGATCATTTATAGAACCTAATTGGACATTTATCTTCATTTTGGCAAATCACGTTTGATCAAAAGGACATGTCCACCCTTGGCCCAAACCACAATAATCCACTATACATTGAAATAATCATTGTGGATCACAAGATCAAGTAGGTTCTTATAGATAATGATTCAAGGCTAAATATCATATCTCTTAAATTGGTGTGAAAATTGGGTTACATGGACAAAGACATTCAGCTAGAGACTATCACAATTAAGGCTTATGATAACACTGAGAGGGACTCATCTAGTATAATTTGGTTATCAGTCATGGTTGAGGCTATTTCTCATCACATGTTATTCCATATTGTGGATATCAAGATTCCTTATAACATACTTTCTTGTCATCTTTATATCCATGATGTACAAGCAATTCCATCTACTCTTTACCAATGCCTTAAGTTTCCCCATGATGGGATCGAGGTTACTATTCCTAATGATCAGTAGCCATACCAATATTTTAAACATCTCAAAGTAGAGTTTCATAATTATAACTATTTATTAGGTTTTGAATTCATTGAAAATAAGAATAAATCCATCATTTCTCATCCATCTCCATCTAATTATATAGACCCTAGTGATCTAGCCTCCACTTCAATTAATCTATTTCCTATAGCTCTAGCCAAGCAGGTGGTTATTAAAGATGCAATCATTTCTAAATATCATCTGAAGGATGTCCTCCATATTAAAATATTACTAATATCCCTAAAAACATTTGGTAGACCTAAAACTTCCCAAAATCCTGATAGACATGATTAGATTTGGAAACCAAAGAAGAAACAACCAAAACCTCTTGTGGTTTTTGTGCCTACAATTACACCAAAGAAATATTGAGAGGCTTTTATCGAGGGAGATTGGTTATATTCTAAGGGCCTTGTGGATAATTTTTAGAATCTAAAGTATCCTATCCCTAACAGGATAATGGATCATCTTAACTATACAAGGAGAGTCCTTTGCCCCCAAGCATAAGGAATTTTAGAGCCCTTATCAACTAGAGTTGTCAATGGGAATCATGGTCTCATATTTAAACCACCAGAGGATGACCACATAATATTTGGTAGTGATTCTTCCAAAGTGACTGGTAAAAAAACTCTTAGCAGTGACGTAACATCCCATTATAGCCTTTTTAATGAGCTTGCTAATTTAGATTTGTTTGATTCAAATGCCATATTAACCATAACACCTATTGGAGATTCTCATCTTGAAGCAAAAACCTATCCTAGTGATACTTCCCTTCTTGAAGTAGGACATTATATATTTACCATTGGTGTTTCCCATCTTGAACCAAACCCTCACTATAACCTATGCCTTTTCCATCCTAAACTCATAGATTGGGATCAACAAAATTCATTCATATGCCTCGATGAGTTTCAAAATGAAGAATCAATTTTAGAATACATGGGCCTATGAGATGCATTCCCCATTTTTGATCATAAATAAGGTTTTTATTTTTCATTGAATCCTTCTACCTACTTTGGAGAGTAGGCAAACTTTCTTGGTCATAATAAAGAACAAACATCAAGATCTTTAGGTGAAAACCTCTTTGAGGCACTTGTTGATTAGGGAAAAAGTAAATAAAAAGATAAGACTTTGAGTGAAAACCTATTTTAGGCACTCCCAAGTGAGAAAGTTTACCCATCCCCTCAGGATGTAAAAAGTCCAACTAGCCCAAGTTTCATAGCTAGTACAAGCATCTCTTCAGAACAACATCAAATATTTGAGCATCTTGCTCTTGAGTTTTTAGAGGTCTTTACCAATTGGCCTTTACTTGAGAAAGTAGATTCTGATTCTTCATATTATCTAGATCTTTAGGAGGAGCAAAAAGGAGATATGGTAGAAGAAGATGAACATGACCATATATTGCCTATAATCCTAGAATAGAGATCCACACTCCTTATGTTTATCTTAGAGCTTCCCTTATTGAAGTATAACTTGAACATATTATATCCATTTTTAAGGCATATATAGACATCTTTGCATGGGCATATTATGACATGCTAGGCATAGATATAGATTTAGTTGTGAATCATCTAGTTGTTTAGCCTGATGCTAAACCAATCAAGTAAAAGTTAAGAAATATGAATCATGCATCACCCTTTTGGTTAAGGCCAAGTTGGAGAAGTTCTTAGGAGCAAACTTTATCAGACCATTGGATTACTTTGAATGGATTTCTAACATAGTCCCAATAATTAAAAAGACCCCAAGTATACGTGTTTATACTTATTTTCATGATATCAACAAGGCATGTTCCAAAGATGATTTTCGTCTACCTAATATTGACATGATTATCGACTCAACTGTTGGGTATGAGATTTTATCCTTAATGGATGGATTTTTTTGGTTACAATAAGATCAAGATAGCCCCTAAAAATCAGCATAAGACTGCATTCAAAACTCTATGGGGAACATTCTAATACCTAGTCATGCCATTTAGTTTGAAGAATGTTGGATCCATATATCAACATGCAATGACTATCATCTTCCATGACATGATGCATGAAATTTTTGAGGACTATGTTGATGATATACTATCAAAATAAAGAACAAAAGTTGGACACCCTAACATTTTATGAAGAATATTTGAGAGGCTTCATGTATATAAAGTTTGCTTGAATCCTAAGAAATGTGTCTTTGGATTCACATCAAAAAAAAATCTAGTGTTCATTATATCACAATGAGGGATTGAAGTCAACCCTATGAAGGTCACCACTATTATGAAAATTCCTCCACCTAACAATCTTAAATAGTTGTGGGGTCTACAAGATAAGATCCAATCTATATGCAAGTTCATTTCTCAACTGGTAGATAAGTGTCACCCATTTACCCATCTCTTAAAGAAAGGGGTGACATTTTAGTGGGATGAAGATTGTTAGATAGCACTTGTAAAGCTTAAAACATACTTGGCCAATCCACCAGTCTTACACCCTCCAACATAAGGAAAGCCACTACTTATTTACATATCAGCCATAGAATATGCATTGAGGGTACTTTTGGCTCAGCATGATGATCATGGTAAGGAACACATAGTTTTATTATTTAAGCTGCACATTGGTAGCCTATGAATATAATTATATGCCTATTGAGAAGGAATGTTTATCTATGGTGTTATCCACTTAGAAATTGTGACATTATATGCTAAATAACAAAACTTTTGTTATCACCAAGGTAGATCCTCTCAAGTTCATCTTATCTAAAGCATCTCTCTAAGGATGCATGGCTAAATAGATTATTATCCTCGATGAGTTTGATATTGAATACTAGAATCAAAAGTCAATCAAAGGGAAAATTCTTGTGGACCAATTTGCAAAAGCTCATATTACATCCACTCAACCTCTCAAATTTTAACTTCCAGATGTTTATATCATAACGATAGAACAAGCATCACAAGAGCCTAAATACTAGACACTCTATTTTGATGGATCCTTCACATCTGAAGGAGCTAGAGTTGGCATATTGTTGATAACACCACAAGGGGATTTGATCCCTAAAGCCTTCAATATATAATTTTAGTGTACAAATAATATGGCCAAATATGAGGCATTGGTTGTAGGGTTCCATCTTGCCATACAATGTGATATTCAAAGCTTAAAAGTCTATGGAGATTCACAACTAATCATAAAACAAAAAAATGATCAATATCAAACAAGAGATGATAAGCTTGTCCCTTACAAGCAAATTGTTGATAACCTTAAAAGACATTTTAAATCCTTACAATTTGAGAAAGTTATATGAGTCAATAATAGGTCTGATAATGCCATGGAAAAAATTGGTTCCATGATTCAAATGCATGATAGTTCTAAAGAGTATTAGTTCCTAATTGAAAATCTTCTTTAGCTAGTGCATATTTTATCAGATTCAGAGAGGATATGCACCATTGCCGATCCTAATATCTCACTTGAGCTACCATGGTACCAAGATTTTTATAACTATTTCCATATCCATTTATTTCCTACCAACCATTCTAATAACCAAAAAAAACTTTTCCTTCATCACCTAACACATTATATCTTCCTTGGAAATATGCTTTATCGAAAAGGCTATGATGGAACACTTCTTCATTATTTATCTTTGAGAGAATCCAAGCTAGCACTAAAGGAGGTTCATGAAGGAATGTGTGGGGCCCATACCAATGGTGTAGTCTTAACAAAGAAACTTCTCAAAAAAAGCTATTATTGGACCAAAATGGAGATAGATGCTTGTAATTATGTAAAAAAATGTGTTCCTTATTAGCAACATGGCAACTTGATACATGCACCTTTCTTACCATTATAGCTGATTACAACACCATGGCCATTCTCAACATGGGGTCTTGATCTCATTGGGAAAATTAACCCAACATATTCAGATGGCCATAATCACATTTTAACTGTAATCAAGTAATTTACCAAGTGGATAGAGGTCATTCCTCTCACTTATGTTACCAAGAAATAAATAGCCAAATTCATTCATTACCATATCATCTATCAATATGGCATCCCAACCCATTTTATATCCAATAATAGAAGATCCTTTGTAAATCAAGATGTGAAAGCTCTTTGTGAAAAATTTAAAATCAATCACAATAAATACACTCCATATAACCTGTAAGGAAACATACAAGCTGAGACATCAAATAAAACCATTCTAGCTATCTTTAAAAATATTGTCAATGATGTTGGCCGTAATTAGCACTTACAACTCTTTCTTGCCCTCTGGGATTATAAAACCAATCATTGCACCCCAACTAGAGATACTCCATACTCCCTTGTTTTTGGCACTAAAGCTATCATCCCAGTCAAGATTAAGATCCTGTCACTAAGAATATCATTAGAGCACATTGAAGATGATGAAGACTATAGAGCCTCACAATTTCAAGAACTAGAACTTCTTCATGATAAGTGTTTGGCTGCCCTAGAAAACTTATAGGCCTATTATAATAGATTATGGATAAGATATAAAAAACACATTATCCCTTGAGAATTTGAGACTGGTGACTTAGTTTTGAAAGAGAACTAGAAGAACATGAATGTTGAACCCAAAAAGAAAGGCAAGTTTTAGCATAATTAGTTAAGACCATACATTGTCATGAAAAACTATGGATCAGGAGCATATCAATTGGATAAACCTAATGGTGAAGAACTTTAGAGCCCATAAACATCATACACCTTAAGAGGTTCTATGCATGGACAACTTTGTGCCATTATCTATAAGACCCCTGACTTGGGGGTAACTTATGCTATCCTAATTTTATCCCACCCCTTTATCTTGCCTTGAATGCATTTTTTACTACCCTGCTCTACTTTTCATGAATCTTGATGATAAAGGCTTTGAAATCTTGGCACTCTAAACACATTCTTCATCCCATTCTAGATTTCTCTCTTCAAGATGCATATCCTTTGTTATGTCTAGGACATGTCATAAGCTTGAACATTTTTTGTCCCTTGACCAATTATGATCTTGATTATGTCTTATAAGCATTATGAACATCTTCAGTAGCAGTTCCATAAATTAGCTCAGCCAAGACAATCTTATGCAGATTTTGATAAGTGAACAACATATATTCTTAGTAAAAGTATTTAGCTACTTTATTTTTTTTATCAAGATCCTCACTCTCACTGATTTGTGAGCATGTGCTATTGTAGCTAGCTTAGCTATCTTATTGGAACCTCTACTCTCAGGATGTGCATCTCCTCAACTAGATGGTCCCACCTTGTGCATATTTTATCCCAAAAACACCAAAAACATTGGAAATGCTTTAAAAATACCAAACACATCAGAAATAATCTACAAAAGAACAAAAACATTGTCTCACACTTTTGTACATTTTTACATTCCTATTCCACCATCCCACAATCTTTCCATTTTGTGAGCAACTATTAAGATTGAACACTCTCATCATTTTGTGAGAAACTCCTAAGATTGAATGCTCTCACTATTTTTTGAGAAATTTTTAAGATTGAACGCTCTTACCATTTTGTAAGCAACTGTTAAGATTGAACATTCTTTCCATTTTACAAGCATAAGAACACTATTTCATCTTATCTTGTCTCATGCACTTACCATTTTACAAGATTATTCTTTCTCATCTCATCAATTTCTTATTTGATAGTCCATTATTTTTTGTTTATCATATCTTCCATATTATTTTATAACATTAATCATGCTGGTATGATCATCATTTTTCTTCTATCCCACTTCTTGGAAGAACTACATTGGCCTAGAGTTCATGTTGGAACATGCATCCATATAACTATGTAGGCAACGTCCACTTGTCTTATACATCTAGAGTTAGCTTAGCCAACCCCTTCCTTTTCTTCTCTTCTCCCATTTCTTCTATCATTTTTCCTCTTTAATTAGGGAACAATTTTCATGTCATTGTTCTTTGTTATGATGTGGTGGAAAGTAATACCTCTGCCACACATACATGAACATTTATCTTTAAACTACACTAATTTGGATTTTGTTTGTGTGTGTTTGTTTGAGTTTTCTTGGTGTTTTGTTGTGATTTTTCACCTCTCCTTTTATTTCTTCTCCTTTATTTTTATTACTTCTTATTCCATTCTTGGTCTTGTGTTTCTTTGTCTTTTTTTTCTATTTGATTTTGCTTCTCTTTTTTGTTCAAGAATGCCTTGATGATCCACATGGATCTTGATTATTCATATCTTGGTCTCATGTCATTAAGATGTTCTTGACTTTTATTTTTAAAAATTTTTGTTCCTACTTAAGTCTTGATGGATCATATCTTGATTCCAAGTTAGGTTCATTTATGTTTATCTTTTTCTTTGTTTTTGCTTGTTTGCTTAAATGCAAATCGTAGTAACTCTAGTTTTGGTCATTATTTCACCATTATCCTTAGTTATAGATATTCAAATTTGAACTGGCTCAGCACAATTGGAATCATATGTCATTCTAAGTTATTCATACTTATGATGTCAAATTTATTTTACTATATAAAGCACTTTGTGCTCAGGTCTCAAAGTCTTAACATCAACATCAACTCTGATGAATAATTCTCAAGAACACTTTGCAAAACCTAGGATCATGATATGGAATTAGGCTTCTAAGTAGCATGCATTTTAGGATTATTTTCTATTCTTAGAGGTGCATCTCTTCACATACATTTTTAGTCTAATCAAATTTTGGTCATTTTTCATCATTCCTCATTCCATTCTCTCCCAAACTTGGGTGAACTACATTGGCCTAAAGTTTATGTTGGAACATGAGTCCATGGAACTATGTAGGTAGTGTTCAATTTCTATTGAGGTCAGATTAGCTATCTTCACTCTTATTTTCATCTCACTCACCACTTTATGTATTCTCATATGTTTGGTTTTATATGGCTTTCTAAGCCATTACACCATCGCATGTATGTTTACACTCGCTCACTTTAACCTATCTTTTTGGTTATATCCTTGAGCTATTTTTCTTACCAATTACCCATGATGGGGTACAACATCTGAACACCATCTAAATAAAATCAAATTTATAAGGGTAAGTAATTATTTATTCTTTATCAATGATCAAGATTCACCCTACTAGGGAAAAACTATTTTATCACAATCAAATCTACTCTACTAGAGTACTTATTATATTCTCTTTAGAGACACTATTCTAGTGGTGCTTCCCTTCCTAAAGTAGAATGTTATCCCTTTTCCTCTAATTCCAATCTCTCCACATTAAATCCCATGATGGAAATATTTTAGTGTGCAAATTATCTTAGGATTGATCAATGTCATAAGCATGCATCTTGTACTCTAAAATTGGGTACATTTACAGTGTGTCCCTTACATTTATGGATTATATCTTTCCCATTACCCCCATCTCTAGGGCCTATTATACCTCTAATTATATTTTGATCATTTATGGTAATCATGTGTACAAGAATTAACACATCTGGATGTGATCTATTCCATGGGTTAATCTCTCACTTTTTCTCTCTTTTCAAGAGTCCATCCTTCTCTTTCATACTAGTATGTCCTATCAAGGGGGCATCATGGGTATGTTCCAATTCTTTTTTAACAATTCTTTTATTTGAAAAGATGTTGCTTCACCTGAATATCTTTCTATGCCTTCTCAAATAGGGGAAAATGTATACATTTAATTCTTAACACCATCTATGTTGAAATTGTCAATCTTACTTGAATTGCACTCAAATGCACATTTTAGGTTAAAATCCATAAAATGTGTTAAATTTTTGTCATTTATAAGTGCCATTTTAGGTCAAAGTATCCCTAAATATGGCAATGCATTTTATGGGCTAGCTAACTTTGATCAAATCAGTTCAAGTCAAAATGACCATTTCACCATTTGGTGCTCTGGATCACTCTTTTTTTCTAATTTATTGGTACACATCATGTACCTTTATTATTTTATTTTGTAAACATCCTAAATGGGAATATGGTTCCAATGCATCTAATGTCACCTTCTAATTCATCTCTAGTCAAATTGCAACCTAGTAATATGACTTTCTGACCATTTTGATTAATCAAGGGACAATTTTCAAATAAATTTCACAAATGTTGATTAACCTTATTTAAGGATAATTAATCCAAATCAAGGTATTAAGTGGATTTTCCATGAGAGTTTTTAAATATTTCCTTTTAAAAATTGATTCTTATTAGCTGCATCACCTAGTGACATCATCTATGGGGTGGCATCCATCAAGCCATAAGTGCATAAAATATCAAGATTGTGGGTCACCCATGCCCCTTCAATGCCTCACATGCCTCTTTAATGTTTATTTATCTTGATGATATTTACGGATTTAATTCCAAATATTAGGATTATCTTCAACCACACATCTTAATCTTTAGATGGATGGTTTAGGTTGATCCTCACCAATCTCAAAAATATATAAATAGAGAGGCTATGGACATCATTTCCAAGCTATTTTGGTGCAAGGTTATTATGCTCAAATATCTCCAAAGCTTTAACATTGCAAAGTTATAATGATAAATTACTTTCACAAAGCTTCATTAATAGGCTAGTTTAGTGGTTTACAATCAAGAGCCTAGGTTTTATGGAGTCTTCTTGAGGCATTGGAAGAGCTTACCACCATTGTTGACAAAGACAAAGATGCTTAATCAAGGGAGAACATGTTTTTGAGCCACATGGGTATGGTGAATCCATTTGGGAAGGTAATATGGTATTTATTTATTTCATTTGTTTATTACTATCCTTTATAATTCCTATAGGAATATATAGGATTGGTTAGTTAGTTCTTTATTCATGTTTCATGGTTTATGGACTAATGCTTGACTAACTTGCTTTGTAATCCTCTCTATAGATACTACCAAAATTTTAACTACCTTAACCTTGGTGTTGTTCCTCCAAACCTTTCAAGGAATACTTAAACATATTTTGTTTAGAGTACCTCTTGTTACATCATACTATGGGGAATCCTTTATAAATGTGGATTTGATGTCCTCCTTATTCATTGTCTACATAGTCATGAATCTTCCCATGCTATCAAGGAAACACAAGACAAAATCTACGAGGGATATTTTAGTGGCCTAACTATCACTAAATATATCTTTTTCCTTGGCTATTATTGGCCCACCCTCAATCAATATTTTTATGATTATACAAACAAGTGTGTTAAATATCAACATCTTGATAATTTACATCATGTACTAGCCCATGGCCTTCATGTGCCTAAAGACTATTGGCCTTTATCACAATAGGGTATCAATGTTATTTGGGAAATAAATTCTCATTCTTCACAATGATACCAATTTATCATTACTACCACTGAATATTTCACCAAGTGGGTGGAAGCCATCCATTTTATCTCCATCAAAGCTAAAAATATTATCGATTTCATCAATCACCATATCATCTACCACTTTAATTTTCCCCATAAGATCATCACCGATAATGGAAAATATTTTAAAAAAAAAATTACAAGCTCTTTTTTATGCTTTTGACATTAAATTAAGATTATCTTTGAACTATCATCCACAAGAAAATGGATAAGTAGAAGCCTCTAACAAAATCGTAAACAAAATATTAACCAAAGTAGTGAGTGCTTCAGGTCAAGATTATAATTTTCATATCCCTTTCAAATTGTGGGCCTATTATACTATCATTCAAACTTCTATGGGTGCCACATCTTTCTCTCTTGTCTTTGGAGTAGAGACAATCTTGCCCCTTGAAGTCTAGATTCCTTCTCTTTGCATATCTTTGCATGACATCATTTTTGAAAGTTATTATCATCAAGAATGCCTTACACATCTTTAAATACTTGATGAACATCACCTCATGGAACTTAATCATCTTCATGTCTATCAAGAATAAATCAAAAGTGCTTACAAAAAACACCTAAAATAATGATAATTCAATATCAGAGACCTCATCTTTAAGGAAAACCAACATGTAATTAATATGGAGAAAAACAAAAAAGGTAAGTTTGCTTTCAATTGGCTTGGACCCTACATCATAACCCATAATTATAATTTTTCTTCTCTCAAATGCAAACCAAAACCTAAGCCTCTCAACACTTCACATCTATGTCATTTTTATTGTTAAAGAAGGGTTAAATTAACCTTTGTGTCTAACTTAAGCTCAACCCTTGGTCTATGATATTTTCACTTTCCTTATGCCTTCACCTTATTCCTCATAGGAACAATTGATTATAATTGATTAGGACCATGTGATTATCCATCATAGTTACAACTTAATCCTAAGTATGGATACCACAACTCTACCCATGGCATGGTTCTCATGGATACTTTTCATCTCTAATCAGATGGAATCCCATGATTAGTCATTTTTTAAACCATTTATCCTCATACATCATTAACCTTTCATGCTAAAATTCTTGCCTCCATAAAGGTAGACCTCTAAACCCAAATATACTTATCCCTATCTAAACCAAGCATTATAAATCAAATCATGATACCCAAATATCACTTGGGTTAACATCCCTAGCATTACAAATCACTCCCTTGAAGGACAGTTGCAAAAAACATGACTAATTTAAAAATAGATTACTCCCTTGAAGGATAGCTATAAAAATATAACTTTAGACCATTCCCTTGAAGGATGGATAAGATAAATTTATTAAAGTAATCATTTGAATATACATACATCGATCAGCTTCACCCCTTTTATATAAAATAACAAAAGATGAAAAATGGGCCCTATATCAAAATCAAAGTGAGTTATCCCATATGGGCTATAATTGACTCTTTCATATGGAATTAGTAAACTTCCCATATCAATCAATCTACACATTATATTAAGGCATGGAATTGTCTATTAGGGTTATTAAATCACCTAGAGAAGGGGTAAGCTAACCCACATTAGGTTCCTATCTTACCCATTTCCTATTCAATCATCTACCTATTACCTACTCTCCCTTCTTAAACACTCTAAAATAAAGGGACTGTGAGTTTACTCAACACAAAGTGAACCTGATACCTTCTTTTTCAATCAAAGCATGCTAATGCAAAGCATTTAAAAGGCTTACTTTCATTATTCCAATCCATCTTCATATTTTTTTAGATCCTTATCAATGAACACATCATGTATTTCTTACCTTCACCTTATTAGTTCATGAAGACATGTGTCTCATGATTCTCATATCTTTTCTACATTTCATGTTCTATCTACACCTACTTTATGTGCTTTTATTATATTTATATCATCAAAATTCAAAACATCATTTTCATCACAACACTAATCCATATACCTCACAACATTATGAGCAATATCCCATCTATGCACCCAAACATCATATGTATCATAAGCTACATCATCCAAATAAATAATCAAAACCATCATATATATCTTTATGAATAAACACATCATCCCTAATATATACATAAAACATTACTAAAACTATCAACATATCAAATTCAAATGTCTAAACATAAAAAAAAATTAATTCTTTTATCTCATCATCCATAATCTATACCTATCAAAACATAAGACACACCATATTGTCTATCCTCATGTATACACATCTCATCTCATAAAGAATGGGGCATGGGAATCCTACCATTCATAAACCTTAAAACACACATCATACACATTAATAAATATCAAAACTCATGAGCTAAATATAATCCACATATCCATAATCCTATCCATAAATCACATCATGTCAATAAAACCACATAAACCATGTCATATACATCATAAGCAATTATCCCTACACAACATCATAACTATGAACTAATAACCATGTCATATCTATAAACAATGTCATCATTATTTTTACTATCAACATATATACATCAAATAGTCTATCTAAAATAGAAAGTCACCATGATCACATATACATAGAATCATCTATCTCATATCCATAATCACATCATGAAATATATCATTATATGACCAAACTCACATCTTTGATCATATATATATATATATATATATATATATATATATATATATATATATATATATATATATATATATATATATTATATCCATCTAATGAACAAAGCATATACATCTATGAGAAACATCCCTCGTAGCATAATCAAATTAATCATCACATATCTAAAATCATACATACTTACGCTCATGTCATCATTTATAAAACAACATCATCAAAACATCACATGAACCAAATGTGAGCAACAACAATCAACCCACATATCCTCTCATGATCAAAAATCCATATATCATCATAATCATAATTACATAATCAAATACACATCATAAAACATTTATAAATAGCATAACATAATCATCATGTCATGTGTCAACATGTCATCAATATAATTAAATTTCATCAACATAATCAACATATAATAATTATATATATCAATAAGGAAATACATGTCATAATGTATCCATGTCTCTCTCTCATATCCATCTCACATCATCAACATGTAGGCTAGTATCAAAATCTAAAACATATCCATCATATAATCTCATTTGTCAACCCCCTGGGGCACCACTCCCACTGATTTCATCTACACCTAAAACTACACTACCATATGGTGGTGACCCCCTTGATATCCCCGTCTACCCTAATATTCAGGCCCACTATCTTGAAGTAGCTATAGATAGACCCCCTACCAAGTTTTCCCTATACTCTCCATATCTCATCTCTAATGTCAACTTCATCAACACTATCACCTCATAATATCTTATCTCTTCAATGATGGATAAGTATCATGTCCTCAAAATTGTGTCAGGTGGTCCTCTTACTACTGTTACAGCCACTCTTGACCTTTATCTCAATGAATCTCTCTCCTATATCACCAACCCAAAAGAGATCATTGTTTGATCTCACTCTCTAGTCAAGGTGGCCACTTGACCTTGTAACATAGCCACCTATCCTTGAAAACTAGTAATTTTGGCTTATGCCACTACTAGTGCTATAGCTACCTATCCATCCTATGCAGGTGCCCCCATAGGATCCACATCCATGGGTCATTTTCCCCCATCAACCCATCCAAAATTGACCAATACATATATAGTTTAGTACCATGTTGTGTACCCATCCATAATCCTTACATCATCAATGATGGATCTAGCTAGTAACTCCTCATAGTTTAGTATAACATCCTAAAGCTATGGATCTAGGAGCTAAAACTCAGCATCCTCCCTCCTATATCTAGGGACATCTGATGGGATCCATTACATCAATCCAAACTATATATACACTTTATAAAATGGGATAAGCTCCATCTCCCCATCTTGTTTCCCATAAATTTAGTGCCATATTTATAGGGATAATGTGTGGTAGTTAAACCTTTGCCACCTTACTATGTCACCAGCTACCAAACCCTCCAAGGCATCCTGAAACCACTCAATATCTTAACTACCACCACCTACACCTATCAATGTATAGTCACCTCTCCATTTAGTAAAACCCATTGGAAATGTCTCTTGGATAAATCCATCCCAAGGTTCCCCCATGGGTCTCCATACCCTAATATAATCATACACCCCTATAGTTGAATCCACTTGAGTGAAATTGAGCATGTACCTAATCTACCCTATACATCAAATCCATATGATATTTGATATCCTCACTCTCTACATGGTATATTAGATCCCTATGAATAGGTAGTCATGTGATACACTAGATGTCCTTTAGAATAATCATCATCTCCCCCATCAATAATAAAAATGTGTTTATGACCAAGTCACATCTCTTAATGAGGGCCACAATCATAACTGCATCTCATGGTAGGTGTTGGTAATGAATCATCATGCCTAATTTGACTGTCTCCATATGTATCCAATCCTTCATGGTCATCACATCTTGTACCTCGATAAATATCTAAGGGACCCAGTCCCTCATTTGAATCTGATCATGTACTTGCATAATAATCACATTAGTAATGCATGCTTAATTTTCCATATCCAACTAAGTATTACCCTACACCTACCTTTTTTAACCTATTATGACTAAACCTAATTACATCTACCCTACTTGCATCTATCAAAAATCTTGCAATAACCTATACCCCTCTCTAATGCCTACATAAACATATCACTTATATCCATGCTTAAACCCATTATTACCTCTTCATCTAACCCCACATCCTATCTAAAACTTTTCACATACACTTTCCCCCCTTATAACCATCTCTTCAACACTTTACCACACTTTATCAAACATTCATTTCCATTTACACCACACAGAAACCTAAACCTTATACCCTACACCCTTCAAATCACATACCTTTCACCACCTCTTCACCCTTTTTGAACATGGCTTCTCCAGCCATAAGCACTTTACTAACCCCTAAATAAATAAAACTTCAAACACACTTTATATAATATAAAAATTTACAAACTTATATAAATTTATATACTAACCTCCCTTTAGTAGATCAACCCCTGATAGTTTATTGAACTATCGATGGTCCCTTTAGGACCTTTTACCCTAGGAATCAATCACTAATGATTGATTTGAACCATCGATGGTCACTTTGTGTGACCATCGATGGCATAACTCAAACCCTAAACCTCCCAACACCTCTCCAAAACCACCTAAACCTCCAAAACTCCTCTATCTAACCTTATTCCAACCTACATATCTACTCAACCCACCCTTCACATCTCACTTTCATGCATGAATTTTCCCCAAATCCATATGAACCTACACTATGGTATCATTTATTCTAATAAATAATTCCAAAACCTACCCAAATCATTCACTACTAACTACAAATTAACTTACAACTAACCAATTACACTATGCTATCAATTTCAAGATAAGTCCTACCTCATTCCATGATTGTTAGCATGGTCAGAGCCCTCATACTACTACCCAACTACATCCTCATCCACCCTCCATCGATCCATGATTAGTCTACCTTGCCCACACAATCCACTAATCAATCAACTCCACCTTAGCAATCTCACCCAAAATAGACAAAATGCATAAATGACCTAGAGCATAACATGCCAAAAGTCAAATGGTAAAAATGAAATTATGTTTTACTTTTTAATTTTTATATTTTAGGGTTTCTTCTTGGTCATTGATGGTCAAGGTGATCATCGATGGTTGACCTAGGGGAAAACCCTAACTTTTGATGGGTAGGATCCCCCACCTTCTTTTCAAAAACTTTCAATGCACCCTACCTCATTGCTAACCTTTTGAGAGATCACCTGCTCTCCATCAAATCAATATTGGACCTATCAAAGATTACCCTTCTCTAACCAACACATCTGACCACATCTACCTTGATTTTAGCTATTTTGACCTAAAAATTTGCATATTTTATGATGACCTTACCTTGATCATTTTGATCATATTAACTAACCTTTCCAAGTTGAAATTTTGAACTTTACACCATCTCATGCATGACCAGACCATTTATGTTGTTTTGTGGGAGAACTTCCTACCTTGAATACTTGTGGACTATACCAACCCTATCTCGATGACTTGATATGAATAACTTGATCAAATATGACCTATGTTATAGACTGGTTACCATATCATATGTATCCCTAAAACTTGACCTTATTTTTATCAACTTTGGAAACTTTAGTTTTTATGTCATCTTGACTACCACAATTAGTCACAATTTGTGTGCTTATTTTCATTTCAAATACCCAACCCTTTTATGCCACCTACCTCATGAATCACCATTTACCACTTTATCAAACCTCAACCCATTTTTTTTTACCTCATCTGCTCTTGGTTTGAGGGTGAACACCTCCTCCCATACTCAGGGTAACCTAACCTTGACCAATTTTTTTTTTGTTTTGTTTTACATCTTGTTAATTCAAATCCACATAATAAAAAAGGGAGAAAATGTCAACTCTCAAAAACTACATAGTTTTAGATGTCAAAATGCTTGGAACCCCTACCCGACTCTAAGGTTAGTTGACCACCTATTTGAATTAGCCTATTTATTAATTTCCTAACTTAACATTTTAAATCACCCTTTTTTAACCCATTTTCCTCTAGAACCTCAATTTTTGATGGTTAACCTAACCATCAATAGTTAGTTTGACTATTGATGATTAGGTCTCCAAGCCTGCTTTAAAAGCATTACCAATTGTACAAGATAAGCATGTCACATTTATCAACTTCCATTTTTTGATGCAAACCATCTTTAAATCATTTTAAATATCAACTTTCTTCTCTACCCAATTAGTAACTTCCCCTTACACATTTAGTAACTTTATCCTATAAAAGGACAGAAATAGGAAAAGAAAAGGATCTAGAAATCTAGTAATTTGCATCCAAGCTATCTTGTATCCAAGTATCCAACATCCATTCAACAAGAAAGTAACATCAATGAAGAGCCAAACCTTTATCAAAATCACTTTCAAAGGCCAAAGTATTGTTACTCTATCCAAATTACTTTAGCCTTCTACCACTAAGTTACAGGTATCTCTTTCTTGTTTTATTTGATTTATATTCCATTTATAACCTCCATGCCCTATTAGACCCATCAATATCTTATTTTATAATCTCTTGATCCATAAAAAACCTCTATTTTCCCAGTTACCTAATCTATAATATTTTATCTGATCATTTCTAGAATCACATAGGTAACCACCGATGGCTAGCTCAACCATCGATGGTCACCTCAACCATTAATGGTTACCCAACCACCAAATATTAACCCCAATCATTGATGGTCTCTATGGTATAAAATAAAAATTTATTTTCACCCGTTTTACCCCAACCAAACCTTATTTTTTGTGATCCTTCTTATTTATAGAGACTTTCTTGATTTACTGAACTTGACCCCAACTATCTTAGCATGAATATTGACCCACTTTTTCTATATTTAGTCATTTTGTTTAACAATAAATTTATTTTCATCTCATCTTACATGTATTTAATTTCTATTTATTGAATTCAAGTTTCCTTTCTTTTCATTTATATCAAATTAATTTCTATAAATAGTGGATTGACAACCTCCTAACAAGCATATGCTTCTTAGATCTAGCTCACATTAGGTAGTCCACTCAACCATACATTTAATAACCCCTTTTTCTAGTGTCTTTATTAACTACAAGTTATTCCTTATGAGCTAAAAAGGAGTTCTCACCATCATCTGGATCATGCACATACTTTACTAAGTATTTTTTTACACACCTTATTACTAGTTTCATTACTTCCTTATAAATTAAGAAATGAGTAAAAATTAATCTAAAATAAGAGTCCAGAATTGGCATAATGTGTGTAAACAACTAAATTTCATTTAGTGTTAAAATGAACCTTTTTATTTTAATCATTTTTCTTAATTTAATAATTAACATTTCTTCCTAAAATCAATTAATTGATTTATTCAAATACTTTTGAAAAAGTTAATTATGCACATTTTATTCTTTATTTTAATTATTTAATTCATTAATTTAATAATTCAAAATTATCTCACTTTTCTCTCCCTCATCCCAACCAAATCTATGAAAACCTCCACTTCTTATGACTCCTCCACTGAGTTGTCAATCCATTTTGACTAAGTCTGCTAACCAAACCCTCCTTTTTCTCACCTAGTTGAAATAGTCTCCATCCTCATGGATGAATACTCATCCTCAACTATTGATCATTTAGAACCTTGAAAAAGTGTAATTTATCCTCCATTGTCAGATCTTAATCTAGGATTCTATAAATAATCTTGAGAATCCTCATTTTCAAGAAACATAAATCTTGAGAAATAACAATCAAAATCAAGCAAATCATAATCAAATCTTGCATCCAGAGTGAGTCAAAGTAAATATTTTGTATCTAAACACTATTTATTTTACCTTTGCATTAGAGGAGTGAACATCACATTTTGATAGAGAAAATTGGATCCAAATTGCAATGGAGGATTCTTGTGTCTAAAATGTGAAAGTTTTTTTATTGTTGTTTCTTGCATTTGTTGTTGTAACTCTACTAGAATTTAGCTTATAATAGACTTCTTATTTGTCTTTGCACTTTTTAATTCATACATTTTTGGCATGCTCGGTGGGACCTACCCATGTCTTTTAATCTTTTTTTTCTTTTCGTTTATCTCTTGCATTTAATCTCAATTGTTTTTGAGTTGGTATGGACTACAAGTTGTTATCTTGGATTTCATGTTCAATTATATGTTTTTATTATGTAATAATGATTTCAGAGCACATTTTGGCAATTTTATTAGACCAAACAACATTTTTGTTACATTTTATGCATTTTTTGTGATTTTTTCTATATTTTCTAGGTAAATAATGATTTTATACCAGAATAATGATTTTGTCAGACAACATAGATATCATTATACTTTACAATGATTTCATGTTTTTTTGTAGTAATTTTGTCATTTTGAGTAGCAATTTCATGTTTTTTGTAGCAATTTTGTCATTTGATGTAGCAATATCATATTTCTCTATATAATTTTTGTCAAACAACAATTTTATTTTTTTATGCAGTGATTTCATTGAGCATTATAGTGATATTGTTTATGTACACCTTTTCTATTTTTTATCTTTTTCCCATGTGATCATTTTGGAATTTCTCTTTTCTAACTTAACTATGTAACAACGATTTTGGCACAGAGGTTTGTTTTTTGTGTGTTTTTCATTTTTTTTCATTTATTTTTTACAAGTTATCTTATTTTATAGCCCAAACAAAACAAACTAACACCTTGTTTTAAAAACACTGGTCAAAGGTAAATTGAAAAAAATTAAAGAATCAAACCAACTTTCTTTTTCATTTGTTTTCACTATTTTTTTTTATTTTCAGCCTTTGACATTCCTAGTAAATAAATCACACTTTATTTTCTATGGAGTGAATTTGTTTGTTATTTTTGTATTATTATTTGGTTAAAAGGTTGTGTATTCTCTTTCCTTAGCATCATTCTGGTGATGATACCTAAAAATAAAAAATAATCTTGTAACTTATCTACTACCCTAGTTGATCTTACATATGCTCTTTCCTTGGCATCATACTAGTGATGATACCTAAAAATAAGAAACAGGTATTAACTCTTTATTTTTATTTTATTAGGGGATATATTGATCATGGATTTCACCACCATGTAATAGGCCAAACCCTATTTATAGTGGATTATATAAATCAATACCTAGCTATTTCAATTGCCTAAGTGATTATGTATTTTAAGCACACTTTGAAGTGGCTTTCATGCTATAATACCCAATGTTTCAATAGCAAAATAAAGATCTGATATTATTGATTTTCAACACACTAAGACCCCTATGGTTATATTGGGCACTTTTGGATAAGACCTAATAGTGTGTATTCTCATATCAATCTCTTCCATGATATTATTCCCCTTAAATAAGCTCATGTATACCTTAATCCTAGGATTGCCTCTTTGTTGTTCAACTTCGGTGCATTATTTAGTAGTTAACACCAAGAAGTTACTTTCCCCACACCCTCAAAATTAGACTCAATGGGCCATGGGCATGGTAGGATCCTCTATGATTAGTGCCTTGAAATATTAGGCCACAGCTAAGAACATGGATGAGTAAGTGACAACAAAAAGCCCAATATTTGTTAAATAACCTTTTGCCTAATTTTTATCCCTTTTAATGCAATTTATTATTTATTTATAATATAAATTATTTGTTTTTTCCCTATGATTTACCACATGCTAAAATCCCTTACTTTGAAAACTATTTCTTTTCAAAAATTCACATCCTTAAACGTAATTGGTTCAAAATTTAAACCTTTTTAGTCAAATTGTTGGTTTATTGTAATTTCAAATTGTCCTTATTTATTCAAAAATATTTTCTTCTTTATTTTCAAAAACATTCCTATTACATGTCAAATTTCCATGTTAAATCCTCATGCAAGGGAAGAGCTTTTTGATAATGACCCCTTTCGATCAAGAGCATCATGTAGAGATACATGAAATCACTAAACACAAAGATGAGAAGGGAGATCCCTATAAAGATGAAGATATCCCCAAAGATACCCAACCTCCACCATCCCTAAATGAGTATATCATGTTTAATAAAAATTAAGTACTACTTTGGGTTTTGGGTTTTGGTGCCAAATTCCCTATTGATTTTGATGTGCATAACTTGTAATACCTCATTGAAAGTAAAGAGCCTTATCCTAATAATTTTAATCAATAAAATATCCAAATCTCTTTAGAAGGTAGTAATGACCTCAATACTTCTTCATGGAGTCATCCCCAAGTCTCCCAAGATAAAGGGAAAACCATCTCACGTGAAGAGTCATCCTAAGCTAGCCATGGGTTTTTTGCTAAAATCCATGCAAATAATAATTTCTAAGCTATTTTGGTGCAAAGTTATAATGAATAAATGATTCCAAAATCCATTTAAATTAGTTTTACCATGAAAAATTTATTCCAAGCAAAGCCAAAGCCACAAGATGCTAAGGAGAAGAGGAGATAGCCAAGCCTCCTTTCATGAAGACTTCATGAGCACAAACTGAGTAATCCACTACAACAAGAATTTTGGAGCATCCAAGGAAGGTAAAAGAATGTTTCTTTTGAATTTTAGTTGTGTTTTACGCATGTTTTCTAACTAATCTTTCCCTAGTGTCTAGGATTAGAGATGTTATGCTAGTTAGTGTATTTATTTCATTTTGTTTTTTATTTAAAACTAACACAATACTAACCATCATCTCTTGAGTCAAATTCCTAGTTCACATAATGGCACATCTAATAGGACTCAATAAATCCCACACATGAAGAAGATCATTCTAAAAATTTAAAATCTTCATTTGGATCATTAAAAATTTTACAATTTGATTTTCTAACTTTGTTTTGCCATTTTTCTTTGTCATGGGTTTACACAGTAACCATCACCGGTTGAACTAAAAATCATTAATCTATATAACCATCATCAATTAAGTTAGTAAAATTGACGTTGGTCTACATAACCATCATTATTTAGTAAAACCATCATTATTATACATAAAATTCATTGTCAATGGTTAGTGTAACTGATGATGGTCACTGTGTTTTTTTACACAAACTTGAGAGCTCATTTTTCTAAGTTGGTTGTTTCATCTTCAAAAGTGCTTCTAAGATAAACATCTTGATAACATTTTTTTTTAGGTTTTACTTAAAAAGTCATCAATTAATTCTTAAATATATCTTTTAAAAATTATTTTAGGGTGTTTTAAAATGAATCAAACTCTTCATTTTGGTGCTTAAAATAAAATCATTTAGGGTGTTATTTCTTAAATCTTGTAGTTAGCTTTTAAAGTTAAAAATTAAGACTGAGGGGTCAAATGAACACCACCAAATATTTCATTTGGGCTTAAAATTGAACACACTTATCATTTTTTCCTTCAATGGTTGTTTGATCTAGTTTTGTTTAGTAAAGAGAGGGGTGTTCCATGTATGGTCTTCCATTTGTCCCCTTTAGGGAACCCTTAGAATCAAAAGTGCCATTCCTATTGTAAAAATAATAATCCAAGTCTTATAAAGAATGTCATATTAAGCACTCCCCAAAAACTTGTCAAAGTTTGGGTGACTTTGAAAATGAACCTAAAGTCTTTCTATTAGTATTTTATTTTCATGCAAACTTGTCTTACGAGGGGGATGTCATTACCTCCCACAAGTTTTTTAGGGAAGCTTTGACCCAAGGTTTCATCTCCTATAATTGAATTTATTTATCTCCATATTAGAGTTACACATGGGACATAGTGACACTTTGGACATCACACTACACTAAGTGAATATTAGGATGTGGTGGTTGAAAAAAGGACTAGACCTTTTTGCAACAAGACAATTGATATAGACCTAAAATCTATGCTTTCTTTTGCATTATTTGACATGAAAGTCATTATGAAATTGATTCCCCTAAAACATTTAGAAACTTATATATCTTAGACAAATCCCCACTTGCTATGGAATTATTGATGGTGCAAGGTGTGCCTTAAGGTCCATGTCATAGTACTTTCATTTGAGAGAAGGAGGGGGTGTAAAAACCCTACTATATAATGCACATTTACTTTTTAATGAACACTTAAAATACTCTCAAATGGTGTATATTGATGTATTCCAACAATACCAAGAAATCTTGTCAGTTTAGGATCTAAGAGTGATTAATTAGTTGTTTTTGTCCTAGGTTAAAAGTCTTATTTGGAATCAAAACTTGGTGTAAATAAACAATGCAATCCAAACACATGGTCCCCAATTTTGTTTGAACAAGGTAGTGTTATGCTGTCAAATTTGTAAGAAATCATCAATTTTCCTTGTTTAAATTCATTAAAACTTGGAGTCATATCATCCACTTTGGTACAGTTATGCTACCCAATTGAGTTTAGACCTTTGTCAAAAAATTTAAAGTCTTTCATTTATAATCTAAATTATAAATTGCACCTTTATAAGTTCATAGGGTTGATGTGTTAAGTGGGTTCACCATTTGCACTAAACTTGAGGGAACTTAGGTTCAATTTCCAATTTGGGTTGAAGGTTATTTAAGACTCATGATCATTATCACCACTTGATAGACTTTAGTCATTTTGTGTTAAACACTTTCACTTTGAGTCTATGCACCACAAAATTTTGAGTCAATAAAGGTAGTGTTATGCTATCAAATTTGTTAGAAATTATCTTTGCCTTAGAGAGTTTTTGAAATAAGCATTTTGTCACATCTTTTGGGTAGTCTATTACTATTATGCTACCCAAAACATTT
Organism: Torreya grandis; assembly: GCA_037957365.1. Taxonomy (NCBI): domain Eukaryota; kingdom Viridiplantae; phylum Streptophyta; class Pinopsida; order Cupressales; family Taxaceae; genus Torreya; species Torreya grandis. The sequence goes on from JARHVA010000139.1 coordinate 4,701,191, forward strand.
TAGATAATGTTTCATAGGCCCTCTTTCATAGAGTTCAAATTTATTCCTACATCTTCAAACTAATCCGAGTATACCTTTGTGAACATTTTTCTAGCATAATTACTCTATTCACTTTTTGTCTATCTTATTTGTCAAAAGAACCAAGTTTTATACCATTATTTGTGAGAAAATAAACTATCTCTAAAGTGCCTTTTGTTTCATACCTTATACCTATTTGATCGAGTCTATGTCTAAGAATCAAATTCCTAATGTTTGTTATAAGTGTTTCAAAACTATTAGATTAAAAATTTCATCTATTTTAAAGTCTGGCTTTTGACACCATTTGCCCAAGTGTCCTAGTGTATGCCTAGTTTGAGCCTAGATTTTGATGCCACATTTGGCCAAAAGGCCTAGAAACTTTTACTTTTCCTAGATTAGACTGATTTGAAATACTTCAACCTTAGAGTTTGGCATTTTTATTTTTTGTTCATTTACTTAATCTAGTTGTGTAAGACATGTAATGTTAGATAATTAATGTTAGCTTGTGTTATCACAAATCTTTGCATAAAACTTTTTGATCCTCTTGACAAATCTAGACCAAGTTTGAACATCAACTTTTAGACATTATCTTTTTAGATTTTTTATAACTCTTTGACATTTTATTGTAAAAACATTTACTATGGATCCCAACATGTATTCCTACACTCGTAGTGGAATCATGTACAATCCAGGGATTAGTAATATGGTTGCATAGGAAGAAATGGTGCAAGACCCCTATGTAGATAATATTGATTATGAGATGGATCTATGTCCCTCTTATAATACTCAATTAGAGTAACAAACCAAAATCCATTAGCTAATTATTTGTTTAATACACCACCTTATTTAGAACAAGACAAAGAACAAATTGCACAATACCTAGCTATAATACCCACAATTGATGAACCAGTTATTCAACAATCATGCTCTAATAATATGCCTTCCATGTATAATTCATTTTTATTTGAGCATCATTTATTAGAGAAAAAAGATGAAATTTTGGTTAGATCCATGGAGGTAGGGGCCAATTTTCTAGTAGACTTCCCCCATGAGAATTTGCCAAGCCTAGTAAGAATGCCCCACAAAATAATTTATGATCAATCGGTTTCTTATATCAATCCTTTGGATATAGTCCAAACAATGTATTAGGACCCTAATATGCCTAATAGAGGCAAAAACCTCATGGAATACCACTTTAACCAAATGTAGATGACATATCAAACCTACTTGAATCTAGCATACAATTTTAATCAAATGACCATGGTGAGCAAACATCTTATTGACTTAGTTCCTTCAATAAAAGTTAACTAGTCATGAAAATTAGACTTTAGATCCATTCATGCAAAACACTTTGATAGGAAACTTGCTACATATTCCCATTATTAAAGAAGTGTCTTCTACTTCTATGTATAATAATGATAAAAATATAGTGGATAATGCACAAACAACATCTAATCCAAATCAAAGTGGTACTAATACAAAAATAACTAGTCAACAACATGTGCCTATAGTTAATACCATGAGTGGATCATCATACCAAATAATAGGAAATTTTGCACCCCAAAATTTGCCACCTGCTTCCCAACCTCAACCAGTTGCTTCATCAAGTGTGCAACCAATAAGATTAGGTAGTCAACCAGCAACCAATATCATGCCTCAACAATAGAATGTGATGAATCCTACTCTTATTCAATAAGGGATGAGTATTATTACACAATAATAGGCATAATATAGTGTACCAATGCAATAAGGGATGAATATATTACCACCTCATCAACCAAAAACTAATGTTTCACCTCATGAAGTAGTGAGAATATACCACTTCAGTCACAGACCAATGTATCAATCCAAAACCAAATGATGACTAGACAATAATGTGTAAATATTATTTAGTGCTAGATGCTAAATCTTTGACATGATTTCACTTCCTAACAAGGATTCATGAAATAAGGAGGCTCCTATATTTCTCAAATACCTACTAGATAACAATCAATTTAAAATGTGCCACAAGTTCAGAGACAAGGTCTTGGTTCACAAGTTCCCACTCAACATCCAGGTTCAATTAGTTGGTATCATGTCCCTTTTCAACTATAAAAATCATAGTATAGTTATATCCCTCCATATCAACCACAAAATCCTCCAAGTCAAACCTTCATAGCCAATCTAAACTAGAATATCACACAACCAAATATGCAATTTCAAGTACATCCTAATCTATGTATGCATATTCTTGGTACATTTCCTAACCAAACCAATATACCCCAATATATATCTCCATCATACCCTAGTCAATGTGTCCCACTTATGACCTCCCAACTATTGACATAGTGGATTACACCGGGGGCAGGAGGCCAAGCTCCTACCTTCCACATGCAACAATGGAAACTCCCCTCTCGCCTGTGGGACTGGCGAAGCTGGAGGGCAGAGTCTCTAGATAAGGGATAACTCCCTCTAATGTATCTTTTAGGCCCTGGTTTCCCTACTGCTAACAAATAAAATGAAAAAAGTGGGGGGATGAAAAGGGAAAGAGAGATGATAAAAATAGAACCCAAGCCTAAAAATGAAAAGGTGATACAACAGAAAATGTGACCCACCCAGCCTGAATATACACTTTTCACTAAAAGGAAGTGCCCATACACTTCATCTAAAGTGTATAGTTCTTATGTAATAGTCAGCTAGGGGTCCTTGGAAGTATAGGGAGAAAGGAACTAGAAAAGGTGTTCTCAGACACACTTATGGTAGCCTATTCACATGCACCTACACTCCCTTGTAGACACTTCTGGCAGACTTGCAAAAAGGAGACTTCACAATGCACTAGACATACTATAATAAATCTGTGGAAAGCATGAAAGACAATGACTTAACACAAAGGAGAAAATAGACATATACTTTAAAGTGCAAGTCCAGATATAGGTAAAAATGCTAAGTCCTAATTCAAGGTAAAAACTGTCAGAGCTCTGCTTTACAAGCTCAAGAGATTTTTGGGCAGAGTTTTGCCTTAAGGCTAAGAGAGTCCTCAAATGAGAATTTTTTACAATATATAGAAAGAAGAAGAAAACTTGGTACTTCTTGGGAAAGATTTTGGTGCTCTTTTTGCAAGTTGGCCCATGTGCGCTTTGAGCCTTGGGAAGAGGGAGCTATTTGATTATTGGCTCCTGATTTGACTTTGGCATCCCAACAAACTACTCCCTTCAAGGCATTTGCATGGCTTGTCTACTTATAAATGCAAACTAGAGGAAAAAAATTGTACCACTTATTATTTGTGTCATTTAGTGACTGCCTGGTAATAAATCGCCTTCCCTTTGCCACTTAGACTGCTTTGTCTCTTTCTGCACCTTGTCTTCTTCCTGCTTTGTCTCCTTCTGCTCTTTTAGCCCTTAGAGGTGATCTTCTGGCAGGTCACTACATTCCTTGGGCTCTTGTCATGGTTGGCGCTTAGGCAATTCAAAAGCAAACAACTATTTCACTGTCTTAAAATTAACATTCGCATAGCCATCACCTTGAAATTGAATACCAAACAATTAGTCCATTTCCTTAAAATTGATGCTTCCAAGACGTCATTGTCCTTGGCAAATTCCATCAGGTCTTTTCCCTACTTTGGCTTTTCTGATTCACAGGATTTTGTCCTCCTTGGTCGAGCTTTTCCTTTTGCCTCTTTTCCCACAAACAAAATGTCCACAAGAATGATCTCACGCTCGCTTCCTTTCCTTTGGAGTATTTTCTCAGGTTTTGTGTCGCGGCCCTTTTCCAAATTTATTCAAACTTTTTGTCTAAAGGAATTCCTTTGGATAAATTTTTTGAAAGAATTCATGACTAAAAAAAAATCTGAAAAAAACTTACCCTTTACGGCTATCTTTCCTTTGAAGTGCTTCCTACCCTCCACAAGGGCTTTTGAACTTAGAACTACCCTCTGCAAGGACACTTTCCCTTCAGCTTTAGGATGCTCTCTTGAACCAAGTTGTTGAACTGAGGTGTTGAACCAACACATTGAACCAAAAATGGTTCAATATTTTAACACTACGTGCCACTCCTTATTGAACCAAGCCTTTTGAACCATTCGCTTGAACTTGCTGATGAACTTTGCATTGAACTTCTCCTTTGAACCAACTGTTGAACCAATTCATTGAACTGGTTCAATGGTTTAAACATTTGTTGAACTGAGCCTTTGAATTGAGCATTGAACCAAGCTCATTAAACCTTCTGATGAACCAAGTGATTAAACCGTGTGTTGAACCAAGTGATTGAACTCGATGATGAACCAAGGCCAATTGAACCAATGCATTTGAGCTTGATTGATGAACCTACCAATTGAACCAAGGCATTGAATCAGTTTAATGGTTCAATGGTTTAATGATGCCAACCTTCCTTATAAATTTCTTTAGACAAGAGTCCAAAGAAGCCTTGTAAAACCCAACATTTTTTGAACCGTTTCTTCATGTGCAAAGACTAACCCTATAGAGTTTGTAGAAGTCCTTGTGAATTCTGTAGAAAACCTGCAGAGTCTATAGAAATGGACCTATAGAGTCCATAGAAATCCAAGCTCTATAGAGTCCGTAGAAACCTCATTGCTGAGTCCATAGAAATCGAAGCTCTGTAGAGTCCATAGAAATGGACCTGTAGAGTCCGCATAAATAGACCTGCAAAGTCTCTAGATATTCCTAGACTTGTGCAAAATCAAAAAATGAATTGAATTGGCCTAAATTAGTAGGGGAATAAGGGGACCAATTTTTGGCCTATTGGGCAAAAAATGGTCAACAAATTGGTGCCTCTCAGAGGAAGCATGCCTACTATGTTTAGAGACAAGTTGCCTTGTAGTCCATTGGGCATGGAGTTAGAATTCAGCTTTGAAGAAAGGTTAGCAACAGCTCAAAATATCCAAGAATCAAACATGAAGCTTTACCCCACACACAAAGGAAAAAAAATGCACACAAGGCTAAAAACACTACTTGTGCAAACTACACTTAGGGAAAATAGGAAAAGAAACTAAAAGAAAACTACTATATACAACTAACCAGGAATATTTGCCTCCTACCTGGATCAAAGGGAAAACTTCTTAAGTCCCCTTCTTGGTAAGAAGACTTATGGTGCCAGACAAGTGGCTGAATGAAAAGGAGATTTGGTGACCTATTCCTCTTGTCTATCACCTAGATTGGCCTACATCCGAGCAGATCAAAATCAAACATGCTTCCAACATATATGCACTTTATTTGTTCCTAGAAGCTTGTTGAATGTTGGTCCTTCATGCTGGTGCATATCAACAAGAAATCAATGGTTGTTGGCTCATCACCATAAGCCCCTTGATATGTATAGCTCCCTTGTAGTGTATCATGGTCTGACTTGTTTCCTTCTACTTCAATGAAGACTCTATTAGACTCATCCTCTACTCCCTCAAGGCCTTCTTAAATAAGGGTGATTATTGTGATGTCTGAAATGGAATCATAAAATGATTGCTCATCCCACAGAACATCACCTCTTTGTTCAAAAAACTCTTCTTCAAGGCTTTCCTCAAGGGAGACCAGCCTCTCCTTTTCCTCCTCAAAGATTAGGATCTCTAGATGTTCAAAGATATCCTCCTGATCCTCCTCCAACTTAGGCTCCCTGGCATAATAGTCCTCCTTATCGAAACAATAAGGAAGTTCATCAAACAGAGGGGAAGAGAGCTCACCATGCTTATGTCCCTCCTCATATTGCTAGAACATCCGCATGTATGCATTCCATGTGTCTTCTCCATTATTGACGAGGTCTTCATAAGGAGCATTGATGATGATTTATTCTTTGTTGTCAATCATGATAGCCTCATGGAAAACTAAAGATTGAATCCTCTGCTCCTCACTCACCTCTTGCAAAATAGGTTCCTCCTTGAAAAGGGGTGAAGTGAAAAAACCATAGGAAAGAGGAGGCAGTCCTTGAGCTAGAATTGAATGATTCTCCTCCTTCCACTTGGTCAACACTTCATCTATATTAGGTGTGGCCTGATAGCTCTCTTAGAAGTGTGTAGATGGGGTGTGTTTAGATGTGGAATGTGATGTTGGGTCTGAACCATCCATCACACACTAGCTGAGGAATCTCTCTTGAGATTCCAACTCTGCAATTCCTCTAGCCATATCCTTTTAGAAGAGTCTTTCCTAGAGGTCACAATCATCATCAAGATTAGGATCAGCCTCATCTTATTTAAGGTTTTGAACAAAACCTTTCTCACCCCTTCCTTTCTATCCCATGATTCTACTATTTTCTTCTAGTTCAGGATCTCAATATTTGAATTTTGCTCCTGTGAATAGGCATCAACTTTGTTTTCTCAAAGGTCTTGGGGCTCCTTCATAAGGTTTAAAGGTTTTATCTCTCTTTCATGAAGTAGTCTCATCCTAGCCTCTAAATCTTCAATTTTCTTGGCTAGATTATCCTAAAAGAGTCTTTCTTGGAGGTCACCAGCATCATCATGATGAGTAGGAGCAGTTTTGAGAGAGATGTGATGGTTCATAATGCTTCCCCCAAAGGAAAATTCATGATCTAAGGAATTTAGAAGGTTCACCTCCATGGGGGGTTGTTTTAGTCCCTTTAAATACTAGAAGGCTAGGTGCATGGGGTCAAGAGCAGGGTTGATTGATGCATCAGATGAGCTAGAATGAGCAAGTGCCATTTGGTAAAAAGGATTTGGTGCACAAGAGGGGGATTTATTTAGGATAGGAGGGGGCATGCAAGGCTGATTGCCTTGAATGAATGGATTCTTCCATTTTGCTACCTCCTCCTCCATGGATTGTAAGGCCTGAGCTTGCCTGAACAAACATGCCTCTTTATACATCAGCTCCTGCTAATAATCATACTGCTCATCCAGTCTATCAATTTCCGTTACCTACTTCTCAAAATCTAGTGCCACCTCCCTTATTGTTGAAGGGAAACTAGGAGAGATGCTTGAGGGGATTGCATAAAGATCCTGAGTCTAATCAAAGTCATATGAAGGAATACAAGGTCCATGATTTTGTGTAAAGGAATTATACATACAAAAATATGATTTTTGATGGCACCAGGCTGCTTAACCAGCTGATCAACATGGAGTCACCATTGGTGTTGATGCAAAAGCCTCCAAAGCCTGGTTGGTTAAAGAACACACCAAAAATTCTTCAACTCTTTGGACAAAACCTATCTTAGTTGGTCCCACCAGGTGTGCCAAAAACTATTGACGCAGTGGATTGCACCCAGGGTAGGAGGCTGAGCTCCTACCTTCCACACGCAATAATGGAAACTCCCCTCTCACCTGTGGGACCAGTGAAGCTAGAGGGGAGAGTCTTTAGATAAGGGCTAGTTCCCTCTAATGTATCTTTTAGGCCCTGGTTTCCCTACTGCTAATAAATAAAATGAAAAAGAGTGGGGGATGAAAAGGGAGAGAGAGATGCTAAAAATATAACCTAAGCATTCAAATTAAAAGGTGATACAACAGAACATGTGACCCACCCAGCCTAAATATACACTTTTCACCAAAAGGAAGCACCCATACACTTCATCTAAAGTGTAAAGTTATTTTGCAATAGTTAGCTAGGGGTCCATGGAAGTATAGGGAGGAAGGAACTAGCAAAGGTGTTCTCAAACACACTTATGGCAGCCTATTCACATGCACCTACACTCCCTTGTAGACACTTCTGGCAGACCTATAGAAAGGAGACTTCACAATGAACTGGACATAATGTAATCAATCTGTGGAAATCATGAAAGACAATGATTTAACATAAAGGAGAAAATAGACATATACTTTAAAGTGCAAGTCCAGACAGAGGTAAAAATGCTAAGTCCTGATTCAAGGTAAAAACTGGCAGAGCTCTGCCTTACAAGCCTGAGAGATTTTTGGGCAGAGTTTTGCCTTAAGGCTAAGAGATTCCTTCTCAAATGAGAATTTTTTACAATATATAAAAAGAAGAAGAGAACTTGGCACTTCCTGGGAAAGATTTTGGCACTCTTTTTAAAAGCTGGCCCATGTGCGCTCTGAGCCTTGGGAAGAGGGAGCCATTTGATTGTCAGCTCCTACTTTGACTTTGGCATCCCAATAGACTACTCCCTTTAAGGCATTTGTTTGACTTGTCTGATTATAAATGAAAACTAGAGGAAACAAATTGTGTTGCTTACTATTTGTGCCATTTAGTGACCGTCTGGAAATAAATTACCTTCTCTTTGCCACTTGGACTGCTTTGTCTCTTTCTGCACCTTGTCTTCTTCCTACTTTTTCTCCTTCTACTCTTTTAGCCCTCATAGGTGATCTTTTGGTAGGTCAATGCGTTCCTTGGGCTCTTTTCATGGTTGGCACTTAGGTAATTCAAAAGCAAATGGCTATTTCACTATCTTAAAATTGATGTTCACACAGCCGTCACCTTGAAATTAAATACCCAATAGCTAGTCTATCTCCTTAAAATTGATGGCTTTTGGGACATCACCATCCGTGGCAAATTTCATTAGGTCTTTTCCCTGCTTCGGCTTTTTTACTTTGCAGGCTTTTATCCTCCTTGGTCAGTCTTTTCCTTCGGCCTCTTTTCCTGCAGACAAAATGTCTCCAAGAATGATCTCACGCTTGCTTCCTTTCCTTTGGAGTATTTTCTTAGGTTTTGTGTCATGGCCATTTTCTAAATTTCTTTAGACTTTTTGTCTGAAGGAATTCCTTCAGACAAAAGGTCTGAAAGAATTCGTTACTAAACAAAAATCTGAAAAAACCTTACCCTTTATGGCTATTTTTCCTTTGAAGTGCTTCTTTCCCTCCACAAGGGCTTTTGAACTCAAAACTAGCCTCCACAAGGACACTTTCCCTTCAGATTTAGGATGTTCTCTTGAACCAAGCCATTGAACCGAGGCATTGAACCAATGCGTTAAACTAAAAATGGTTCAATAGTTTAATGGTTCAACACTGTGTGCCACTCCTTATTGAACCAAGCCTTTTGAACCATTCACTTGAACTTGTCGATGAACTTTGCATTGAACTTCTCCTTTGAACCAACCATTGAGCTAATTCATTGAACTAGTTTAATGGTTCAAACATTTGTTGAGCCGAGCCTTTGAATTGAGCGTTGAACCAAGATCATTGAACTGTTTGATGAACTGAGTGATTAAACCACATGTTGAACCAGGTGATTGAACTTGGCGATGAACTAAGGATAATTGAACCAAGGCATTTGAACTTGATTGATGAACTTGCTGATTGAACCAAGGTGTTAAACTAGTTCAATAGTTTAATGGTTCAATGATGCCAACCTTCCTTGTGAATTTCTTCACACAAGAGCTTGAAGAAGCCTTTCAAAACCCAACAATTTCTAAACTGATTCTTTGTGCACTAAAGACTAACCTTGTAGAGTTCATAGAAGTCCCTGTGAAGTCTGTAGAGAACCTACAGAGTCCATAAAAATAGACCTATAGAGTCTATAGAAATCCAAGCTATGTGGAGTCCATATAAACCTCATTGCTAAGTCCGTAGAAATCCAAGCTCTATAGAGTCCATAGAAATGGACCTATAGAGTCTGTATAAATTCCTAGACTTGTGCAAAATCAAAAAATGAATTGAATTAGCCTAAAATAGCAGGGGAAGAAGGGGACCAATTTTTAGCCTATTGGGCAAAAAATGGTCAACAAATTGGTGACTCTTAGGGGAAGCATGACTGCTATGCTTAGAGACTAGTTGTCTTGTAGTCCATTAGGCATGGAGTCAGAATGAAGCTTTGAAGAAAGGTTAGCAACAACCTGAAATATCCAATAATCAAACATGAAGCTTTACCCCACACAAAAAGGAAAAAAACACACACACAAGGCTAAAAACACTACTTGTGCAAACTGCACTTAGGGAAAATAGGAAAAGAAACTAAAAACAAAATACTATATATAGCTAACCAAGAATATTTGCCTCTCTCCTAGATTAAAGGGAAAACTTATTAAGTCCCCTTCCTGGCAAGAAGACTTATGGTGCCAGACAAGTGGCTGAATGAAAAGGAGATTTGGTGACCTGCTCATCTTGCATGTCACTTGGATTGGCCTGTATTCAAGTGGATCAGAATCGAACATGATTCCAACATATACATAATTTGTTTGTTCTTAGAAGCTTATTGAATGTTGGTCCTTCATGCTGGTGTGTATCACTAAGAAATCAATGGCTATTGGCTCATCACCATAAGTCGTTTGATATGTATAGCTCTCTTGTAGTGCATCATGGTCTGACCCATTTCCTTCTACTTTAATGAAGACTCTGTTAAACTCATCCTCTACTCCCTCAAGGCCTTATTGAAGAAGGGTGACTATTGTGATGTCTAAAATGGAATCACAAAATGATTGCTCATCCCACAAAACATCATCTCTTTGTTCAAAAAACTCTTCTTCAAGGCTTTCCTCAAGGGAGACCAGCCTCTCCTTTTCCTCCTTAAAGATCAGGATCTCTAGATGTTCAAATATATCCTCCTGATCCTCCTCCAACTTAGGCTCCCTGGCATAATAGTCCTCCTTATAGAAATAGCAAGGAAGTTCATCAAATAGAGGGGAAGAGAGCTCACCATGCTTATGTCCCTCCTCATATTGCTGGAACATCCACATGTATGCATGCCTTGTGTCTTCTCCATTGATGACGAGGTCTTCACAAGGAGCATCGATGATGATTTCTTCTTCATTATCACTCATGATAGCTACTTGGGAAACTATAGATTGGATTTTCTACTCCTCACTCACCTCCTACAGAACAGGTTCCTCCTTGAAAAGGGGTGAAGTGAAAAAACCATGTGGAAGAGGAGGCAATCCTTGAGATAGAATTGAATGATTCTCCTCCTTCCACTTGGTCAACACTTCATCTATATTAGGTGTGTCCTGATAACTCTCTTGGAAGTGTGTAGATGGGGTGTGTTCAGACATGGAATGTGCCATTGGGTTTGAACTGTCCATCACACACTGGTTGAGGAATCTCTCTTTAGATTCCAACTCTGTAATTCCTCTAGCCATATCCTCTTAGAAGAGCCTTTCCTAGAGGTCACAATCATCATTGGGAGTAGGAGCAGTCTCATCTTCTTCAAGGTTTTTAGCAAAACCTTTCTCCCCCCTTCCTTTTTGTCCCATTATTCTATTATTTTCTTCTAGTTCAGGATCTCAAAATTAGAGTTTTGCTCCTGTGAACAGGCAACAACTTTGTTTTCTCCAAGGTCTTAGGGCTCCTTCACAAGGTCTAAAGGTTCTATCTCTCTTTCATGAAGCAGTCTCATCCTAGTCTCTAAATCTTTAATTTGCTTGGCTAGATTATCCTAAAAGAGTCTTTCTTAGAGGTCACTAGCATCATCATGATGAGTAGGAGTAGTTTCAAGAGAGATGTGTTGTTTCATAATGCTCCCCCCAAAGGAAAATTAATGATCTAAGGAATTTAGAAGGTTCATCTCCATGGGGGGTTGTTCTATTCCCTTTAGATGCTGGAAGGCTAGGTGCACGGGGTCAAGAGTAGGGTTGATTGATGCATTAGATGAGCCAAAATGAGAAAGTGCCATCTGGTAGAAAGGATTTGGTGCACAAGAGGGGGCTTTCTTTAGGATAAGAGGGGGTGTGCAAGGCTAACTACCTTGAATGAATGGATTCCTCCATTTTTCTACCTCCTCCTCCATGGATTGCATGGCCTTAGCTTGCCTAAACAAACACACCTCTTTGTACATCAGCTCCTACTAATAATCATATTGCTCATCTAGTCTATCGATTTCCATTACCTACTTCTCAAACTCCATCACCACCTCCCTTATTGTTGAAGGGCAACTAGGAGAGCTACTTGAGGGGATTGCATAAAGATCTTGAGTCTAATTGAAGTCATATGAAGGAATACAAGGTCCATGATTTTTTGCAAAGGAATTATACATACAAAAATGTGATTTATGATGGCACCAGGCTGCTTAACCAACTGATGAACTTGGAGTCACCATTGGTGTTGATGCAAAAGCCTCTAAAGGTTGGTTGGTTGAAGAACACACCAAAAATTCTTCAAATTTTTGGACAAAACTTGTCCTAATTGGTCCCAAAAACTATTGACATAGTGGAGTGCACTTGGGGTAGGAGAACGAGCTCCTACCTTCCACATGCAATAATGGAAACTCCCCTCTCACCTATGGGACTGGCGAAGTTGGAGGGGAGAGTCTCTAGATAAGGGCTAGCTCCCTCTGATGTATCTTTTAGGCCCTAGTTTCCCTACTGCTAACAAATAAAATGAAAAAAGGGGGGGTTGAAAAGGGAGAGAGATGCTAAAAATAGAACCTAAGCCTAAAAATGAAAAGGTGATACACTAGAAAATGTGACCCACCTAGCTTGAATATACACTTTTCACCAAAAGGAAGTGCCCATACACTTCATCTAAAGTGTAAAGTTCTTCTGCAACAATTAGCTAGGGGTCCATGGAAGTACAGGGAGGAAGGAACTAGCAAAGGTGTTCTCAGACACACTTATGGCAGCCTATTCACATGCACCTACACCCCCTTGTAGACACTTCTAGCAGACCTATAGAAAGGAGACTTCACAATGCACTAGACATATTATAATCGATTTGTGGAAAGCATGAAATACATTGACTTAACACAAATGGAAAATAGACATATACTTTAAAGTGTAAGTCTAGATAGAGGTAAAAATGCTAAGTCCTGATTTAAGGTAAAAATTGGCAGAGCTCTGCCTTACAAGCTCGAGAGATTTTTGGGCAGAGTTTTGCCTTAAGGCTAAGAGAGTCCTCAAATGAGAATTTTTTACAATATATAGAAATAAGAAGAGAACTTGGCACTTCCTGGGAAATATTTTGGTGCTCTTTTTGTAAGCTTTCCTATGTGTGCTCTGAGCCTTGGGAAGAGGGAGTCATTTGATTGTTGGCTCTCACTTTTACTTTGGCATCCTAATAGACTACTCCCTTCAAGGCATTTTCAGAGCTTGTCTTCTTATTAATGCAAACTAAAGGAAACAAACTGTGTCGCTTACTATTTTCACCATTTAGTGACCGCCTGGCAATAAATCACCTTCTCTTTGCCACTTGGACTTCTTTGTCTCTTTCTACACCTTGTCTTCTTCATGCTTTGTCTCCTTCTGCTCTTTCAACCCTCGAGGTGATCTTTTAGTGGGTCACTACATTCCTTGGGCTCTTTTCATGGTTGACGCTCAGGTAATTCAAAAGTAAATGACTATTTCACTATCTTAAAATTGATGTTCACACAACCGTCACCTTAAAATTGACAACTTCCAGGACGTCACCATCCTTGGCAAATTCCATAGGGTCTTTTCCCTACTTCAGATTTTTTGCTTTGTGGGCTTTTGTCCTCCTTGGTCAGGATTTTCCTTCGGCCTCTTTTCCTGCGGACAAAATGTTTGCAAGAATGATCTCATGCTCGCTTCCTTTCCTTTGGAGTATTTTCTCAATTTTTGTGTCACAGCCCTTTTCCAAATTTCTTTGAAATTTTTGTCTGAAGGAATTCCTTTGGACAAAAAGTCTAAAAGATTTCATGGCTAAACAAAAATCCAAAAAAACTTACCATTTGTGGCTATCTTTCCTTTGAAGTGCTTTCTGCCCTCTGCAATGACTTTTGAACTCAGAAATGCCCTCCGCAAGGACACTTGCCCTTCAGCTTTAGGATGCTCTCTTGAACCAAGCCATTAAACTAAGGCATTGAACCAATGTGTTGAACCAAAAATGATTTAATGGTTCAATGGTTTAACACTGCATGCCACTCCTTATTGAACCAATACTTTTAAACCATTCGCTTGAACTTGCTGATGAACTTTGCATTGAACTTCTCCTTTGAACCAACTGTTGAACCAATTCATTAAACTAGTTCAATGGTTCAAAATTTTGTTGAGCTGAGCCTTTAAACTGAGTGTTGAACCAAGCTCATTAAACCATCTGATAAACTGAGTGATTGAACTGCGCATTGAACCAAGGGATTGAACCTAACGATGAACCAAGGCTGATTAAACCAAGGAATTTGAACTTGATCAATGAACCTGTCAATTAACCCAAGGCATTAAACTGGTTCAATGGTTTAATGGTTCAATGATGCCAACCTTCCTTATGAATTTATTTAAACAAGATCCCAAAGAAGCCTTGTAAAACCCATCATTTTTTGAACTGATTCTTCATGCACCAAAGATTAACCCTGTAGAATTCATAGAAGTCCCTGTGAAGTTCATAGAAAACCTATAGAGTCCATAGAAATGGACCTGTAGAGTCTGTAGAAATCCAAGCTCTATAGAGTCTTTAGAAACCTCATTATTGAGTTCGTAGAAATCCAAGCTCTGTAGAGTATGTAGAAATAGACCTGCAGAGTTTGTAGAAATTCTTGGACTTATGCAAAATCAAAAAATGAATTGAATTGGCCTAGAATAGCAGGGGAAGAAGGGGACCAATTTTTGGCTTGTTGGGAAAAAAATGGTCAACACCAACCATCTACCCAAACCAATATTCTCCCTCAAACCAATGTTATTTCTAGTTTCCTATCCCAAGAATTGTAATAGATGAAGGATGCAATTGCTACCATTCAAGCTAAGAAATAGACTAAAAAATTTAAGTTAGATGATGTGTGTTATTATCCATTCAAGATGGATTACTTGTAGATACCATTTCCTCTAGGATACAAACCACCAAAATTCAACAAATACAAAGGGAAAGGTGACCCTAAAGCCTATTTAACCAAGTTTTTTGTTGCATGCCAACCAATGGCATATAACGATATATACCTTTTATTTTTGTTTCCAAGGAGCTTGGTTAGACAAGCCTTGGAGTGTTTCTTAAAGTTTCCCAAGAATTTACTAATAGATTTTGATGATCTTTCTGATAAGTTTGTGTAGCACTTTTCCTATAATCTTGAACATGAGATTTCATTGGTTAACTTAACACAAGCAAAATAAAAGGATGGTGAGAGTTTTACAAATTATCTAAAATGATGGAGAGCCCTTACAAGTTGATTCATGCACAATTTGTCAAATAAATAATTAGTTGTTGTGTTTACTAAAAATTTTCATAGTGAGATAGCTTATCATCTAAAAATATAATGTGCCGATAGTTTCAAGGAGATCATTGACAAAGGGTTGTTGATTGAGTGAGCTCTTATTAATAAAGGGATCATCAAGCTTACATCAACTAATAAAATTCAAGGTACCAATTAGGGAAGTCACCAAATCCAACATCCAATCCAAGTACAAGCATCACAACAATCACAAGCCAATAACCAAGATAGACCAAAACAATTTGACCATAATAAGAATGTTGTGGGTAATGGAGTAACTAAGTCACATCATGTCCAAATAGTGAAAACATCATCTGCACCACATTTTTAGATTACTCCTACCCAAAAAACTCTCCAACTAATGACATAAGCATAACAACTAAGATGTGTATATTAAATACAACCTTTACCATTGCAAACCCCTCCTCAATGGATAATTGTGCCTATGTGTCATGTCTTTAGTGACCTAGGAGAGCCTATTGAGTCTATAGTTCACAAAATTTCCACTACTAATTTTATTATTTAGCCTATACCAAAGTATTATCCATAAGGCATTCCTTATCCTGATTAGTACCATGAAAATGAATTCTATGAATATCATCGGGTCAATGGGCATAATCTATGAAGATGTGTGCAAATCAATCATTTAATTGAGAATATGTTGGAGAATGGATAAATAACATTAGATAATGTTGCTTTCACCTCCAATCAAACTCTTAGGATTTATCAAAACCCCTTTCCCCATCATAACACATAGTAGCAACATAACAATCAACAACAATAATAACACTAGTCAATGCCACAAAAAAATCAAAAGTATCAAAATCAAAGGCCAAACTAGTAGAATCAGTAGAATCAACAATAGAACCCACAATGTTAGAATAATGGACAAAACCAAGGTTATAATGGTAAAAACCAACAAACCTACCATGTAGTTTCACATGACTACAATAGAGTTATGGGTCATATTGTAGGGGGTATCACTAATACCATCTATATTACTCCTAGACCAAGCACTAATAAATTAAGACCATTATTAAAACATACCACAACTAGATTACATATATAATCCTTCTTTGACCTGGGACCACACACAGGTGAACTAAAATATTAGGACTTCCACTTTTGGACCTTATACCGATAACTCACCCTTGCCACATGACCACATATAAGTGAACCACCAATTGAGACTTATCTTATATGGTGCTACACCATTCCTAACATTTTTTAGTAATTATGGTCCTATATCTAATCCCAATTGTGCAATCACAACTTGAAGGTCAAAGATTACTATACTTGGTCCATAACCATCTACCACTTTTCTTTTTATCTAGCCAACCATTCAACCTTGGAATAAACCATTGACCATTGACCAAGACAAGAAGGTTTGATATTATGGAACAATTACAGAAGACACCAGCACAAATTTATATTTTAGATTTGTTGTGATTGTCAACAATCCATAATAACATTTTGAATGAGTTTTTAACCCAATCCATTGTTGCTAGTAACATATCCCTTAATAAATTTCAAGTTTTGGTTGGACACCTAGCTCTAGCCCAACAAATCACATTCAACCAAAGTGATATGTCTTCCCTTGGTCGACTCCATAATAATCCATTATACAAAGAAGTTTGTATAAAGTGGCATAAAGTGAAACATGTCCTTATAGACAATGGATTAGGCCTCAACATAGTGTCTCTAAAACTTATCAAGCTTCTTGGGAACATAATGGTAGATCTCTAGCAAAAAATGATAACTATCAAAGCCTATGATAATTAGGGAAAAGAATCACATGGCACCATTAGCTTACCAATTATCATTGAGCCTTTGACCCATGATACATTTTTCCATGTACTTGATCTTGATTTATCATATAATATGATTTTAGGAAGGCCTTAGTTACATGATATTCATGCAGTCCCATCAATGCTGCACCAATGTATCAAGTTATCTCACTTAGGGATTGAAGTGAATGTTCTACGAGATTTACACCCATATGAACACTAAAAACATCTTGAGGCTAAGTTTTGAAGCTAAAATTACTAATATAGCATGAATATAAATTCCAAGCAAGATAAAATATAGGTCATACTTATTGATCCTCCACAGAATAATTATATAGATCTTAGTACCTTGGATTCCTTTTCCCATATGCCACCTCCTGAAGCTTCCAATCATTTTATCATTTTAGTTAAAGTCCCAAGGGAGTATGTGAGCCATGATACCTTACATATAAGTGATCTTCCTCAGAAACTAAAGACATTTAGATGACGTAAAAATACCCCACACATGAATTGGTAACCAAAGAAAAAAGATAATGGGCATGTCATGTTTGTACTAACATCTGGCCTAAAACTAGACCCTCTTAAAGGGGATAAATCATGGGTGTACAATAACATCCATGATAATTGTTATAAAAGTGCAAAATATTCTATTCCTAATAGGATCATAGAGCATCAAGATTATGAAGGAAGAGGCCTCAGACCAAATCAACAAGTAACCATTGAGCCAATCTCCATGAATAAATACAAAAGACCCTATGGACCTTGATTTAAACTACCTGAGGGGGACCCCACATAACTTATTCAAGTTCCATCATTGGTGGCTAGTGATGATAATGCCAACAATGAAGAAGATTTTGATCATAGCCTCACCTTTGATGACCTAGTTGAAACTAACATGTTCGATAATAATGTCATTTGTACCCTTACCCCAATCATTAATCATAACACATTACCATTATACTATCCACAACAAATAGATTAGGACCAACAAGAATCCAATTTGCCGATTGATGAGTTTCAAAATGATGAGGCATTCTTTGACTTTTTAGGCCTTAGAGACAACATTTCATTGGGAGATCATAAATCAAGATTCTCAATTACATTGGATCCTAAAGCCTATTTTTGAGAGTGGGTGAACACCCTTAGCCAAAAATAAATAAATAAAACATTGAGGTCCCAAAGTGAAAACCTCTTTGAGGCACTTTATGACTAGGGAAAAAGTAAAGATAAAGGCTAGTCTAGTGGTGAAAACTTGTTTCAGGCACCATTAGATGGGGGTGTTCATTCTTCTTCAAGTTTTGACCAAGAAACCACCAATTATGAACTTGCCTATGGATCTAAGTTCAATTTTACACATTAATTTTTTATTTTTTTTATCGCATGGCTAGATCTCCCATTGGGGGACTCATATTCATCATGCTTAGGTGATGTTGAGGAGCAAGTCCTAATAGAGGACCCTGATATAGTCTAAGAGTTTAATTCTTTGCCTACTATTTTAGAAGACAATTCAACCCTTCTAGATGAAGACACAATAGAGGTAAACATCGAGACTTCATTGGACAAAAAATGTATAAGCTTAGGCATGTCCCTCACTAAGGAGGAATGTGAAGTCTTTATGCTCTATTGAGAGAATTTGTAGATATATTTGCATGGGCTTATTCTGACATGTCAAGTTTGGACTTTGCCTTGATTCTACACTACCTTGTGGTTAATCATGATGCCAAAATGGTGAAATAAAATCTACGTAAGATACATCCTCATATTGTTGTCTTGGTAAATAAATAATTAGAAAAACTCTTAGAAGCAAGATGTATCTGGTCTATTGACTACTCAGAATGGATATCTAATGTTGTCCTTATTAGCAAAAAGCCTAAAGGAATCTAATTTTCAAGACATATACAAAGCTTGTCCTAAGGATGAATTTCTATTACCTAATATTGACATGATCATCAACTCCACAGTGGGTTATGAAATGCTTTCACTCATGGATGACTTTTTAGGATACAACCAGATTAGAATAGCACCAAAAGACTAACATAAAATAGCATTCACCACTCCATGAGGAACATTTTATTATTAGGTAATGCCATTTGGTATTAAGAATGATGGATCTACATATCAAAGTGCCATGACTATCATATTTTATGATATGATGCATGATATTATTGAGGACTATATTGATGAAATATTACAAAAATTCAAGACCAGGGTTGACTATTTAGTAGTGCTACATAGGATATTTGAAAGATTGTGGGATATGTGTTTGGATTAACCTCAATAAAGTTACTTGGCTTCATTTTTTCTTGTAGGGGCATTGAAGTTGATTTGACCAAATTCCATGCTATAATTAAGATGCCACCACCAACTAATTTGAAGCAATTCTGTAGTTTATAGGGTAAGATCTAGTCAATTTGATGATTCATATCTTAGTTATTAGATAAGTGTCATCCATTTACACATATTATGAATAAGGGATTTGCATTTCACCAGGATGACCACTACCAAACAATTTTTTAACAACTCAAGGATTATCTAGTTAATCCACCTATTTTGTTACCTCTTATGCTTGGAACACCATTCTTGTTGTATCTATTAGCTACTGATAATTCCTTGGGGGAAATTTTGGCTCAACATGATAACTATGAAAAAGATAATGTAGTTTACTGCTTAAGCCATACCTTGGTCACATATAAACACAACTATGCACCTATTAAAAAATCTTATCTAGCCATGGTCTTCGTAGCTCCGAAACTCAACCATTACATGTTGAACAATAAGACCATGGTCATTTTTAAAGTATATCCACTCAAGTATCTACTATCTAAAATAAATTTACAAGGTAGAATGGCCAAATTGATCATGCTTCTTAGTGATTTTGATATAGAGTATGTCAATCAAAAGGCAATCAAAGGATAAGTCATTGTATATCAACTTGTTGAAGCACCCCTTGCAGATATAAAGCCACTCACATTTCATTTTTCTAATGAATCCATAATGACCATCATTGACACAAATTTTAAGGAGCAGCACTAGAAGTTGTATTTTGACGGTTCATTTATTGAACATGGATTAGGGGTAGGCCTCTTATTTATTAGACCATAGGGGGATCTAATCCATAAATCATTTAGAATCAATTTTACTTATAAAAATAACATGGCTGAGTATGAATAACTTATCATAAGACTTTGATAGGTAGTACAATGGAACATATCTCATCTCCAAGTTTATGGTGATTCTCAATTAATTATCAATCAAGTCATAGACCATTTTCAAACCAAAGATGACAAGCTAGTTCCATATAAAGCTATGATTGATACCCTAAATAATTAAATTAAAAATATCCAATTTGAGCATATACCAAGGGCTAATAGAACTAAAAATGCCATGGCTACTATCATCTCTCTGATTTGAAAAATAGATAAACCTAGAGAGTATCAATTCCTTGTTGATAATTTATTTGCACTAGCTCATGAACCTTCAACCATTGAAATCATTTGTGATATTGTTGTTCCTAATTCTATATGGTACTTGGACCTTTACAACTACCTTCATGGCCAAGTTATATCACCTAACCTATCCCAAAAAAAACCAAAGCCTTTATCCATCACTCCACTCATTATACTCTACTTGGATCCACCCTTTACCATCATAGTTTTGATGGAACTCTATTTCATTTTTTAACTTTGGTAAAGTCTAAGCTAGTGTTAAGATAATTTAATGAAGAGGTATGTGGAGCTCATTCTAGTGGGGCATTCCTATCCAAAAATCTCTTGTGTACTAGTTATTATTGGCCCATAATGGATGTAGCTGCATATGTAAAGAATTGTGAAAAATGTCAATGACATGTTAATTTAATTCATTCCCTAGCCCAAAATTTGAAACTAATGTTGACACCATGGCCATTTTCTACATGGGGATTCAACCTCATTGGGAAGATCAACCCCACTTCATCTGATGGCCATAAACATATCCTTACCACCATTGAGTATTTCACTATGTGGGTTGAAGCTATACCCCTCACTTACGTGACTGGAAAGTAAATTTCCAAATTCATCTTCAACCATCTCATTTTCTGCTATGGTATCCCCTCTGACATTATATCTGATAATGAAGGATCATTTAGGAACAAAGATGTTGACAAACTATGTACCAAATATAACATCACACAACATTTTTCTATGGCACATTACCCTTAAGGTAATGGTTAGGATGAAGCATCGAATAAAATCATTATCAATATTCTAAAAAATATTGTCAATGATACTAGTCATGATTGGCACCCATAGATATTCCTTGCCCTTTGGGCATATTGTACCAATCATCCTACCCCCATAGGAGCCACTCAATATTCACTTGTTTATGGTACAAAATCCATCCTTCCTATTGAGGTTATTTGCCTTCACTATACATATATTTTAAGTATGTCCTAGATGATCATGACTATCAAGTAGCTCACCTATAAGAGCTAGACCTACTTGATGAAAAATGCATAGTTATGCTCAACAATCTTCAGGCATATCAGAATCGACTCAAAGGCCACTATAATCAGCATGTCAAGTATAAAACATTTGAACTTGGTGATCTTGTTCTTAAACAAAACCAAAAGAATACTATGATTGAGAAGAAGCATAAAGGTAAATTAAAACCAAAATGGATAGGGCATTTAATCATTACTGTATATTATGGATCAAGAGCATACAAGATTGCCATAGAATATGGAGATTAACTTCCTAAGCTAATAAATAGTATTCACCTAATATGATACTATGCTTAACCGCTAAGGTATATTGTCTATAAGGACCATTTCATTTTGTTCCATTTTATCACTATTCTTATTTGTACAAATATCATTCCTATCATTCCTTTTATCCCATTCCATCTACTTTACCATTTTGTTTTATTGACCAAACATGTTATAAATCTTATCCACCCAACCCATTTGACTTTAGTTTTTTACCATTCACTACACATCTTCAGAATCAAGGAATCTAATCAATTTCATCAATTGTTTCAAGTAATTTAGATAGAGATCATATTTTGGAGTAGTATGACAAAAGTTTCTATAGTTACATCCTTCATTTATTATTTTTTTATCACCGGTCTTGCTATTAATTATAACTACCTTTGGGAAAATTAGTATCATTGATCTATGCCATTGTGTCCTAGTTATAACCACTTATGGGAAAAATAGGGGTAACATTTGTTTATTGAGCCTTGACATACCAATTTTTAACTTCCTATGTCATATAATACTTTTTTACCAATTGTGCCTATTTTTTTTGAATTAACTACTACACTAGTCAAATTCCTCCTCTATAAGGGCAGATATATAGTGACTTGAGGTCCTACTCTAAAACTATGTAGGTAGTGCTTGATACTTGTTGAGGTCATCTTAGTTACCTTAAGTTTCCATGCTCTCACCATTTTGTGAGAAACCTAAGTTTCAATGCTCTCACCATTTTGTGAGCAACCTAAGTTTGAATGCTCTCACTATTTTTTGAGCACCTTAAGTTTCCACACTCTCACCATTTTGTAAGAAACCTAAGTTTGAACGCTCTCACCATTTTGTGATCTTAAACCATTTAGTGTCTTGTCATTCTTGATCAAGTTGAGATACTTCAAAAATTCCAAAAACATTTGTAAAATCGTTAGAAAAAACCAAAAACATTGACCATTTCTTTGCCTTATAGATTTTTGGAACCCTTACTAAGTTTCAAGCAAACCATTTGTCACTTAGTTTCACCATCATTTTTGGCTTTTTCTCTCATGCACTTTCCATTTTTCAAGACCATTCCTATTCTTCTATCGCATCCATTCTATTTTTTTTCATCAGTTATCACATTCTTACCATTTCTTGGGAGAACTACATTTGGCCTAAATTTTTTTATTAGATATTACATCTATGGAACTATATAGGCAACACCCACTTGCCTAGTGCATATGGAGATAACTTGGACACCCCCTTTCATTTCTTCTATTCCCCTATTTTATTCATTTTTTAAGTTGTTGCATATTTTATAGGGGTAATGTTCGTATGATTTCTACTATGTTATTTGTGTTGTTTATTTGTTTTTGATTTTTTTTGTTTATCTACCTATTTATTTGCTTTTAGAATTATTGCCTTAATTTAGTCTATGAGTGTTCATTGGGTGATTCCTTTCCCACACTTATACTCAAATCTATCCATATTCATATGTTTACATTATCATCATGGTTTTTATCATTGGTGCATTATTTTTTATTTGAGTATTAGATTTTGGGAGTCAGTCTTTATGCATATTTCAGCTAAGTCTTCATTATATTATACCATGATGCCTATCGACATGTGCTAAAAAAAACCTCAGCTTCAAGAAGTCTATTCAGCAATGGTGGCATCTCTTTGGCACTGACATCCTGATTCAATCCCAATCATATCTAAAATAGAGTAATTAACCATGTAAAAATTTAAACCTTTATTAGTTTAAATGAGCATCTCCCTACTAGTAGGTTGTTCCAATTCATCATTACCCTCTGTGTTAAGTTACCATCATCAATCGGCCAATCAATCATGTTTACCATAGTCAAGGTCCAATTATTATAACCACTTATGGGAAAATCATTGTACACCATCCCACCTGAATTTCTCAATGATTATAACCACCTTTGGGAAAATCATTGTGTTGTCACCACTTTACTTTTTCTATCCATATAAGGTCATGTTGTTATCTTGTTTGTCTATCCTAACTGGGGCATCTCCATCTTCTCAATGATTATAACCACCTTTAGGCAAATCATTATGTTATCATACCACATTTCCACTATCGAGGTAAAATGCTTATAAATACCTTTGGCAGAACCATTGTACACTATCCCACTTGAATTCTCAGTGATTTTGACTACTTTTTCAAAATAATTATGTTTTCACCCCATCATCTTTCATTTCTTTGGTCCCCTCATTTCACTTCTTTCTTTTTTAGGGACCATTTTCCAACCTACTTGTGCCAACCATTCCCTCAAGGGGAAATCATACAATTAGTTTTTCATAATTTTAGTTATAGGCATACATGACCTTTTCATTATTTGAGAATATGTTAGTATTTTTATAGATTTCAAAACCTTCCCAAATAGGGAAAACTGTAGACACCTAAATCTGGCCATCAATAACCTCCACTCAAGCTTTTAACAAATTTCCACCCAAAGCACACATTTTGGCTTAAAAACACTAAAATGCATTAAAATCTTTGAATATGACATATTAAAGTACCAATTTTGGCCAAAGTCTCATTAAATGGGGCAATGCAATTTATGGGCTAACTAACTTTGATCAAATCATTTCAAGTCAAAATGCCAATTTTACACCTAGGTACTCTAGATTATTCTTTCTTATCCAATCTCTTACAAGAGACACATGCCTTTTTTATTTGTTTTTGGTAACATCCTAAATGAGATAATGATTCTAGTGCATTTGAAATTGACTTCTAATTCTAATCTAGTCAAATTTTGGACCAATAACAAGGCATTCTGATCAATTTAAGTAATTTGTGCATAAATTACTTAATCATGATTAAGAGATAATTAAACCAAATTATATCTTAATTAATAATTATATATAAACTTGTTGAATACTTATTTTTTGAGATGAATATTGAATATCTACATCATCATGTGACCTCATTTCTTGGGAAGAAACCCCTAGGCTATAGATGCCATAAATATCAGGATTCATGCCTCCCATGCCGCATAAATGACCTCCATGCCTCTTAATTGCTCCTTTATCCCAAATATTGATGAGCTTATTTATGGATTTTAATTACATAATTTGATTAATCCTTAGACACACATCTAAATCTCAAGATGGATGGTTTAGATTCTAATAAATCTCAAAAATCTATAAATAGAGAGGCCATGAACATCATTTATAAGCTATTTTGGTGAAAAATTATAGTGCAAAAATGATTCCAAAAGCCATTGTAATTAGTGTTACCATGTCAAATTGATTCCAATCCAAGCCAAAGTCACAAGGTGCCAAGGAGAAGAGGAGATAGCCAAGCCTCCTTTGATGAAGACTTCATGAGCACAAAATGAGTAAGCCACTACAACAAGAATTTTGGAGCATCCAAGGAAGGTAAAAGAAGTTTTATTTTGAATTTTAGTTGTGTGTTTTATTCATGTTTGTTAACTAGGCTCTCCCTAGTGTCTAGGCCTAAAGATGTTATACTTGTTAGTGTGTTTATTGAATTGTGTTTTCGTTTTGAAAATAACATGATACTAACCATCCTCTCTTAAGTCAAATTCATAGATCATAGGTGATACATAAAATAACATGATGACATCCAACCATATGCATATTACACTTAAAATCAAAGGACAATCTAAAAATACACTTCTCCAATCTTCATCTTCTCACATCAATGTTACATTGTGAGGCTATGGATAAATGTTCAAAGCTAGGAGGACTAGATAAGAGACATATGAGGGCAATAATGAATATTATAACTCACTTAAACCATGAAAATCTCCTAGAACACTTCACATGCCCTACAAAAAGAGGCTACAAATAGGTGAAAGAGTGGAACAACATGCTAAGGAATCCATAGTTTTCACTAAGCAAGATTTATCATCCTATTGAATAAACTAAGAAAAATAATATAAGAGGTAAATATTAGTATTATTATTTATAAAAAGGAATAGATTTGATCAAGGCTTCACCATACTTAGGTGGACAATACCAAAGTGGCTAGTTCTTATATAACTTATGAGAGAGAGAAGAAGAGAGAAGTACAAGGGTCACAAAGAGACTTGTAAATATGATCAAAGGATTTAATTATGAATTTTAAGAGGATGTTGGAAAAACCATGAAATTTTATGAGCTTAAAAAGTCAATCCAAGTCATAAACCTCATGAAAAGTGGCAAGAAACTCCTCATTTTGGCTCAAAAAATTGCCTACATGATTGGCCCTATTTAAATGCCTTATAACTAATTAGGGGTAGGTATGATAATTGTAATTAAGTTTAAGGATATAAAAAATTATTATACATGAATTTTTTGTATGCTTTGTCTTCTAAAAACCTTTGAAAGTGAACCATCATCTACTATCAAAAAAACTTATCATTCCTATACCTTGCACACTTGGCCTCAAATTTGGATTTAGTTTTCCAAGACAATATATGGAAAGGAGTGAATGATAATTTTAAAGGTTATAAATGTACTTCTAAGTATTATGGATACTTTAAAATCATTTTTTCTTAGATTTTTCACACTTCTCACTAGCTTGTCCATTAGGCTAGTTTTTACTGGTTAAGTTAAAGCACCTAGTCTAGACACTTAATGAATTATTACAAGGCATAAGAGTGATATTAGTATTTATATTAAGTATTAATATTTACATAAACATTATTTTCATATCTTGATACCTCCTACAACTTACAAACAACATAAAATAGTGATAAAAACCCTATTTTTAACCCCATCCGTAAAAGTCCATACAATAAAAAGGCATGGGGAGTAGCTTTAATTAGTACTTAAAAATATACAATCCATTTTATTGGAAAAATATTAAATTTTTATATATATCCAACTCCATTTCCTCCATCAGGTCACTATCAAGGGTTTACAAGGGTTTTAGAGAAATTTTGACCCTTAAGCTCTGTTCATGAAAGTTGGACGTCCAAGTTGATAACCAATTTCACTAGTTTGATTTTAAATGACATTGATAACTTCAAAAAATTAATTTTTCTCCCATGTAGATCCTATAAGAAGATATGATCATTTGAATGTGACCTATTCAAGCTTGATTCCTCTATTTGTATAGGCATGCGATGAGTTTTGAGCTAAAAAGGATTATTTGTGATTTCTCTACCCTCAAAAAGATTTAACATGTATTAAATTACCTCAAAAAAATGTTTTAATTCATTATTATGTTCATTTTATGTGGAAAGTGAAAGTGAATCCCCATTTGGGCATTAGGCCTAATGTTGCTTAATAGGCCTACTTGCGGCTTGAATCACAAAATGATTTTGTTGAGGATTTCCTTGCATCAACATATATTTAAAATATATATTAGGTAAATTAAACATTTTTTAACAAGGTATAAATAATATTTATGGCTAGGAGTGTGAGTCACCCCTCATTTGGATTCTAGGCCAAAACCTACCTAGTAGGTCTGCTTGCAAACTTGATGGTTTAAGACACCCTATATGGTTCCACACTTATTTACATGTTTTATCATGATTTTATAGAATTATTTAAACTCCACTTAACTCCTTTAAATGTATCTTAAAATTTTGGTCCATCATTCATCTCTAATTCTCAAAATTGTTAGTATATGCATGAGGGGAAGTACCCCCTATCTAAGACAAAATAGGGGGTACTTCCCCTATTTTATTAGGAAATATGAAAGTTTGATAGGTTTTTCCAAGTGGTTTTTAACATATCTACTAATTTTAATCCTATTATCAATTTATTTTCCATTACAAACATTGAAAATTGAAAATATAATGATAGGAGGAAGGTTGGGTGTAGGGGTACTTCACAATGACTATGTTTTGCATGATTATATCCCTTCCCTAATTTATTTACATGCTATAGGGAAATAATTATGTAATTTATATCATTATTTAGGTGTATTAGGTATGGTTAAGGCCCTTTCTCTTTACATACTCTTCCATAACTTGAATTCTTACACTTGTATTCCATCATGACTATGTTTCCTATCTGTAGGTGTAAATTACCTCTCTAAAGGAGACACTTGTAGGTTTCCTTGTACTTTTTAGGTCTATAAAACATTTAAAACTACCTTATTGAGATTTCCAAATTCCTTTTACAACCGTACAAGTCATTTCACATTAGGCTTATACCCTTTTGGCATTAAGAGTACCATGCTCCTAACTCACTCCCTATATACCCTATTCAACAGACCCATGTAGGTGCATTTTAGAGCATTTGGACCTTGTAACATGGTATCTTAAGTTATAGTGATACTATTCAAACCATTATTAAATAATTCCCACTCACTTTTTGTAGATAGGATTACATAACATGATTAGTCAAAGATTAGTCTAATAAATCAAAGGAAGAATGCATAAGAACAAACTGAATTAAGCCTATCTATTCATGTGGGAATTACAAAGGATATAAAGAAACATATGAAAAAAATAAACACCATGTTACCTTCCCAAATAGATTCACCATACCAATGAGGCTCAAAATCATGTTCTCCCTTGATCAAGAGCTCTTGTCTTCAATAACAATGGTGGCTAACTCCTCCAATGTCTCAAGAACTCCTTACAAAATCAATGATCAAATGTGAAAGATTATGGAGACAATTCAACATAACAACTCTGCATAAATCAAGCTTAAAAATGATGTTCATGGCCTATCTATTTATAATTTTTTAAGAATGGTTAGGATTAACCATGATCATCCATCTCAAAATTGAGATGTGTGGTCATAGATTAATTGAATTATATAATAAAAATATATAAATATCCCTCTTAATTATTTTGGAAAAATGGGAATTGAATAGGCATGTAGTGTCATTAATGAGGCATGGGAGACCCATAATATTGATATTTTATGCATTTATGGCTTATGGATGCCACCCCATATGATGATGTAGTTAATAGAAATCAATTTCCAATAAAGACTTATTCAACAAGTTCCATGGAAAATTAACTTAAGGACCTAATTTGGTTTAATTATCCTAAAACATGATTAGTCAACTTTGTGGAAATTTTGTCCCTTAGTGCATAAATTAATTAAATTGGTCGAGATGTCTTGTTATTGGCTCAAAATTTGACTGGATTGGAATTGGAAGTCGATGTTAGATACATTGGAACTATATTCCCATTTAGGATGCTACCAACACAAAATAATAAAGGTGTGTGACATGTACCAATGAATTAGAATAAAATAGTGATCCACAGCACAAAAAGGCAAAATCATCATTTTTACTCGAAATGAATTGATCAAAGTTAGTTGCTTCATAAATTGCATTACCCCATTTAGGGATACATTGGCCTAAATTGGTATTTGTAAATGACAAGTTCAAACCATTTAGGGTGTTTTATGGATTTTAGCCTAAAATGTGCTTTTGAGTGAAATTCAAGTAAGATTGAGAATTTAAACATAAATGGTGTTAATAATTGTATGTCTAAATTTTTATCCTATTTGAGAAGGTGTAGTGAGACATTCAGATGAAGAAACATCTTTTCAAAGAAAAGAGTTCTCAAGAATAAATTAGAACAGACCTATGATGCCCCCTCAAGAGGACATACTAAGATGAAAGAGAAGGATGAACTCTTGAAAAGAGAGATAAAGTGACTATCTAACCCATGGAATAGATCACATCTAGATGAGCTAATGTTGGCATACATGATTACCATCAATAATCAAAATATAATTAGAGGTATAATAATCCCCAAAGATGGTGGGAATAGGAAAGATACAATCCATAAATGTAAGGGACACACTTTAAACATACCCAATTTGAGAGTACAAGCTATACACTTATGGCATTGATCAATCCTAAGACAAGTTTCACACTAAAATATTTCCATTATGGGAATTAGTTTGGAGAGCCTAGAATTAAAGGAAAAGAGAGAGCATTCTACTTCAGGAAGGGAAGCACCACTAAAACAAGGTTTCTAAAGAGAAGATAATAATAGGTGCCCAGTAGAGTAAATATGATTGTGATAAAATATTTTTTCCCCAATAGGGATATATTTGATCATTGATAAATAATAAATAATAGTTTTCCCCTCTAGAGCTGATTTGATTTAGACATTATTTAGATGTCATACCCTAACATGGGCAATTGATAATAAAAATAGTTCAAGGATATAATCCATAAGATGGGTTAAAGTGAGTGGGAACAAACGTACATATGATGGTGTAATATATTAGAAATCCACATAAAAATAAGCATATGAGAATGCACAAAGTGATGAAAGAGAATAAAATAAGAATGAAAGATAGTTGAGCTGACTCCAAATGTTCTAGTCAAGTGGAAGTTGCCTACATAGTTCTATGGATCCGTGTTCTAACCTAAAATTTAGGATAATATAGTTAACCCAAGTTTGGGAGAGAATGGAATAAGTAATGATGAAAATTGACTAGACTCATAATGTATGAAAAGAGATACAAATCTAAAAATAGAGTCAAGTGCTAAAATGCATGTTACTTAGATGCATAATTCCATATCATGAGCTAAGATTATGCAAAGTGTTCTTGAGAATCATTTATCAGAGCTATGTTGACATTAAGACTTTGAGACCTGAGCACAAAGTGATTGTTATAGAAAAATAAATTAGGCATCATAAGTATGAATAAATTAGAATGAAATAATATTCCAATTACACTGAGCCAGTTTAAATATGAATACCTATAACTAATGATAATGGTAAAACAATGACCAAAACTAGAGTTACAACTATTTACAGTTAAACAAAAAATCAAAGACAAAGAAAAGATAAACATAAATGAACCTAACTTAAAATCAAGATATGATCAATCAATACCTAAGTAGGAATAAAAATGTTTAAAAAAAAAAAGCAAGAACATCATAATGACATGAGACCAATATATAAATAATTAAGATCCATGTGGACCATCAAGACATTCTTGAACACAAAAGAGAAAAGCAAAATCAATCAAAAAAATAAGATACTACAATAATAAAATAAACAAAATGGTCCAAGAAGAACTTAGTAACATAGGATCAAGATATAAATAATCAAGATCCATGTGAATCATCAAGATGTTCTAAAACACAAAAGAGAAAAGCAAAAATATATAGGAAAACACAAGACCAAGATGAGACAAGAATTAATAAAAATAGAAAAGGAGAAGAAATAAAAGGAGAGGTGTGAAAGCACAACAAAACACCAAGAAAAAACAAATAAACACACACAAACAAAAAACCAATTTAGTGCAATTTTAAAGATAAATTTTCATGCATGTGTGGTAGAGGCATTACTTTCCACCACAACATAATAAAGAATAATGTCACAAAAGTTGTTCTCTATTTAAAGAGGAGCAATGATAGAAGAAATGGGGGAAGAGAAGAAAAGGAAGGGGTTGGCTGAGCTAAATCCATATATACAATACAAGTGGACATTGCCTACATAGTTCCATGGATGCATGTTCCAACATGAACTTCAAGCCAACTATAGTTCTCCCAAGAAACAAGATAGAAGAAAAATGATGATCAGACCAGCATGATTAATGTTATATAAGAAATGGAAGATATGTCAAACAAATGAGAATGGTATTGCAAATAACAAGTTGATGGGATGAGAAATAATGATATTTAAAAATAAAAAGTGTGTGGAACAAGATGAACTGGTGTTTCTTTACTTGAAAATTGGCAAGAGCATAGCATGGTGAGATAGGAATGTACAAATGTATAAAAGTGTGAGATAATTTTTTATTATTTTATGGATCATGTTCTGATGTTTTTTCTATTTCTAAACTATTTCCAATATTTTTGGTGTTTTTGGGCTAAAATACATATAAGGTGGGACCATATAGTTAAGGAAATTCATGTTCGAGAGTAGAGGATCCAATAAAATACCTAAGCTAGTGATAACAGCCCATTTTTACAAATTGATGAGAGTGAGGATCTTGATAAGACAACAAAGAGTAATAAATGTGATATAAAATAGTATGCAACATGAAGTAACTCTGAATAAGTATCTACGTTCACCTATCTATAATAGTGTAACAAAATTCTAGAACTATAAAGATGCTCTTGCTTATTTATTTGTTGAAGATGCTACAAAATATTATTCTACCTGAACTACTTTGTAGAACCAGCATTGAAGATGTTTATAATATTCATGAGATATAATCAGATCATAATTGGTCAAGGTATAAAAAGTGTTTAAGCTTAAAACATGTCCAAGACATGACAAAGAAAATGATTCCCAAGAAGAACAGTCCAAAGAATAGGGTCCTCAAAGAGAATGGTCTAGGATAGGATGAAAATGCATTCAAAGTGCCAATGATTCAAAGCCTTCACTATCCAAAATCATGAAGAGTGGACTAGGGTAGTATAAAATGTGTTCAAGGTAGGATAAAATGGTGGGATAAAATTACTTTAGCACAAGTTTCCCCCAAGTCATGGGTCTTGTAGATAATGTTTTAAAGCTATTCATGCATAGAACTTCTTAAGGTGTATGATATTCATGAGCTTTGAAAGTTCTTCACCATTAGCTTTAGCCAGTTGATATGCCCCTGATCCATAGTTTTTCATGACAACATATGGTCCAAACTAATTAGGATAACACTTACCTTTCTTTTTACATTCAACATTCATGTTCTTTTGGTTTTATTTCAAAATGAAGTCACCAATCTCAAAATCTCGAGGGAGAATGTGCTTGTTGTAGCTTCTTTGCAATCTATTCTGATAGGCCTGTAAGTTTTCTAGGGCAACCAAATACTTATCATCAATAAGATCTAGTTCTTATAGTTGTGAGGTTCTATAGTCTTCATCATCTTCAATGTGCTCTAGTAATATTCATAATGATGATATCTCAATCTCAATCAGCATAATAGCTTCAATTCCAAAAACAAGGGAGTATGGAGTGGCTCCAGTTAGGGTTCAATGATTGGTTCTATAAGACTAAAGGGTAGGCGAGAGTTATAAGTGCCAATTATGGCTAGCATCATTAACAGTTTTCTTTAAGATGGCTATAATGGTTTTTTTTAATGCCTTAGCTTATCCATTACCTTGTGGGTTATAGGGAGTTGATTTCTTATGGTTGATCTTGATTTTCACATAAATAAATTTTTGGTTCACAAAAGATCCACCATTGTTAGATATAATATGAGCTATGATTCCATATCGATAGATGATATGGTAATTAATGAGTTTGTCTATCTACTTCCTAGTAACATAAGTAAAGGAATGGACTCAATCCACTTGGTAAAATACTCAATTGCAGTCAAAATGTGCTTATGGCCATTTGAATATGTTGGGTTAATTTTCTTGATGAGATTGATACCCCAAATTGAGAAATACCATGGTGTTGTTATTGGTTGTAGTGGTAAATAAAGTGCATGTATCAAGTTGTCATGATACTAATGAGGAACACACTTATTCACATAGTTTCAAGCATCAGTATCCATTTTGGTCTAATAATACCCTATTCTAAGGAGCTTATTGGCTAGGACTACACCATTGGTGTGAGTCTCACACATTCCTTTATGAACCTCCTTTAGTGCTATCTTGGATTCTCCCAAAGATAAACAATGAAGAATCATTCCATCATAGCCTTTATGATAAAGATTGTTTCTAAGGAGATTATAACATGTTAAGTGATGAAGGAATAGTTTTTTTTGGTTGTTGGAAAGGTCAGTGGGGAAGACATGACTATAGAAATAGTTATAAAAATCTTGGTACCATAGTAGCTCGAGTGAGGGATTGGGACTAGTAATGGTGCATACCCTCTCTAAATCTATTATAATATGCATAGGTTGAAGAAGATTTTCAATCTATAACTAATAATATTTAGCACTATCATCCATTTGAATCATGAAACTAATTATTTTCATTGTGTTGATGGATCTATTGTTGACTCTTGGAACTTATTAAAACTATAGATATTTAAAATGTGTTTTGAGGTTATCAACAATCTGATTATAAGGAACAATATTATCATCTCTTATTTTATACTGATCAGTGGTTTGATTTTTGATTAACTATGAATCTCCATAGACATTTAAGCTTTGAATATCCTATTATAAAGTAAGGTAGAACCTGGAAACCAAGGCCTCATACCCAGCCATATTATTTATACAATCAAATTGTATATGGAATGCTTTGGGAATCAAAACCCCCTGTGGTGTGATCAATAATATATCAGCTCCAAATCTATGGGATGTGAAGGATCCATCAAAATAGAAAATCCAATATTCAATTTCTTGTGGTGCTTATTCTATCATCATGATAGAGTCATTTGGAAGGTCAAATTTGAGATGTTGAGTATCTTTAATAAGAGCTACTACAAGTTGGTCAATAATTACTTACCCTTTGATTGTCTTTTGATTTTGGTACTCAATATCAAACTCACTTAGGAGTATAACCCATTTATCTATGCATCCTTGAATATTTGACTTAAATAAGAGGAACTTGAGAGGATCCACCTTGGTGATGACAACAATTTTTTTTATTTAGCATATAGTATTATAATTTTTGAGTGGTAAATGTTGATGATTAAAATTGAGTTATTTCTAACACCAACAATGGGAAGTTTTAGGAATGTGGGACTTGCAACCTAAAATTACCTCCAAATTTTAAAGAAGCTAGTTCTTCTTTATCTCAAAAGTATTTTAGGGAAAAAGGATAGGAATTAAACAAAAACACAAATACAATGAAAGTAAATCTAATTATAGCGATGCGCCTGAATTTAATTCAAACCTTAATTCTAAGAACAATGAAACTATATGTAAGATTCAATTAAGTTAAAGAGAGAACAAGGCATGATCAATGTAAAGGATGAAAAAAAATAGAAATAGAGGCTCATAACTTAGACTACTTTTGCAGTGACAGAAAAAAATCAACAAAGGCACATAACTCGATCTTCTTATTGCTGAATGATGTGATGTCTCTATTATATCCATGAAGGCCTTCATAGCTCCAGGTTATGACTCTATCATATCTTTTGCATAGGTTAATTAGTCTTTCCCTTTCCTTTTGAGTTGCATAATTTCCAATTTTTAATTTTCTCCCTTCACTCACCTCTATTTCAAAATAATCTTCTTTATTTACTTGAAACCTTTTCTTCTCTAGGCCTACATATTCTAGATCAAAAAGGTTTTCTAAAGTGATCAAGCCTTTGGGAAGCTTATTATTCTTTAATTGTATAACTTGGTCTCCATATGCCTCTTTAATTTTTGGTTTCAATTGATCAGCAAATTCCCCTGATTGTTGCAAGAATGAGAGTACCCGAGAATCATTTTCAAATACTTACCAATTCTCATCATTATCTAGGATATTTGGCCTTACTATAAATTTTACTGACTCATTGTTAACTAATAGGCTAGTTGTTGGATCAAACTATGAGCCAATCTGTGCCATCCTATCAGCTTCAAAATTTTGGGTTCTGGGAACTACTTCAATATTGAAAGCTTCAAAATCTTCTATTAAATCCCAAATTCTGTGTCTATAGGATCTCATCCTTACATTTTTTGCTATTGCCTTTTCCCTAATTTTCTTCACCACTAATTATGAATCTCCTTGTACTATTAAATTCTTTATTCCCTTTTTCTTGGCTAATATGATCCCATGTACTAAGGATTCATATTCAACATCATTAATAGTACAAGCAAATTGGAAACAGATATCTCTCAAAATTTTCTCCCCATTTGGAGCAACAAGACAAATTCTTGCTCTAGGACCACTTTTACTTCTATCCCCATCAAAATTTAAGGTCCAGATTTCTAAATATTTTTTAGATTCTTGAGTAGTTGGTGTTTCTTCCCTTAAAACATTTCAAATTTCATTATCTTCATCAAAAATGACATAAGTGCCCAGACCAGTAGAGTCATAATTTCCATATGGATCACTGTGTATCATAGCTAACACATGGTTATTTTCCTCTTCTTGGTCATGTTTAACCCAGTCACCCAACTCTTCAACAAAGACCCTTTCTTCCTTATTTATAATAACATGAGCTGCCTCGAATTTTGAGGTTGGTTCATTGGTGATGTGATCTTTAGATAATGTCTCAGATAGTATTTTCATCTTTAAACCATATTTGGTTTTTAATATGAGGTGAGACCAATCAAGTGACATATATCCTCCTATTTTGGCTATGAAATCCTTGGATAAACATAGGCCAAATACTAGGGGTATATCTATGACTACTACATCTTGATTGATAGTTATATTGGGGCAAGTATATAATTGCAATGGGAGTTGTTTAATTCTCCCTATTTTTTGCACTAATTTGCCATCTACCTGCATGAATCCTATAGTAAGTGGCTCATACTTTATTTTTAAAGCATCAACTATTTTCTTGGGCATTACTATAGTACTAGCCCCTAAATCTATCATCGCATTATGCAACAGTTTCTTTCCCACTATCAGAGTCAAATAGAAGGGCTCTAGTTTCAATTTACTTACCTCTGTTTCATTGTTCACAAGGGTTGTTGTTTGTAGATGAATTGTGTCTTTGAGCTTTTTCTATCAACAAGTCTTTCTTTGGTGCTAGTATGTTTAAGCACTACTTGACCTTGCAGAGCTTCTTGTAACAATGTATTTTTCTTGAGAATAGATAATATGTCCCACATTGACACATGTGCTAGGGTTCTCTTCAGCTAATCTTTGACATTCACTAGTCCTATTATTTGGGTTCTTGGAAAATAAGAGTACCTTGCTTTTTCTTGAACTTGTCTATGAATTACTTGGTTCTACATTGGCTGAGGCACTTATTGTCTAGTAGCTATGTTTTGAAGACTTTGAAATGGAGGAGGTCCCATAACTTTATTATTTATGACTTTAGGCTATTCCATCATCCTTTTCTTTGATCTGGTATAGTATTCTGATTCCACCACTAGTTTCTTAGAAGTAGAAGCTTCG
Organism: Torreya grandis; assembly: GCA_037957365.1. Lineage (NCBI taxonomy): Eukaryota > Viridiplantae > Streptophyta > Pinopsida > Cupressales > Taxaceae > Torreya > Torreya grandis. Next base: position 4,737,518 of record JARHVA010000139.1, read on the forward strand.
TTCAAGAATATTGACTCTTCATCTTCAACCCATGAAAACAAAGCATGTTCAAGGGATATTTATTCTTCTTATTATAAGGACATCCCTTGCATTTGAGCCATCAGGACTAAATTTTGCATACCAAGGGACTGATAGGATTGAGTGTTAGAAGTACTTGCAAATTTTCCATCCATTCTTCTTTGATTTTCTACCTTTTGTTATAGATTACCCATGGGACAATCTCTTGTTGTATGAGCATTAATACAAGGAAAACACCAGGCATTGGTGCCATCTACATAATTATTCTACCCTTGAACAATCTCTCTATTTAGATTTGGAGAAACAATCTGTGAGGGTATGGGGACTGCAACTAATTGGTTTGCTAGTTGAGGTTTATTTTGCCTTTGATGACCCTAATACTGGTTTGGCTGTGGTGGAAATATATTTCCTTGGTATCCTTGATATTGGGGTTTAGGATAAGGATTTTGATGTCTTTTTATGTTAATTAACTCATTTGAAAATGTCCTTAAGATGTTCTTGATATCATCCATCTCAGATGACTGGGTAGGGACAAGTTCTTTAGCAGGTTGTTGAGGATATGTGTACATAGACATAGGTGGGGAATATGGAATTAGGGGCTTCTTGAGGCAATGGTAAGGTAATCTATAGAAACATGGGCATGGGAGGCCTTGAGGGCAAATTTATAGCATCTATTAAATTATTTTTAGCTCTGACTACATAATCATAAGCTTCTGGCAGAGTCTAACCTCCAAGTGACCGAATCATTACTGATATGTCTGAATTTAAAGCTTTAAGATACAAGACTATAGCCATACCTGGTAATGGTCTTACTATAGCAAGAATCCTTTCCCAAGTCTTTTTAAATCTTGAATTGAAGTCAGTCATTACTTCTTATGGTGCCCTTTTAATTGTAATCAATTATTACAACAAAGAAGACTTATCACCCTTTTCTTCAAACCTTTCAAAGAAAATATCTCCAAGTTGATCCCATGTAGATATTGTATTTTGAGTTAAGGATTTGTACCATTCTAGAGCCTTTCCTTTAAAATAAGTTGCTAATAATCTTATAGCCACATTCTACTATGTGACCACATGTATAGCACAGACATCAGACACATCATGCAGATGTTCTTCAAGTGTTTTAAAATCTTGCCCACTGAATTTGGGTAGAGCTTTCAAGGCATTTACTAAAATAGGGTCCCAAGTGGCTGGTGGTATTGGGAGAATCAAAGGAATGCCAGTGTTCCAACTTGCATAATTCCTTGGGGGTATAAGAGCTCCCATATTTATTCTTTGTATTGGTATAAACTGATTGAATCTTCATCTTGGACTAGTTATCAAAGGTGGAAAAAGAATACCTAGATTTACAGTAGATTGAGATCTTGTTACTGGTCCATAACTCTGACTCCTTGTAGCTCTCTGTTTCATACATTCTTGAAAGAAACTTAAGATGGTGTCCCACTAGGCATGCCAAAAACTATTGATGATTAAAATTTCACTATTTCTAACACCAACAATGGGAAGTTTTAGGAATGTGGGACTTGCAACCTGAAACAACATCTAGATTTTAAAGAAGTTGTCTCTTCTTTATATCAAGTGTATAATGGGAAAAGGGATAGGAATTAAATAGAAACACAAGTGAAATGAAATGAAATCTAACTATGGTGATGCACTTGAATTTAATTTGACCCTTAATTCTGAGCACAGTGAAAATATATGTAAGATTCAATTACATTAAAGAGCGAACAAGGCATGATCAATGTAAAGGATGAAAAATAATAGAAACAGAGGCTCACAACTTAGAATACTTTTGCAGTGAAACAAAAAAAAAATCAACAAAGGCACATAAAACAATCTTCTTATTAATTCTGTAGTCATATAAAAGGCACAGAAACATGCATAGTTACCTAAACTTTCTAACTCAAGAAAATAGAACAAATGCAAATGATATTCCTGATCATAGCTAAAAAAGTCTAAAAACTCTTGACAATAATCTCTCACAAAAAATTCTCTCTATCTTCTGATGATGATTCTGGTGATCTTTGCACCCATATTTATAGCATTGAACTAGCTCTAGATTACCTACCCATTCCCAATCCAATGGCCTAACTGAATTCTAACTAAACTAGAAGTATCTAACACAGGATATTTCTTAGATCTAAAATGTTTCATCTCCTTGTAAGTTCATTGGCTAAAATAGATACGTAGGGCACTTTCCATTGTGAAATAGGTGAGGACACTTGGCCGCTTCCCTTACTCTACTTGAAAACCTTCTTATTATTCAGGAGGCACTAGAAAATGACACTTGGCATGTTCTGCAACACTTATCAAAGACACATGGCACCTTCTGTGTAACCTATATTCTTTATTGTGTCTTTGCTCAGGAGTGTTCCATCTTTGACATTTGTCACAGTATACTTGTTCAAAACTTTAATAACTTATAGAAAATGGGACCCACAACACTTCTCACCTGAGCCACTTCAAAAAGGGAATAGGGACAGGTGGTGCTTTCTGCACATCCTTAACAAGGGACATGTGGTGGTCTCTACTACTTTTAGCTACCTTTTGAGAATCTTTCAGAAGGTGACACGTGTTGGTCTTTGCATCACTCTGTCTATACTATAGAAACATTCAAGCTTGATTTCATATTTACATGAACGGTGACACTTAGTGGCTTCTATTTTCTTCAAAAACAAAACCTAGGACCCACCATAGTCTTTACTTATCGATGAAACAAAAAATGAAGATACTTTAGATGTTGACACGTGGTGGCTTCCACTTTATTTAGCTAGGGATACGTGGCCTCTTTCATTGATTTTAGAAAAGCATATTGAAACCTTACACAATTTCCACTTGGCACCTTCCACTTGATCCTGATAAAATCTTATTGAAAAGAAGTTTTTGAAACATATGAGAAACATGAGACGTAGATACCAACACTTGTTGCACTCCACTGAGTTACTATGGGACACATGGCACGTTCTGACCAACTTATATAAATTATGAAATGTGCCTTAGCTAATGACACTTGGTAGCTTCCACTTGATTTTGACACTTATACAAAACTTAGGTGAAAATAAATTTGAGCCCATGCTCTGAGTCAAAACTTCACTGTCTCGAACCAAAGTGCGCAGGGACAAAACTTGGAGTGCATAACTGAACTCAAAAAATGAAAAATGTAGAGTTTTTTACTCTATAGTAAATACCACTAAACATGCCTTCTCAATAAGTGTATAATTATGTTAAAAATACACCAATGTGCATCTTAAATAATAAATAGTGTGTTCTTTACCATGATCATCATGTTGGGCCAAAAATGCCCCCAGTGCATGTTCCATGGTTGATATATAAAGGAGTGGCTTTCCCTGTGTTGGTGGTTTAAGATTGGTGGATTGGCCAAGTATGTCTTAGTCTTTGAAAATCTTGTTTGACAATATTCATCCTATTGAAATGTCACCCCTTTATTCAAAATATGAGTAAATGGGTGGTACTTATCTACAAATTGAGAAATGAGCCTACGTATAGACTAGATTTTTCCTTACAGGATTCACAATTGTTTAAGATTGTGTGGTGGAGGAATTTATATAGAAGTGTTGAATTTTGTAGGGTCAACTTCAATCCCTCATTATGATACAATAAACCCTATAAATTTCCTTGATGTTACTGTGAAGACACATTTATTAGGATTTAAACAGACTTTATATTCATGAAGCCTCTCAAAGATTCTTCATAGAAAATCAAGATGTTTAGCTCTTGTTCATGATTTTGATAGTATAACATCAACATAGTCCTCTAAAATTTCAAGCATCATGTCATGGAAGATGATAGTCATTTCATGTTGATATGTTTCTCTATCATTATTTAAGCTAAATGGCATGACTTGGTAACAAAATGTCCCCCATGGAGTGGTGACTGCAATCTTGTGCTAGTCTTCAGGGGCTATTTTGATATAATTGTAACCAAAAAATCCATCCGTTATGGATAACATCTCATACCTGATAGTTGAGTCAATGATCATGTCGATGTTGGGTAGAGGAAAATCATTTTTGGGGCATACTTTGATTATATCTTATAAATCAATACAAATACGTATACTCAGGGTCTTTTTACTTACTAAAAATATGTTGGAAACCCATTCAGAGTAATCTAGTGGTCTAATAAAATTAGCTCCTAACAACTTTTCTAGTTCAAATTTAACCAATAGTAGATGCATATTTCTCAATTTCTACTTGATTGGTTTGGCATCAAGATGGACAACAAGGTGATGTAAAACTAAATCAGGGTCTAAGCCTAGCATGTCAGAATGTGCCCATGCAAAGATGTCTATATAATCCTTAAGAATGGATATAATATGCTCACATTTTTCTTCAATAAGGGAAGATCTAAGATAAAAAAATTTGGGATCCTCATAGGCTCCAAAGTTATCTTCTATCATGTTTTCCATAAGAAGTGTATATCCATCTTCTAGAATTGTAGGCAAGGTATGGTCACGATCATCTTCTTCTACCATATCTTCTTGTTGTTACTCCCAAAAATCCAGATAGTATGAAGAATCAAAATATACCATCTTAGGTAAAGTCCAAGTAGTAAAACCCTATAGAAAATCAAGAGTAAGATGCTCAAACATTTGATTTTGTGTTAAATAAATTATTTTACTAGCTATGGAACTTGGGCTAGATGGACCTTCTATGTCCTGATAGGACGAGTAAACTTTCCTACCTAGGAGTGCTTGAAATAGGTTTTCAATTGAAGGCTTATCTTTTTCTTTACTTTTTCCCTGATTGACGAGTGCCTCAAAGAGGCTTTCACCCAAAGATCTCAATGTTTATTCTTTATTATGACCAAGAAAGTTTTCCTGCTCTCCAAAGTAGGCAGAAGGATCTAATGAAAAATTAAATCCCTATTTGTGATTGCCAATAGGAAATCCATATTTTAGGACCATGTATTCTACAATTGATTCTTCATTTTGAAACTCATCTAGGTGTATGAAAAAATTTGGGTGGTCCCAATTTATGATTTTAGGATGGCAAAGGCATAAGGAACAATGAGGGTTTGCTTCAAGATGGGAAGCTCCAATGGTAAAAATATAATGTCCTACTTCAAGAAGGGAAGCACCACTAGGATGGGTTCTTTCTTCAAAATGGGAAGCTTCAATGGGTGTTATGGTTAATATGGCATTGAAATCAAATAAATCTAAGTCAGCAAGCTCATTGAAAAGGCTATAATGGGATGTTATGTCACTTTTAAGAGTCTCATTGCTAGTCACTTTAGAAGAGTCACTATCAAAACTCATGAGGTCACACTCTAGTGGTATAAATCTAAGACCATAATTCTAAATGATAACTCTAGCTGATAAGGGCTCTAAGATTCCTTGTACTTGTGGGCTAAGGCTTGTCCCTGTATAGTTAAGATGATCCATTATCTGGTTAGGGATAAGATACTTTGGATTTTGAAAGCAATCAGCAAGGCTTTCAGAATATAACCAATATCCCTTGGTAAAATCCTCTTGATATTTCTTTGGTGTGATTATAGGTACAAAAACCATATGTGGTTTTTGTTATTTCTTCCTTAGATGCCAAACATAGTTAGGTCCATTAGGTTTTCCAAAATATTTAGGGGATTCAGGTAATTTTGTAATATGGAGAATATCCTCAAGATGGTACATGGAAATACACGTCTTTAATAACAACCTTTTTCAAGAGCTACAGGAAATGGATTGGCTAAAGTGGAAGCTAGATCACTAGGGTTGATATAATTAGATAGAGATGGATGGGAAATGATGGCTTTATTTTTATTCACAATGAACTTAGAACTTGGGCAATAGTTATAATTATAAAACTTATCTTGAATATGTTTGCAATATTGATATGGATATTGCTCAATGGGAATAGTAACCTTGATCCCATCATGGGGAAACTTAAGGCACTGGTGAAGAGTAGATGGGACTACCTATACTTTATGGATCTAGGAATTACCAAGAATTATGTTATAAGGAAGTTTAATATCTATAATATAGAATAATGTGTGATAATAAATAGACCCAACCATGACTGGTAACTAAATTATACCTAAATACTCCCTCTCAACATTGTTGTAAGCCTTGAATGTAATAGTTTATTGCTAAATATCCTTATCCATGTATCCCAATCATCATACCAACTTGAGAGATACGCTGTTCAGCCTTAAACCATTATCTATAAGAACTTTCTTTATCTTATGATCCATAATGATTATTTCAATGTATAGTGGGTTATTGTGGTTTGGGTTAATAGTGGACATGTTTTTTTGATCAAATGTGATTTGCCACAATGAAGACAAATGTCCAACTAGGTTTTTGAACTAATTAGGGTTAATATCATTAGTCATAATAGATTCTTTCAAAAGGTTTTTCATGATAGTTCTATGGATCTCAAATGCCTATAAGAGTTCTAATATGGAAATCTATGTAGTGGTTTTATTCAATTGGTCCACTAAACTGTAAGGCTTTTTTATTGTGGATTAAGCTAGTTTAGTCTTTGTTGGCATAGTATTCAGCCTTGGAACTGTTGTCAAAATGTTTTCATTGAGTTTCATGAAAGAAGTGGGCAAAGGGCCCTAGATGATAACTTGTGGGTGTCTAGTTACAATTGCATAACCTAAAGGTTTCAAGGAGTCATTATAATTAGAAGAGGAAGGCAAAGGGTCTTGGATGATGACTCATAGGCATCTAGTTATATTGATATAATTTGGGGTTGATGAGGAGCCTTTATAATTATAAGAAGGGTCCTAATTTTTAGAACTAGTAACCCATGAAAATAGAGTCGCAACATGATTATGCAAAATCAACATGCTATTACTAAGGGGAGAGGGTGTTGACCCTATAATGATGGGTCTCATGTTATGAGGAACATGAGATTTTCCACATGGTTTTATAGTAATTTTGGAAATGTGGGTAGTATAAATGTGCCCCAGAGTATTTTTATAGTCATAAAGCATGTTATTATAAGCCACATAGTTAGTATGGGCATTATGATCCCTATTATGCTCATTATAATTCTAACCCTGATGTTGGTTTTGATTTTGATTCTATCCTTGATTCTAAACTTGGTTTAGATTGTTTCTTGGTGGTGGTGGATTATGTCAAGGAAAGGGGTCTTTGTAGATTCCCATATCTTGATTTATGTCTTGATTAGGTGCCAACTTAATTTCTATTTCACCACTTTCAATAAATTATTTAATAATGTGTCATAATTGGATGTAATGATATGCACCATGACCAACAACACGATGGAAGTTACACCATTCATTTTCTTTTTACCAATTAGTTTTGGTTGATCTTGAGGAAATGGCCATGATACTGTCCATATAATCAAATTATTTGTGATAAGCTTTTGTATCATTGTTTCAACAAATTCTCCTAACTTGATAAAGACTCTTAAATTATTATGAAATGTCCTTCATAGAGGTTGTATCTACAAAGTAGGTGGTGGATTTGGGGGAGTTAATTTTAAATTTGAGGGAGGTAGAGCTTGTACCATTTATACATGCCTTATTTTAGTTACCCCATTTCTAACCATGTTATTATTATTTTTAAAGCCCTCAGGCTTGTCTTGCACAACTATTTAAACTGGTGATTGAGTCTATTTAGATGTCTGAACTTGTGCAAAAATCTTGACAAGACTTTTAGTAGTAAGAACTTTCTCAATCTATACTCCTTTGTCAATAATTAAATTAAATGAATCAGCACAAGCTAATTATAGATTATACATGAATTCAAGATACAAGTTATGTGCAAATATATCAGGAAACTATTTTTCTAGAAAGTTATGTTGAAATCAGCCTACCAATGCTCCTCACCTTTACAGATATGCATCAAAACTTTCACCATCATGTTGTTTGGCTTTGCACAAGTCAATAATGATCAATTCATGTTATATGTTTTATGAGAAATGGTTAAATTTTTTTTTGATAAGTCATTCAAATCTACAACTAATCCTTTAGGTAGTTTAATTACCTAATCTAATGCCTATCTTGCTAAACTCCATGGAAATAGTCAAAGTAGGTACTCAGTACTATAAGCAACCTCTTGACATAAGACAAAGAATACCTATATGTGCTCACCTAGATCTCCCTTTCCTTTGTATTTATCAAATTTGGGTGCCTCAAAATGAGGTGGAAAGGGATTTTGGAGAATAGATAAATCAAATGGATATGGGTATATCTCATTGAATTTGTACTTTTTAGCTCTATTATTCGTTTCCAATCTCTAAACAATTTCCTTCATAGAATTCCACTCTTGTATGTTTGGTGCATTTGTGGATTGGATAAGATTTTGTTGGGGTGGGATGTGCCCCTAGTTTTGTTGTTATTGGGGTGGAATGTGCCTCTAGTTTTATTATTTTTGGGGTGGAATGTACCCCTGGTTTTGTTGCTATTGGGGGTGGAATGTGCCCCTGGTTTTATTGTTGTTGGGGTGGAATGTGTCCCTAGTTTTGTGTGGATCTATATGGAATGTAAACCTTTAGATCTACACCTTGTTTTTTATTTACTCCTTGAGTTGATAAAATAGGCCATTAATTTTTGGATTGTAAAACATTCCCTAAATTTGGTTGTTTAGTACTTTATTAATTTTGGGAAGTTCTATGTTTGTTTACCAATTTTTGTGTTTGTTGGAATAAACTGGCCAATTGTCTTGAGGGATTTCCTTAATTCAAATTGAATATTTATGTCTTTGATTTTTCAAAGTAACAAGAGGTTCTTGATGATTGAATAATGTATGTTCCATGTCAAATGGAACATTTTTTAAGATCTATTATGACTTTGACTATTTGTTTAGGTTACCTTGATCCACTATGGTTATGTTCTCATCAAATGTTTGTTGCATACTTTCGGTCACATTTCCCTATTCTTTAAAAACATCATTATGAATTGAAGTGGTAATTAATGAGTTAGTTAAGTCTGTGATAAGTTGATCTACATATCATTGACTTATTATCTTGATCTTAGCTAGAAGATCTGGATTTATGGGTTTTGACTCTATTTGTATTTCTTTTCCTTTATTAGAAGAAGAATGTATGTCTATCTGTGCAAAAGCTTGATATTTCCATCATTTTTCTCCTTCTCCAACTAAAGTATGAAATTTTTCTATATGAAATTCTGAAGGTAGTCTAGCACCTGATTATATCAACCTAAGAAGTGCTTTGTCTTGATCTCCTTGGGGTTGATATTCATTATAATCATCTTTAGATCCTACTATTATGGGGATGTCATAAAAAATAATGGGGTTATCTTGACCATCATAAAATTACTTATCCTCATATCTAAGTCCATAAGAGGCCCCACTATGAGTGAACCTTTGAGTCATATCTAAAAAGAGTTATTCTTTGTGCTTAACTAGATTTGGATCAATGTTTTTGCAAATGTTAAAGTAAATTTTGCTTTAGTTCTCTTCAAATAAATGACTAAGGTACCAAACAAACTATAAAGGAGGGTGGATTAGAACCACACACAATTATAATATTTGGTTCATGAATTTACTCAAATTTTGGTAAATCTGAAATCATATAGATTGGAAGAGGGTAAGGTAACTCAAAGATCCAAGGTGAAAACTAGTACACCAAAACCTAGATCTTTGTGATACACCTACACCATAAAATATAATTTTAACTTCAACAAGTTGACCCTACAAAATTAGAGGAAATATCTCTAGATTATGAAGAAGACAATATGAACTAAGTAACTCAAGATGTAAAAACATACATGAATCACTAAGTATAAAGCTAGGACCAAATAGGCAACACAACATCACCACATGGTTCTAGTAGGAAAAAATATGTTCTAGGACTTAAAGCGTGAGTGATATGTAAGATGAATTGATTCCACCAAGATGATAATGTGATTTTGAGTCTAATAAATGACCCTCAATCTAAATGGAAATTGAAATCAAGTTATAACAATTTTAGTGTGTAAATGGTGAACCCAATTTAACACACCAACCCTTAAAAATCAAAAAAGTTTAATTTTGAATGTGAATTACAATTTAGGGACTTTAAAAATATTTGGAAAAAGGTATAGACTCAATTGGGTGACATGGAGGTGCCAAAGTGAATGGCATAGTACAGAAGCTTTTGATAATAATTTAAACAAGGAAATGATAAATTTTCTAATTGGATAGCATAACACCTCCCTTGCTCATGAAAATTGAGGACAACCTGCTTTGTTTAAGTTCATTGAGTTAACAAGAAGTTTTAGACACAAATCAAGACCATGTAAGCTAATGACAAAAAAAAATCATCTTAAGTCTAAATGACAAGATATGGTAAAGTGGGGTTAACTAAACTAGCAAGTTTTTGAACATTTTTAGGGGAATCAATTACATAATGAATTTCACATCATGATATAAAATAAAAGCACAAAATTGGGTGTCCATGACACTTGACTTATTACAAAAAGGTCTAGTCCTTTTTGTAACCACTATAGCCTATTGTTCACTTAGTGTAGTGAGATGTCCAAAGTAAAGTTACATCACATGTTTAACTCCATCACTAGAAGGTAGTTTAACCACTCAAACATTTGATCCTAGTAAGAGTGGATGAAGTCAATCAGGAGGTGAAATACTTGGTCAAAGCTTCCCTAAAGAACTTAGAGAGTTAATGAAGTCCCCCTTGCAAGCCAAGTTTATATGAAAAATTAAAAAGAACATAAAATAGAAAGACTTTAAGGTCATTTTCAAGATCACCCAAACTATTATGAGTTTTTAGGAACTGCTTTAGACAACATTATTTCTAATCCTTAGACTAGGAGTTTTTTAATAAGGATGGGCACTTTTTATTCCAAGGGTTCCATAAAGAGGACAAGTGAAAGAGCATACACGTGACATCCCTCTCTTTTCCAAACAAAAACTAGTTAAAATAACTATTGGATGAAAAAACTTGGAAATATGAGTTCATTTTTAAGCACCAATTTGAAAGATTGAGTGGTGTTATTTTTAGCCCTTGGCCTTAATTGATAAAATGGTAAAAATATTGCACAAAAAAAAGTCCACATGAAGAAATAAAGACCTAAATTAGTTTTAAGCCCAAATTGAAGATGCAAGACTTAGCCTAGATTCATGATTAAAACACCAAATTTAAAATGTTGCAATATTTATGATGTGTTTTAAGCACTAAATGAAATGTATCTAAAACTTAGATAAATCTTAGGTTCATTTTAAACACTAATTCAAATCTGGGAAACCAAGCATGTTCAGTTTAAACATAAATGAAAGTATGTTTGGTTAGTTAAAAACATTCAAACTAACTTCCAAACTATCCCCTCAACCTATAAAAATAAGATTAAGACTACCTAATTTGAAGCACTTTAGAGGATGAGACAAGGAATTTTGAAAAATGAGCTCTCGGGTTGACAATCAAGTTGGGTTGATAGTTGATTTGGGTTGACAGGTGAGCTGGGTTGATAGGTAAGTTAGGTTGATAAGTGAGTCAAGGAAAGATGTAGATGAGTCAGGGTGATCCAAAGCTGAGTTGGGCTGAAATAGAAATGAGTCAAATTAAACTAGAGCTAAGCTGGGCTAAGCCAGAGCCAAGTCAGGGTGAGTCAAAGCTGAGTTGGGCTGAGCTAGAGCTGAGTTGAGATGAACTAGAGCTGATTTTGGGTGAGCCAAAGCTAAGTCAGGGTGATCTAAAGCCAAGTTGGGCTGAGCTAGAGCTGAGTTAGGGTGATCTAGAGCTGAGTCAATCCAAACCAAAGTTGAGTTAGGTCAAGCCAAAGCTGAGTTAGGGTGAGCTAGAGCCATGTTGGGCCAAGCCAGAGCTGAGTTGGGCCAAACCAGAGCTGAGTCAAGCTAAACTAGAGTTGAGTCAAGATGAACTAGAGCTGACTCGGGCTAAACTAGAGCTAAGTTGGGCCCAGCTAGAGTCTAGTTAGGTCAACTTGACAGTCTTGAGAACAAAATCATGATTTATAAAAATGGACTTTTTTGCTCAAATTTTTACCTTCTTTTCTTTCATACTCTAATATCTTACATGACAATGGTTATTAGGTTACTTGTAGAGGCTTTATGAATAAATTTGTGGGTTTTAATCCCACTGGGCATGCCAAAATGTAGAGAGGATTACATAACATGATTAATCAAACATTACTCCAATAAATCAAAGGAATAATGCATAAGAACAACCCAAATTAAGCCTATCTATTCATGTGGTAATTAAAAATGATATCAAGAAACATATGAAAGAAAGCAACATTATATTACCTTCCCAAATGGATTTACCATACCAATGAGGCTCAAAAGCATGTTCTCCTTTGATCAAGAGCTCTTGTATTCAATAACAATGGCAGCCAACTCATTCAATATCTCAAGAACTCCTTAAAAAATCAATGATCAAATGTGAAAAAATATGGAGACAATTCAACATAATAAATTTACATAAATCAAGCTTAAAATGATGTGCATGGCCTCTTTATTTATATATTTTTGAGATTGGTCAGGATTAACCATGACCATCCATCTCAAGATTGAGATGTGTGGTCATGGATTAATTAAATTATATAATAAAAATCTATAAATATCCCTCATAATTATTTTGGAAGAATGGGTATTGAATAGTCATGGAGGGTCATTAATGAGGCATGTGATACCCATAATCTTGATATTTTATGCATTTATGGCTTATGGATGCCACCCCATATGATTATGTCACCTAATGATGTAGTTAATAGAAATCAATTTCCAATATATATTTATTTAACAAGTTCCATGGAAAATTAACTTAAGGCCCTAATTTGGTTTAATTAGCCTAAAACATGATTAGTCAACTTTGGTGCAAATTTTGGCCCTTGGTGCATAAATTAATCAAATTGGTTAAAATGTCTTGTTATTGGCTCAAAATTTGACTAGATGGGAATTATAATTTGATGTTAGATGCGTTGGAACCATATTCCCATTTAGGATGATGCCAACATAAAATAACAAAGGTATGTGATGTGTACCAATGAATTAGAAGAAAAGAGTGATCCAAAGCACAAAAAGGTAAAATCATCATTTTGACTCGAAATGAATTGATCAAAGTTAGTTGATTCATAAACTACATTACCCCATTTAGGGACACATTAGCCTAAATTGGCACTTGTAAACAAGAAGTTTAAACCATTTAGGGTGTTTTATATATTTTAGCCTAAAATGTGCATTTGAGTGAAATTCAAGTAAAATTGATAATTTCAACATAAATGGTGTTAAGAATTGGATGTCTACACTTGTCATTCTAATTTTGTAAAATACCTCATAAAATCCTTATTTCTTAACTTTATGGACTATTGGCTGAGATACACTCTTTTTAACCCTATTATAGGTGTTCACTACCTACTAGGGTTTGATCATGATGCTTAGAGACTCCTTGAGGTCAAAATACACACAATTGATCACTTTAAGCTAACATTAGATGAATAAACACCATCATAACACATTACTAAGTCACTATCTACCCTATCTTATTCAACAATTATAGTTGTATGTATGTGTTTCTATAGTGTACAGACTAATGGGTATGTTTGGAGGCCAACCATAGTATATCACCTCATTTTGATGATCTTTATTCTATAAATTCTCTCACAAACCCCTTAAGACCTTCCAAATGTTAAGAAATGGATTAAAACTACCAATTTGGATGAGAGATGTCTTTCTTGGTCTTAGACTTGTAGATGGACATTACTTTCAAACAGTGGTTTGAGTGTCCTCTTTAGACCTTGAAATTACCATCCTCCATTTCTCATTTTCTCCTCAAACCTTTCAATTTCTCATTTTCCCCTCAAACCTTTCAAGGTCAATGTACTAAATGGGAAACTAAAAACAAAAAAATTTATAGGATTTAAAACTTCTTGTAATCTATTGTATGAATCCATAAAAAGGCTCTAGGCCTCTACTCTGCATTTTTAGGGATTTGATCCTTGAACACAATCATGTCATGATTTGAAGAGATCTTAAAGGTCTACTTAGAAGTTTAGAAATTTATATGAGTTTGACATAACCTCCTTAACACACTAGGATCTCAAGGGAATACTCACCTCTTTTTTTGACACCTCAATGAGACCTCTAAACTCTATGTCAAGGCTGACTGTAAGTGAACATTCAGTGCACATAGGTAGTAAAGGGAAAAATGGGTAGTCTGAATTGAAATGGGATTTAGATGAGTTATATTATTATCATAAAACATCCATAAGTATATTAATACTATAATGGATATGAAACAATTACCTACACCTCCATTTTATCATGAACTCATTCATGAAAACACCTAAACATGTTCATCAATGGTTGTCAGATTGTGAATATTACATATGACTGTTATATTCATGGGGATTAATTTAGAATATGAGATTATAAGATTAATTGAATAAATAAAACATTGGAAACATGTGATAGGTATTATCATAATCTCCTAAAACCATGAATAAGCATGAATCTCTTAGAAATAATGAAAACTACCTATTGCACTCAAAAGAGACTAGTCTAAAAACTTGAAGTGATTTGCTCATCCAAACACCATGTAACATAAAACAAAGAAATTATAACATCTAATATGGAATTTAGGATCATTTTTAATAAATATTAATAATTTATTTATACAAAAACTCTCAAACCAAAGTAAAACTTGTAGGGTGCACAGATTTATAAGCATGTTTACACTGTCAACTTGTTAGCAATGGTTCATAAAAGCATACTTGATAAATTTAAAAAATAATTATATTAAATTTAATCTATCCAAGTTTAATATCATCTCCCAATATCATTTTTATTGAAACCTCTTGAGTTGTTTATACCAAGCACAAAGCTGCAAGCCACTTTTGTTTGCCAAGAAGGGTGAAAAGAGAGATGAACAATTTTGAGAAAGAAATGACATATAAAAATAAAACCAAGCATGTAAATATGAATTTGGAATCTTAATATTCATATTTAAACATTTTATAAGTGTCACACTTCCCAAAGAGGCCATATAAGTGCCATCTTCTTCCTTTTCTTTAAGAAAATTAACTTTTATTCTAATGAACCTAAAAATTTTAGTTACCAATAGTGGGCTAAGACTTCTTAGGATGTATTTCACATGAAATATCTAGTTTTGACCTTAAAATTTCCCAATAAACCTATACAAATCATTAAATGCACCTTTTTTAACCTCAAAATGACTTAAAAATGATAAATAGACATACAAACTAATTGACCAAAGCCAATATAACATTAATTGAACTATAATACACCCCTTTAAACTCATATTACACCCAATTTAGACCTATAAAATTAATTTTTTACCTATAGGTTCCCTAATTTGACTAAAAAGTCAAATTTAGTCAATAAATTGGTGACTCATAGGGGTAGAATGCTTGTTATACTAACTAGACTAGTAGCCTTATCAGTTCATTGGGCTCAAAAGTCATCTAAATTCTGATATAAATAAGGAAACCATTGATGATAAACTCGACCAAGATAAGACAAATAATGACTACCTCAACCAAACAAAGCAAAGGACACACACAAGCAAAGAAAACACACAACAAGACACACATGTTCTCAAGTTACTTGGTGAGAAGGGAGAAAACTACTATATATAACTTAATAACAAATAATAAATCCATCCTCGATCAAAGGGAAAGTTTTAAACTCTTCTTTTTTCATGAAATTAAGGATTAAATGAGGTATATAGCCTTTTGTCCTTTAACATTGATGCCTCCAACTTTTTCACAATGTTTTCCAACCTTATTGGCATGATGTTTAATGAGAACCAATAATCTACAAATAATTTGACCAAGGAAATGAACTCCTATTGCATCAAAACAACCTCAAATTTTTCATGTGATCCTTTAACTATAAACTCTAATGGTGATTCAACAAGGCATACCTTCTTGTCTTCCATAGTTCTCTCAACAAGATTGAGCTTCCTCTCAACTATAGTCTCTTCTAGCTCATCAAAGAAATTTGAAAATTCTTCCCAATTTTGGTCATTATCCTCCATGGAAGACTCTTCCTTCACCTTGTCATATACTTGGCCTTCAACTTGGAAAAGCTCTTTAAGCTCTTGAAAGATCTTCATTTGCAGCTACCAATCATTCTTGTCCTCTTTGTCATCTAATACCACTACCTCTTCATGCTTTAAATGGTAATCCACAACCTCATGATCAGATATGGAGTCTTATTCATGTAACTCTTTCTTCAAATATTGGGTATATTCCTCATGGATACACATCCCCTTAAATATGGAGGAAAGAGATTGTGAATTATCCTTTTGTTCACCAAGGGGAGTCCCTATGGTTATCTCTTCCTCATAATTACTCATGAGGTCTTCTTGATCAGCCATGAATTGAGCTTTTTCATCTTCACTTTCTCTTATCAAAATAGGCTCTTCTTTGAAGATTTCCTCTTTGCCACAAAGAAAAAATTATTCATTATTAACTAAAAAAGGATATTCAACTTAAGAAACTACCTCTTCTTCATCACCTAAGACCTCTTGAGGGATTTCAAATTAAACCTCAGCTATCATAATCTGATCTTGTTTGTCAAGGGATGTAATGTCTTCAACTTCATTTATGGTGATGCCAAGACTAGGCATCTTTAAATCCGGTGACCTAGCCCAACGAGGCTTCCAAGGAGTTGTGTTCTCTTCAAGTAAGAGTTTTAAATTTTATTCAACTAACTGATATTATTTAGGTTCCCACATCATAGGTCTATCAAGGTAAATAGTGATGGGATGAGGACAAAAGGAACTAGCTGGTTTAGGTGGGACATAGGGCTCAAAATTAGATTGAAAATGCAAAGTAAGAGGCTCTTTGGGAAGCTCTTGAATAAGGAGAGATGGGGTGTGTTTAGGAATAGGATATTGTTTTGGATCTAAAACTTCCATCACAACTTGACTTAACAATTTCATCTTTGCTTCTAACTCCTCTATTTTCTTGGCTAGATTCTCATGGAAGAGCTTTTATTGAAGGTCATAAGAATCAACATGAGTACATGTAATGCATGAGGGATTCCATGAAAAACAAGAAACATATTAATAGTGGAAGGGAATTACAAAGTATTAACTTCATTTTCCACTTCAGACTCCTTAACAATGGTTTTATCTTCTTTCTTTCCCCATGATTCCACTATCTTACTCTAACTTAAGATATTAGGATTATAGGTCTCCTTTTGAGGTGGTGGGGATGAAATGTGAGAGGAAAATGAGGGTTTGAAATTCACTTCCTTTTCTACCAAAATGGACTACTACATATGTATATTATCTAACTCAATTTTCTTATCAAGATTAGCTTTAAACACAAGGCTAGTCTTTTCAACTCTCTCCTCCACTTGATTTGGAAAAGGATGACTGTGGAAATTTTAATTAGGCTTATAATTAGGGATCAAAAATGACTAATAAAAAACTTGGGGAAGTGGATATGAATTTTTATAGACCTTTTAAGGCTTCCTCTCATGAATTTTTAGCTTATCCTCTAAGGATGTAATCAAACCACTCACAACTAACATCTCATTTATAAGCCTTTGCCAATTGGCTCTTTTAATAGGTGTCTATTATCTTTTGACCAACTCTTATTCTTATCTCATACTATGAATAATATTAATAAGAATATATATAACACATCCCATTTGAGTTAAATATCCAACATATACCTCTCATAACCCAAGAGTGTCTTCTTGAAGGTGGAAATGGGTTGGCTTAAGGAATGGCTAGGTTGACTAGGAACAAGATATGGAGAAAGTTGAATGTAGGACTGATATAATTCATGTATGGGATAACAAGGATAATATTGGGGATGATTAATTTCATACTTAGGATGGTAAGAATCATGAAAATATTGATGAAAGACTTGTTCATAGTGATATGGAATGGCACAAGCTCAGAATGTCTCACCAACTTGTATAAAGAAAAAATCAACACCAAAGGCATCCATGAAACTTCATTAAAATAAATAAAACAAAGAAATATAATACTAAAAAATTTAAATGATAACTTGGGATACTTAACCATCTAATATATCTTTTAATTTTCCATTAATGCTTGAATAGATGCCTCCAAATGCTTATGTATTGAAGGACAACACTATAAAATCCTCCAACTCTTAGAACTAGAGTCCTACTAGGCATACCAAAATTTGTTGTCACTTGGATTTTCACCCCTTGATGATATTAAAATCTCTCCTCATCTAAGTGTCATAATATAATCAACTATAGGCTTGTGGGAAGCCTAAGGAATGAGGTAAATCTCTAGATAGGGCTAGTTCCCTTGATGTATTACTTTGAATTGCAACTACTACTAGACTTGGGGGTGAAAATGGAGAAGGATAACTGAAATTAAACTAATATAATGGAGGTGATACACCAAATAACATGATGACATCCAACCATATTCATATTACACTTGAAATCAAAGGACAATCTAAAAATACACTTCTCCAATCCTCATCTTCTCACATCAATGCTACATTGTGAGGTTATGGATAAAATGTGAAAAGCTAGGATGTATAATTAATAGATATATGAGGAAAATAATGAATAATATAACTCACTTAAACCATGAACATATCTTGGAAAACTTCACATGCCCTACAAGAAGAGGTTGTAATAAGTGAAAGAATGGAACAACATGCTAAGGAATCCATAGTTTTCACTAAGAAAGATTCATAATCCAATTGAACACACTAAGAATAGTCATAAAGGAGGTAAAAATTAGTATTATTATTGATCAAAACTTATACATTTGAGTAGGTATTTTCCATACTCAGGTGGATCATCCCATATAATGCCAAAATGGCTAGTTCTTGTAAAATTTGTGAGAGAGAGAAGAAGAGGGAAGTCCAAGGGTCACAAAGACACTTATCAATATGATCTAAGGAGTTGTATGTTAAGATGATATGGGATGGAAAATTAAAGGTTAGGATCTAAAAATATCAATCCAAGTCATAAACCTCATGAAAAGTGGCAAGAAACTCCTCATTCTAGTTTAAAAAAATTACCTACATGATTGACCCTATTTGAACACCTTATAACTGATTAGGTCTAGGTATGATGATTGGAATGAAGTTTAAGGCTCTAATAAATTCTTATAAATATATTTTTTTATGCCTAATCCTCTGAAAACCTCTGAAAGTGAACCATCATCATCTACTATCCAAAAAACTCATCTTTCATATACCCTACACACTTGGCCTCAAATTTATCTTTATTTTTTCCATGAAAATCCATGGGAGGGAGTTAATGATAAGTTTAAAGTTACTTCATGGCCTTGGAATCATCAAGGATGATTTAAAACCACTGTCACTTAGAGTTTTCACACTTATGACTAGCTTATCCAATAGGCCAATTTTGATTGGATGAGTTGAAGCACCTATTTTGGACACTTAAGAGTTTTAATAAGGAATAATAGTGATATGGGGAATTATCTTAAGTTTAATATTTCCATCCATATTATTTTCATCTCTTGAAACCTCTTACAACCTAAAAAATACACAAAATAGGGAGAAAAACCTTGTTTATGCCCTCATCTATATAAGTCTGTATAATTAAAAGGCATGGGGAGTAGCCTGACTAAGTCCTTAACAACATACAATAATTTTTATAGGAAATATATGACATCTGGATAGCTATCCAACTCCATTTCCTCTATCAAGTCATTATCAAGGTTTTACAAGGGTTTTAGAGTAGTTTTGACCCTTAAAATTTATTCATGAAAGTTGGATGTCCAAGTTGCCAAAAAATTTCACTAGTTTGATGTTAAAGGACCTCACTAAATTCCCAAAATTCCTTTGGCTACCATTCATATCCTTTAGTAATATATTATCATTTGAATGTGACCTATTCAAGCTTGATTCCTCTATTTACATAGGCCTGAGATGAATTTTGACGTAAAAAAGGATTATTTGTGCTTTATCTTCCCTTAAAAAGATTTTTCATGTCCTAAAATACCTCAAAAACATGTTTTAATTCATTAGGATGTTCATTTCATGTGGAAAGTGAAAGTGAATCCTCATTTGGGCATTAGGCCTAATGTTGCTCAATAGGCCTACTTTTAGCTTGAAGCACAAAATGAATTTGTTAAGGGTTTCATTACATTAAAATAGCTTTAAAATTTATATCAAGGTACCTTAAACATGTTTCAACAATGTATAAATCCTATTTAGGGATAAGAGTGTGAGTCACCCCTCATTTGGATTCTAGGCCAAAACCTACCTAGTAGGTCTGCTTACAAACCTAATGGTCTAAGGCAACTTTTATGGTTACATACTACTATACATGGTTTATCATGATTTTATATATGTATTTTAACTCCACATAACTCACTAAAAGGCCTCTTTAACTTATGGTCCATCATTCATCTCTAATGTATCAAAACTATCAGTATATGCCTGAGGGGAAGTACCCCCTATCTAAGACAAAATAGGTGGTACTTCCCCTATTTTATCAATAAATATGAATGTTTGATAGTTTTATCCAAGTTTTTTGAACCCTATATACTAATTTTTATCCTTTTATCAATATATTTTCCCTACCAAACATTGAAAATTGAAAACAGACTGCTAGGAGGAAGGATAGGTGCAGGGGTCCTTCATAATGACTATGTTTTGCATGATTAGATCCCTTACCTGCTTGATTTCCATCTTATAAGGGCATAATTATGTCAAAGATATCATGATTTAGGTTTCTTAGGTTTTTTAAGGCCCTAAATATTTACATACTCTTTCATAACTTGAATTCTTACGCCTATGTTCCATCATGATTGTGTTTCCTATCTGTAGGTGTGAATTACCTCTCTAAAGGAGACACCTATAGGTTTCCTTGTATGTTTTAGGTATGAAAAAAATACACAATAAATTATTGATCTTAATAAATTATTTTGACATCCATACGAGTCATTTCACATTATGATTATACCTTTATAGTATTAAGAGTACCATGCTCTTAACTCACTCCCTGTATACCCTGTTTAATAGACCCCTGTAGGCACATTTTGGAGAATTTGGACCTTGGAAAATGGTGTCTTAAGGTATATTGATACTATTAAAACCATTATTTAATAATTACCACTCATGTTTCACTCCAATTTTGTCAAACACCTTATACAAGCCTTGTTCCTCAACTTTATGGACTATTGTCTAAGATACCCTCTTTTTAACCTCTATTTTAGGTGCTCACTGCCTACTAGGGTTTGATCATGATGCTTGGAGAATCCTTAAGGTAAAAATATACACAATTTATCACTTTTATCTAACATTATATGGCTAAAAACCATCATAACACATGTCTAAGTCATTGTCTACCCTATCATAGTCAATAATGCCAATTGTAGGTATGTGTTTCTACAGTGTATAGACTGATGGGTATGTTTGGAGGCCAAACATAGTATATCACCTCTCTAATGATACTTATGATATTAATACTATAAGTAAC
Organism: Torreya grandis; assembly: GCA_037957365.1. Taxonomy (NCBI): domain Eukaryota; kingdom Viridiplantae; phylum Streptophyta; class Pinopsida; order Cupressales; family Taxaceae; genus Torreya; species Torreya grandis. The sequence continues at coordinate 4,758,924 of JARHVA010000139.1, forward strand.
ACCCTAAGAACATCCAAATGTGAAGTAATGTATTAACACTACCAATTTTTTTGAGAGAGGCCTTTCTTGGTCTCAAATCTATAGATGAACATTACTTGTAAATAGTGGTTTGAGTGCCCTCTTTAGACCTTAAAATTACCATCCTCCACTACTAATTTTCCCATAATACCTTTAAATGTAAATTTAATATATGGTTACCTTAAATAAAACACATTTATAGGTTTAAAAACTTATTGTAACCCTCTTGTATGAATCCATAAATATGTTCTAGGCCTCTATTCTACATTTTTAGGGATTTGATCCTTGAACATAGTCATGTCATGATTTAAAGAGATCTTAAAGGTCTACCTATTATTTTATCACTTTATATGATTTTTATATAACCTCCTTAACACACTAGTATCTCAAGGTAAGACTCACCACTTGTTTCAACACCTCAATGAGACCTCTTAACTCTTTAACAAGGCTAACTATAAGTGAACATTCAGTGTACACAAGCAGTAAAGGGGAAAATGGGTAGTAAGCATTGAAATGGCCTTAAAATGAGTTATATTATTACCCTAATACCTATATAATAATATTAATACTATCATGGATATGAAACAAGTACCTAAACCTACATTTTAACATGAACTCATTCATGAAAACACTTGAACATGTTCATCAATGGCTGTCAGACTATAAATATTGCATATGGTTGATATAATCCTGGAGATTAATTTAGAATATGAGGTTGTAATATGAATGGAATAAATAAAACATTGGAAACATGTGACAGGTCTTATCACAATCTCATAAAACCATGAACAAGCATGAATCCCCTAGAAATAATGAAAACCACCTATTGTACTCAAAAGAGACTAGTCTACAAACTTGAAGTGATTTACTCATCCAAACACCATGAAACTTGAAACCAAGCATGGATAAAATATGAGGGGTAAGTTAGTATAATATATAACAAATTTTAACAAATTTATTGTACAAAAACTCTCAAACTAAAGCAAAACCTATAGGGTGAATAGATTTGTAAGTAGATTTGCACAATCAACTTGTTAGAAATAGTTCATAAAGCATGTTTGATTTTAAAAATAATTACATAAAAATTAATGTATCCAAGTGTAATATTATATCCTGATTTAATTTTTCTTGAAACCTCATGATCTATCCATACCAAGTATAAACTTGCAAGTCACTTTTGCTTGCCAAGAAGGGTGAAAAGAGAGATGAACAATTTTTAGCAATAAATGACACCTCCAAATCAAACCAATCATAGAAATGAGCATGAGGAAGCTAAATATTAATATTTAACCTTTTATAAGTGGTACACTGCCCAAGGAGGCCATATAAGTGATATCTTCTTCCTTTTATTTAAGAAAATTAACTTTTCTTCTAATGAACCTATAAATTTCAGTTACCAATCGTGGTTTAAGACTTGTTAGGACATGTCATGTGAAATAACCCATTTATACCTTCACATTGCCAAATAAGCCCATATAGATCATTAAATGCACCTTTTAACTGTAAAATGACCCAAAAATGATAAATGGACATAAAAAATAATTGACCAAAGCTAATATAGCATTGATTAACATAAATTTAACTATAATACACCCCATGACACTCATATTACACCCCTTATGGACCTAAAAAATCAATATTTTACCAATAGGTGCCCCAATTTGACTAAAAATTCAAATTTTGTCAACAAGAATATATGCTAACTAAGGACCAAATTATAGACATATTCACCAAACCTCTTCCCAAAGAACAATTTGAATATCTGAGATAGAATTTGGGAGTGGTGGCCCCTACACCACATCATAAAATCACTAGTGATACTGCATAAGTCTAAAGGGAGTCTCATGGAAGCTTTATTAATCCCTGAAAGAAGAGAGAAAAGTTAACTCAAGCATGTATACTTCTAAAAATTACTAATGAGTTAAAAGTTGTAGATTCTTGGACAAATAGTGTGAAGGCGTCCCTTTGCCATTGATGTCAAAGGGGGATAAAAATGGAAATGCTCTTTATAAAAATTGGGAGAAAAAGTGTAGATGATCTCTATAAAATTTTGGAAGAGTAAAGTAAGTGTCCAGGATGAGTTTAGATAATTATGCCATTGCCTAAGGGGGAGCAAGTTTGGTATGAACAACTTTAGTTCATACTCATCAAAAGCTAATACAAATAATGCCAGATAAGGATCAAATTATTAGAAAATTAAGCTTACATCAGAGCATTTAGTTTTCCATCAATGACAAAGGGGGATATTATTAGCAATATGATTTGTCATTGATGTCAAAAGGATCAGACAGGATTGATCGAGAGAAGAGAATGTTTCATAGTTGCACTATGCAAAGTTATCATGCTTTTATAGAGACCATTTATGGATGTTTAAAGTCAAACATAGAAAATATATGTTATGGGTTCTTCATGAGCATATTAAAAATATGGTCTACAAGTTCAAATGAGAAAGAATGGGCCCATAATTGAATTATCTTTGATCTTGGACTGAATAGGGTCTCTCAATAAACCCTCAGGGTTTAGACATGGCATCAACAAGCAAAGTTATATTTTAATGTTGACTTGGTATAGATGAGAATTGTTAATTTAAGTTACAACTTAAGTCCATATCATCATTAATAAACTTCCACTTGACCTAACAATTACCAGTTCTAAGTAATGATCAAAGGAATTTATATTTTCATAAGTCTAAGACTTAATATATTTCTTATCTTAATCAATGGCTCATGTTTAGTTGGATATTGGAGATCCAACATAACATGATGAATTCAAATTATCAAAAGGATCCTTGAGTGAACACGTAAGTGATAAGTGTCACATTCACAGAGCTTGTTAGACAGAGACCCAATGAGCATAAGCTTGATAGATATAAATAATGAGCTTGTTAGAAGATCTAATGGTGCATAGGTGATCATACAAAAGAGATCCAACAAAGTGAATAGAATAAAATGTTATAAAAAATGTGACATTTAATAACTAAATAGAATTAAAGATCGTGCATATTTAAATATATAATGGCATGTGAAATCTTGGATGAGAGAGATCTAATGGAGTAAGTGGACTTAGATGGAACAAAGTGATTGATGTATATCAACATAGTGGTAAGTTAAAGATCAAGTAGGTTCAAGAAGATTGGAGTGAAAGTGATCTAAATATATATGAAGTAGTGAGATGAGGTCAAAGTATCAAAGTTTAACAACCAAGTTAAGGTAAAGGTCATGAATCTTTGGAGATAGAATGACACACAGAAGCTAGGATCTAGAGATCAAATGGATGTAATTTAAAGTTGAGTTATTTGAATATGGACCATCATATCATGGAACCAAAGGTAAAATTAACCACAAAAATTTAAATTCATGTCTATAAAAATTGTTAGTTGGAGAAACATGCAGGAACTTGCATATAAGCTCTATATCTTGACACAAATAATGATATTGATTGATTCAAATGATCAAATCTATATTAAAGAGTATGTGCATCAAAAATTTAGTCTAATAGATGCTATATATATAGTAAAGAGACCTATAATTATGGTTTGATGCATGGAATTGAGATGTAGGAAACTAACAATCTAAGTCATATTGAACTAGAGTTTAGATTGGCATGATGTGTTGTAGTCTGAGTGTGAACACATAGAAGATATGGAACCCTAGATCATTTGTTTATAAATATGGTATCTAGGACAAAGGAAAAAGTGGTTAGAAATTTTTTATTTTACTATTGATCCAAATTGAATAAATATAAAGAGCAAAATAAAATGAAGGATGTCAAATAGAAAATCATAAAGACATAGAACCAGAGGGGGCAAAGAAAAGAAGAGTGGTTGGCGAAGCCAATGAAGTGTGTTTAATAGAGAAATATCTAGACACAAGACTAGAGGAATAGAGAGGAGCAAAGAATAAGAAAGTCACAAAGAGAATGTGTAGAGTATGATCAGTTGTAGATTATACCTGTAACAAAGAATAGAAATTTGGATTCATGTATGAATATAATTTGTAAATTGGAGATGTAGCTCCATAGAAGAGTTTGATAGGTTGGTACCCTTAAAAGTGTAACTAGTAAGGTTTTCTAGTGAGACTTTTAACCATGAGGCTGGATTAGAACATTAGATTCTAGAAGCTATTCTCACCATTGAGACTTTTAACCGTGAGGCTAGATTAGAACATTAGATTCTAGAAGCTATTCTCACCATGGTTTTTCCATTTGGGTTTTCCATGTATAAATATTGTGTCATGTGTATTTGTGTTTGTATGATTTATGTATATTTTATTTAATCTGTATATATATTTTAATTTGTTTTAAAAGGTATTAAAGGACTAGTTTAGTTTATATACTAATTCACCCCCTCTCAATATCTAGTTGTGTTTCAACAAGGGTATGTGCCCTTAAGGTCATTATTTTGGAAAAAATATATTGGAAAGATTACTTTGGGGAATTGTTTTAGGATTTTTTCATTGGACAAAATGTTCTAAGGTCATTTTCATCAAACAAAATGTCTAAGACACAAAGCCTAAAATTAATTGGCTTGTAAGGAAAAATGCTTATGATAAAAGTCTCAAAGGGTCAATTTTGAAGGGCAATGGCCTAGGGTAAAATCCCTAAAGGATCGGATGTCTCAGATAAAATGTCTAAAGGAATTGGTTGAAGGGCAAAATGTTCAAAGGAATGGTTTCAGAGGGAAAAAGTCTTGGATAGAAGTCCTGAAGGACACTTTCAAAAGGCTGAAGGGCACTTTCAAAAAGGTTGAAGGGTAATTTCAAAAATGTTGAAGGGCACTTTAAAAAAGGCCAAAGGGTAAGTCTAGATGGCTAAAGGAAATCTATTGGAGGATTTGTTTCAAACAAAATGTCTGGGATAAAATTCATTTGGAGGAATTATTTTAGATAAAATGTTTACAATAATTTTCTTGATGGAATAAGTTTAAAAAATAAAGGCCAAAGGAAAGTTTGAAGGGATGAGATGAAGGGTGAAAGGAATGATATTTTAGATAAAATGGATTCAAAAAAAGTCTCATAGACCCAATTCTATTGGGGGAATTGCTTCAGATAAAATGTTCACAATAATGTCCCTGATAAAGGTAAGTCCACCGCAAAGAAAAATTTGCAACAATAAGTCTAAAACACAAAGTACAAAGGTATTTAGATTATGCAAAAAATATCTAACAAAGAAAAATTACATAAGTCTGATAAAGGTAAGCTCGAAAACATGAGCCTAATAAATAATCTTGATAGAAAGAATTAGTCTATGAATGCAATACCAATACCATTTTGCTAAAGAATGAAAAGGCCAACAATCAGATCCTCTCCCAAATTCTACATAAATATATAGAAGAGGGGCTCTAGATCAAGACCATAGTCTAAAAATAAAATTGGGTCCCCATTTTAGTAAAAAAAGAGATGTTGGGTAAAACAAATACATTGGAGGAAATCTCTCTAAGAGTGTTCCATAGGTCCGTAACTAAGCTTTTTGGACAATAAAGTAGTGTACTTACTATTTTAGTCCCAAATTATTGACTTTTATAGTTAATATATCACCTTAAGAGATGTATAAATATGTATATAGGTTATAGGACCTCTTCTTATGCTTGATAGGTATCTATAACTGATTTGGAGGCTTACCACCACCTTGCACACTCATAAACATGCTTATAATTTAGCTTTTAGGCTTATTATATGCACTTTATACCCTACACATGCCAATAAATGGCCTATTAATGTGTTAATGAGAATCATGGAAGTTACTAGAGTCATTTAAAGACTAGGAATGCTCATTAGAATTCATTTGAGTTCCCATTTCTCCCATCAGGTCATTTCTAGTCTTCTTGGCAGCTTGAGACATGTTTATCATCATAACAATGATTAATAAATAATATATAATTAATAATAGAAATAATTACACAAATTAAATGTATAAAATGGTCCATAACACTCCCTATAATCTTGAGATACCATGAAAATCCTCTATACCATTTTAAGCAAGAGAATATGCCTCTCAGGCTAGGCAGACTGTGTTTAGTGAGCTTGAGAGAGAATTTTGGCTTGTTAATGCTATCTTGGTGTTTGGTTAAAATTTTATATGTCTATTTATGCATTTAAAACCTCTCACCTTGTCTTCATATTCTTTTCTAATGCATTTTCCCCCTCAAAAGTCTTAAAAATTGGTATAAACCATGCCTAGGGTTTGTAGGCCATTAAGCCAATTTGACCCTAATGGCTTAGTTTGAGGTTTGTTTTAAAAGTTATAAGGTTAAAATATTTATTAAATTATCTACCTAGGTTATATTGACCTCTAAAAATCCTTCATTCCTCATATTCACCTTGATAATTGCAAACTTTCTCAAGTCTTATTAACAAACCTCTATGGTGTTCACTAGATCTCTTGACTGAATTACTAAGAGTCCTTTATTTTCAATGGTTTTATCCTTATAAAACCTATGCCTTCACATTTAAAATATTCCATAAGGGACTTTATGATCTCTCTTGATCTCTAATCTCCATTTTCACTACAATAACCCACACTATCTCCCAACTCTTAGAGGTAGACTTGGAGCTTTTCATTAGATTTATAAGTCTATAGGGGTCTAGGATTTGGTTGGACTCAAAAGTGAGTATTAAACTCATTATTAAGTATTAAAATAAATTACACATATCCCCACACTATTTTACCATTACTAAATTTCATATCACCCTTAAAATCCACCATCAACACAAGAGCTATTGCATTTTTCTTAGAAATTTAGACTTACATGTCTACAGGCTTGTAGATGGCTATTTAGGCCTCCTTGAGTGCATAAATGATATCATATGTTATTTTCATGATTAAATGTTTATTATATATGTTATTTTAACTCATAATTCTTATCCATGGTTCCTAGTCCTTGTACTTCATTCAAACTTAATGATTCAAATAAGCTTTTAACATATTTTGGACTAAACTTCATCAACATTAGGGTTCTCATGAGAACGCAATGAGTCAAGACCATTATAAAATATACATGAAAATTTAAACCCTTTATATGTATGGATTTTTTATTTTGGTTAGTTTGAAATAAATCATTTTCTTACTTGGAGACTCCAAACCCTAGTGAAGCTTGTTTTCAATGTGCTATTTCAAAATAGTGGTAGGCTTGTGGCTTAAACTGTCAAGATTGAGACCTTTTACATTACACCTTCCAAATTTATATCTAATTAAATTGATTTTATATACATATGAAACATATTATTTACTTTATTCAAACCATATACTCACAACAAAAATATTACGAACTCCAATGACACTACCTACAACTTCATTGAGGCCTATACCTAACACAAATGAAACTTTTGCTCAGTCTCCACTACCAAATATGAAAAAAAAGATGTAAGATGATATTATATGACTATAAATACCATAAAATATATCCAACATCCTTATATTTTCACCAAAAACTCCAAAACACATTCAAATGAGAAGAAACTATGATTTTGGGCTTTTGCAGGCAGTTTAGAGGTGTCTACAGTCTTAAGGATTTTTCATAAAGGAGAGGCCAAAAATATAAAAAATATGGACATGGATTTTAATTCCATTATGACCTGATCCTTTTCTCAAAATAATATATCACAACTCTCTCTCTCCTTTGTACATAATGAGCATCTAAAACTAGCCTTCACAAGCTTGCCAAAGAGCCAATGGAAGAAGGGAAGTATTTTATGCCTTATTTGAAACTATAATTGAATTAAAAACCTATATTTAACCTATGGTATATTAAAATACATACCTTTAACCATTTTAACTTGTAAATAATCCTTCTTTCTCTGTACAAGTGCCTATAACTATCTAGAAAAGAGTGATTTACTCTCTCTTGTATGTTGAACCTGTAAAAACTGACTATGATATGAATTGTACTAACATTATTGATATATATTAATGTTATATATTTACTTAATATGATTTAGAAGTGTGTTTTTATGTATATTTCATCTTTTTTAGCTTTGACATTAACCTTAAACTTTACAAAATAACCTTAACTTATCCAAACATGTATAAAATGTTCATGCAAGGTGGTCAAAGGGTGGGATGACTTGAGAGACACTTATGAACTTATAACACCCTATGGATCAACTTTTTCATATCATGGTATGGCTATAATAACACAATACTAAGAATGATCATTACCTTAAACCTATCAAATTTACCTTAAACTAGGCTAACATGCATTGCAAAAGAAAGAATTTTATGACACTATCCTATGGTATCCAAAAATTAGCTAACATATTTTGTGACCTACTAGGGATGCTTTCTTGTTAATCATGTTAAACAAGTTACCTTGTCCATCCATTGTGTTATGGAGTCACTTTCCCTTAAATAGATACACAATACTACTGTTAACAAGATGATAGATGGAAAATACCTCCCAACACACAAAACACAAAAGAAAACACACAAATAACCAAAATCAAATAATAAAACACACATACACCTGTGATGATAAAGCATTTAGGAAAAATAAATCATAAAAAATCACTACACACAACTGACCTCAACATATCATTTTCCTCCAAGATTAAATGAGAATCTCTTGATATCATCATGACACCATAGAATCAAATTGTAACATAATAATGGAGTCCAATTAGGTATTTTTGATGGAGTGGGGGCTTCCACTTGCATTTATAGATTTTAACATGCTCATTATTTTCATGATTAACCATCAAACCTTCTTTCTTCTTTCCCTTGTATATGAGTTGACCATATGAGTAAAGGAACAAATTATACCCATTCCAAACTTGGATGCTTGGCATAGAAAATCTCATTCTTGCCTCATCAATAGGTTGCTCCTGATCAAACTAAAAAATTTTAAATAGATCTTGTGGCATGTTTTTAGGGTTGGCTTCAAGGATATATACACTTTTATTATTTAGAAATTAAGACTAATGGGACTTAGTTTCCTTTTCCAAGAGTGAATAGGAGTAGTTTAAAAACTAATTAAGAGGTTGATATCCTTTCTTGAGTACATCAAATAAGTCATCATTAGGTATAATTACCTCTTAGAATGTTAGAGTTGAGGAATAATCTCTTTCTTACACATTAACTTGCTTGCCAAAGCTATCTTCCTCTATTTTGATTAGATTATACCATTCTTATTGTAAAAGAGTGAAACCTGATCCAATCACCTCAAACAAGTCTTCAAACTTCCTTTCATTAGCTTGTAGGTCAATTAGGTCCTCTTGTAGCACATTAAACTCCTCTTTATACTAAGGGATAGGTACATAAGCTTAAGGGAAATAAGGAGATTCAAATAAACATTTATCTTGAGAGTGACTTAAATTGATTTTAAATACCTATAAACAAGATGTATTCATTTATTCAAACCATATACTCACATCAAAACTCTTAAAAACTCCAATGACACTACCTACAACTTCATTGAGGCCTGGACCTAACATAAATGAAAGTTTTTATCACTTTCTACTACCACACCTACCAAAGGAAAGATGGAAGATGATATGAGGTGATTATAAGTACCCTATAATATATCCAACATCCTTTTATTTTCACCAACAAACTCCAAAACACATTCAAATGAGAATAAATTATGATGTTGGGGTTTTGCAGGCAACTTAGAGATATCTGTAATCTTAAAGATTTTTAATAAAGGAGAGGCCACCAATATAAAAAATATGGACATTTATTGATGGCCATTAAGACCCCCTCATTTTCTCAAAATATTATATCACCACAGTCTCTCTTCTGTACAGAATGAGCATCTAAAACTAACCTTCACAAACTTGCTAGAGAGCTGATGGAAGAATGGAAGTATTATATGCCTTTTTTGGACTTGTACTTGCATTTAAAACCTATATTTAATCTAGAGAAGATGAAAAATATCCCCTAAACCATTTTCACCTATAAATAATCCTTCTTGATCTATACAAGTGTCTAGAATTGCCTACAAAAGAGTGATTTACTCTCTCTTGTACATTTAACCTATAAAAATAACTATGATCTGACTTATACTAACATTCCTAACATATATTCATGTTATATATCTACTTCATAGGATTTTACAAGAGTGTTTGTATGTAAATTTCATATTTTTTTTGCTTTGACATTAACCTTAAACTTTACAATATAACCTTAACTTCTAAAAACATGTATAAAATGTTCATGCAAGGTGTTCAAAGGGTGTAATGACTTGAGAGACACTTGTGAACTTTTGACACATTTTGGATCAAATTTATCATATCATGGTATGGATAGACTAGCACAAGAATAAGAATGATCATTACCTTAAACTTATCAAATTTACCTTAAACTATGCTAACATGCATTGCAAAAATAATAATTTTATGACACTATCCTATGATAGCCAAAATTTTGCTAACATATTTGGAAACCTCCTAGGGATGCTTTCTTGTTAAGAATGTTAAACAAGTTTCCTTATCCATCCATTATTCTATGGATTCACTTTCCCTCAAATAGATACACAATACTATCCATAACAAGATGACAGATGGAAAATACCTCCCAACACACAACACATAAAATAAACACACAAACAACCAAAACAAAACAAGACAATACACACATGTGCTAATAATGCACTTAGGAAAAATAAAGCATAAACAATTGCTACACACAACTAACCTCAATATATATTTCTCCTCTAGGATAAAATGGGAAGATCTTGATATCATCATGACATCATAGAATCATATTATCACATGTTGAGTGGATTCCAATCAAACATTTTTCATGGAGTGGCAGCTTACACTTGCATTTGGAGATTTTAACATGATCATGGTTTCCATGACTAGCCATCAGACCTTCTTTCATCATTCCCTTATCTATGAATTGACCATATGATTCAAGGAACTCTCATTCTAAACTTGGTTGTTTGGCATAAAAAATCTCATGCTTGCCTCAATAATAGGCTACTAGTGATCAAACTAAAAAAATGAATTAGATCTTGTAGTATGCTTGTAGGGTTGGCTTCAAGGAGAGATGTACCTTGATTTTTAAGAGATTAAGACCAATATAACTCAATTTCCTTTTCTAGGAGTGATTAAGAGTCTATAAAATAATTAAGAGGTTGATATCTTTCGTTGAGGACATCAAACAAGTCATCATTAGGTAGAATTACCTCTTAGAATGTTGGAGTTGAGGAGTCATCTTTTTCTTGCACATTGACTTTATTACCAAATCTATCTTCCTCTATTTTGATCATCGTATACCCTCCTTGTATAATTTTGAAACCTAATCCAATCACCTCAAATAATTCTTCAAACTTCATTTCATTAGCTTGTAGGTTAATTAGGTCCTCTTGTAGCACATTAAACTCCTCTTTGTAGCAAAGGAGAGGTCCCTCAACTTGAGGAAAACAAGGAGGTTCAAAGAAGTATTTACCTTTTTAATTTCCTCATACTTGGTTTGTAACTCACTAACTCCTCATAACCATCAAACACATGCCAATGTGACTAATCCATTGACCATTAATGGCAATTTTAAAACATGTCTATGATTCCAACATTATCAACCCATCAAATCTTGCCCTCCTCATCTCTAAAGGTTTATTTGCATCTCCTTTCACCAATTGGTGTTCCAATTATTATTTATTCATCACATAAACTCAACATATCCTCTTCATAACATTTTTGGGAATGATCTATAACTATAATTTGACTATTTTTCTCAAGGAGAGGTTATTCATCCTCACAAACCAGTTTTGAGCTGCCATGATCAAAGAGCTTGTTTCTCTATTCCCTCCATTCACCAATGAATCCCTCAAACTTTGAAATGTTTTTCCTTTTAAATTTATCCACAAGTACTTCATTCTTCATTTTAATTCTCTTTTAAATTGATTTCAAAGATGTGAAAGTCTTAGGTTTTTCAAACTTCTCAATAAGGATTTATTGTTTGTCTTGGATTCTTCCTTTAATTGACTTTCAAGATGGGAAGGATTTAGGTTCCTGAGGAGGGATGGGTGGGGATTTCATAGGTTCAAGTTGTTTTTTGGTCTCAATTCCCTAATCTAAACTTGTTTCACTTTTTTTTTATCCCATGACTTCATTACTTGATTCCAACTTAGAATCTTAAAGGACTTCTTGAATATTTTTTAAGGAAGCAAAATAGAGTTTTGTACCAAGATAGCCTCATTAGTTTCCCTCCAAGTATCAATAAAACTCTCCAATTCTGATTTGTCTTGATCGTCAATATTCTCAACAGTAACCTATTTCCTATTTTGGATGTTCTCTTGGATTGATTTACATGATGGGAAGGCTTGAGGAGTATGTGAAGGATTTGGGATGATTTAAAACTCACTTGACATAGTATTTTAAGGTAGAATAAGTGGAATAAAAGAGGGATGATTTGGTATAGGAGACATCACATGAGGGTGATAGCATTGAATTTGATACCTTTCATTAACTATTAGCTTGCCTTTTATGCATTGGATTAGGCCACCTATGTCCATCATGTCACTAGTGATTCTTTGCCAAATTTTACTCTCAATAAGTGCCCACTCTATCCTTATCAACTAAAATGAGTCTCTAACATTCTAAATTAGATGATTAAAAACAATTTTACCATAATATTTTTTTGTATTAAGCCTATCATATACCTTTCATAGCCTAAGAAAGTTTGCTTGAAACTTGAGATGGACTGATTTAAAATATGACTATGTTGACTAAGGGTAGTATGCTCTTGAAAATGTTGATTAGTGGGATGAAAATTATACCAAAGAGGTGAAATATCTTAGTAAGACTATTTAGGAGAATAAGGAGAGATGTACTCTTGATAGTAAGGCTGATAAGACTCAACATATTGTTGATAAGGGTCAACAAACTACTGGCAAGGATCAATATGAGTTTGATATGGCTCATCAACTTGTGTAAAATAGAAATCAACAACAAACTCAGCCACAAAACTTCATGATAAATGTATAAATGAAAAATAACTTACTTAAAATTATACTTGGGCTTCTACAATCAACTGAATACATTCAAAATACCATTGATGTTTGTTGAAATGCCTCTAAAGGCTAGTGTATTGAAGAGAAACACCAAAAAATCTTCAATTAATTGTTAATATAGTCCCACCAAGCACTCTATTATTGATATATCTCAAATTTTCACCCTTGAGGGGGTGTTTCAATCCCTATCAATTAAGATATACAATGGGATTAATACTAATCTTTGGGTGACCTCTAAGTGGACTAAACCTCTAGATTATAGGGCTAGCTCCTATTGATGTATCAATTAGGATCCAATACTAAATTAAAAAGGAAAAAGGAGAGGAATAACATGAAATAAAAATAAGGGGGTGATACACTAAATCAATTTATCACTACAAACCATTTGCATGTGCACATGTAGACCATAGGACTAAACATAACATACACTACTCCTAATCTGAATCTCTAACATCAACATTTCAATGTAGAGGTTCTCATAGGTGTTTACTATAGGAATGATAATAAATAGGTCTATAATGACACTAATAAACATACAAACTCATTCAACCCTCATACTTCACTTGAACACTTCACATGACCTATAAAATAACCTTTCAAGTTGCATATA